>JANFCV010000151.1:600000-1175403 GCA_024500475.1 Phthorimaea operculella | reverse complement strand
CTACCCGGAAACAGGTTGAGAATGCGCCCCGGCGCCAACGCAGTGGCGGTAGGTTGGCATCCTTAACCAGAACGAGATCCCCAATGCAGGGGGGTTCAGTCCTGTCCGTCCACTTAAGGCGTTGCTGCAGAATGTGCAAGTATTCAAGCGACCAACGCTTCCAAAAGTTTTGAGTCATTTGCTGCAACAACTGATAACGCGACAAACGATTGCTATTCACCTCCGTATAGGGATATTCCGGAAAGGCGTTAAGTGGGCGGCCAATTAAGAAATGTCCTGGCGTCAGGGCCTCTAAATCATTTGGGTCTGAGCTGAGCGGACACAAAGGACGCGAATTGAGTACAGCCTCAATTTTACAAAACACGGTCGCCAGCTCCTCGAAAGTCAAAATTGTTAACCCTACAACGCGCAACAAATGCGTCTTAGCGGACTTTACAACCGCTTCAAAATACCACCCCAGTGAGGGCACGCTGGTGGATCGAACACCCAGGCAATGCCCTGACGGAGAGGCCCGTGCTGATGGCTTCTTCGTTCTCCCGTAAGAACGTTACAATTTCTTTCATACACCGATCAGCACCCTTAAAGTTGGTACCACAATCCGACCTGATCAGCGCTGGTCGCCCTCGTCGCGACGTAAATCTCTCCAGCGCTGCCAAAAGGCCTCCGTAGAAAGGTCGGCCACGAGCTCCAAGTGGACGGCCTTGGTGGCTAGGCACACGAACACGCACAAGTACGCCTTGATAGACTTTGCGTTCCGCAGGCGTGATGCCTTCACCATGAAAGGGCCTGCGAAATCCGTTCCCACACCTGCAAACGTCCAGGCCTCCGTCACCCGGTCCGGTGGAAGATCTCCCATCTGTGGCTGCATTGTGGCTGCCTTCAAGCGGTAACAAGGCAAGCACCTAAACACAACGCTACGTACCGTTCGTCGTCCCGATAAGATCCAAAACTCGCGCTGTAGAATGGCCAATAGCGCATTACAGCCCGCGTGCGAGTTTTTCTCATGACGATCCCTGACTAAGAGCTCAACTAAGGGTCCCTTTTTGGAAGTAACAGTGGATGCCGAGCCGAAAAGGGCAGGCTAGCGTTCCGAAGTCTGCCTCCAACCCTGAGCATACCTTGCTCATCCAGGAATGGGTTGAGGCGCACAATTCCTCCCTTCAGCTTTCCACGTCCATCCCTGAGCAGCCTGACCTCCTCTTCAAAATGTTCCGCCTGGACGACTCTAAGTAACTAATGAGCATAGAGCCGCATTCCGTTCCGCAGGCGAGAGGACAGGTGTAAAGTTCCGTTCTGCTTGAGGCTTCCTGCAGTTGTTCACGAACCGTTTGATCCAACCTGTCACCCCAAGAAGATTGTCGAGGGAGCTATACCGTTCCAGCAAGAAAGCTGGGTTAGGCTTCGGTACGAGTTGCCCCACGTTCACTCGCAAACCTCGATCAGGTGGCCCAAGCGGCGCCCTGCACTCGTTGAATGGCCATTCCTGCGGCGACTCAGTCAGCCATTGAGGTCCCCACCACAGTGGGTGACTCACCAAATCAGGTGCCCTGCACCCGCGCGAAGCGCAGTCCGCTGGGTTCCATTCTCCCGGTACGTGCCTCCACACTAACGGAGTTTCCGACCCCGTAATCTGTGACACCCGATTTGCCACGAAAACCTCAAGTGTATGTACCGACGTCTGCAACCAGCATAGAACTATCCGACTGTCAGTCCACGCGTACACCGTTTCATCCAAGTTGATGGTACCACGCAGATTGCAGGTTACATGATTTAGCAAGCGCGCTAGAAGAGCTGCCCTGCCAATTCCAATTTGGGGATGGTCCATCTAGTTCTGACTGGTGCCACCTTACTTTTGGCCATAACCAGACGCACGTGCACAGTTCCCGTTGAACTTGCTGTCCGAAGGTATACAGCTGCCGCGTATCCTCGCTCCGAGGCGTCACAAAACCCATGTAGGGTAGCCTTACATCCCACCGATGGGACTAACTTGCGGGGTATCGCGATGTGCACAATCCCTGGTAAGGTGGTCACAAACTTGAGCCAATCCTTCAACAACTCTCCGGAGAGTTGGTCGTCCCATCCTAAGTTGGCTAGCCACAACCTTTGTAAAAGCACTTCGCCATGAACGTAACCGGGGCGATCCATCCGTTAGGATCGAACGTTCTAGCGATTGTCGACAGTACCGACCGCTTAGTCCAAGTTTTCCAAAAGGTCGGGGTCGATCTTGTACGTGAATACGTCATGCGTTGGCCTATATTGCACCCCGAGGATGCCCAACGTATTTGGATTGTCCGGGTTCTCAAAGAGGTGCGGGTCCTGATGGAACTCGCCTGGCAAACCAGCCAGGAGCTCTGGGCAACTGGACAACCATTTCCGCAACTCGTAACCTCCTGAACCCATGATCGCGATCAGCTCGTCTCGTAGAATTAGCGCCTGCTCCACGCTATCAGCACCCGTGCAGATATCGTCCACGTAGACGTCGCGATCCAGTACTGCTGCGGCTCGAGGATATCTTACCCTTTCCTGTGCGGCCAACTCTCGCAGCGTACGTACTGCCAAATACGGACTTGGCTTAAGTCCATACGTCACCGTGTTAAGTTCGTATGTGACCATCGGCTCATCTGGGCTCTCACGCCACAAAATCAGCTGATACCGACGGTCATCCGGATGTATCATGGTTTGGCGAAACATCATTTTGACGTCTGCGACGAACGCTACCTGGTGCAAACGAAAGTCTGTGAGAATGTCCACAATGTCCCTGTAGCGGACTAGCTGGTATATAATGGAAAAGCACTGAAAACAAGATCTAAAGCGTGTAAATATGTATAATAATAAAATCGGTAAAAAATACAAGGAAACCATATCAAAATCACATGACAAAAGCGATCAGTCAATCTATAAAACCAAAAATATCAAAAGAGGTTCATCGCGTCGTTCACACCCCCTCCAGTGCCTAGTCCAGGCACCCCAACACATTTCACGACGCGCTGGCATCTGGGGCTGGTGGTAAGCGACGACTAGACGGACGCTACGACCGCTCAGGTTGGCTTGTCTTGTGCATTTGTCTTGCGTGTCTGGCGTGTCTTGCTCATTCGTGTGTCTTGCCGTGCCATTCTTTGCTGAGCAGCACGCTTGTCTGGTTGGGTCTGTCTCGGTCTTGCAATCCCTGGGATGCGTCTGCTGCGATGGCTCTGCTGCTGGTGCTCTAATTATCTTCGCTGCGTACAGCGGGCCGCTGCTTGCTACAATAGTCTATGCTGCATACGCTACAAAATCTGTGCTGCTTACAGCCGGCCGCTGCTTGCTGCAACATATCTGTGCTGCTTGTGCTACACTTATCTAAATTCTTTGCCGCCTTTAACGGCGCCTCTCGCTTGCAGCAGTGCCGTTATACCAAACGCAGCATCTTCTTTCTTGCTGAATTCAGCATCTCGATTGCTTATTATGGCACGGCTGACTTCTGAGATCTGCGGGTAATCTGGCTATGTTTGATCGCGTTTTGTCTCTGATTGCGGTTCTTGACGCGTGGTGTGTGGGGTGCAGTGGGAGTGCGAACGACGGGTTGGTAAATTCTAAAAGTTTAAAAATATAAAATTATATAGAAGTTAAAATTAAATACAAAATAAAGGTGGCGGGATATACAATCAACAAAAAACATTTCTTATTTAAATTCTTATTTCTTTGTTGACCGAGTGAGTCAGGAAAAATGCGGAGCTGCACGTCACCCCCTCCACTGACTGCACTCGGTCTGTGGAGAAAATTCTTTAATAAATGTGCGATCGGTGTGCTAATTACAGGACGTGCTGCTGGCTGCTATAGTTTTCTGCTACTGCTGCAATAATCTGCGCTGCGTACAGCGGGCCGCTGCTTGCTACAATAATCTATGCTGCATACGCTACAAAATCTGTGCTGCTTACAGCGGGCCGCTGCATGCTGCAATAAATCTGTGCTGCTTATGCTACACTTATCTTAATTCTATACCGCGTTTCGCGGCGTCTTTTGCCTGCAGCAGCAACACAGGATACCTTGAACTCAGCGGAGAAGCTTCAGACCTTTTATAGAACTTCGGTTGCTAACCCAAATACCTATAAAACCTCCAGGTGATTGGTGAAACATATGTACAATTAATTCATTCATGAAGCTGGTGGGTTGTCCAGCCCCTCGGTCTGGTTCATTCACAACAAGAACAGAAAAAATTACGTATCTTGCTGTTCCTGTCGTGGAAGGGCTGAACGAATACCGGCAGTTATATAACTACAAACCTACGAACAACCATTTATGCTTTTCCGCTCAACTCTTGCCCATTATCCTGGAACTAAGCACACACCGTTTCTACCACAGCTTTAGATTCTGTTTTCCAAAATATTTCTAGATTTCTAGTTTGTACAAAAATATTTTATCTGTCAGATTTTGACCAAAACAATTTACAAATTCCATGAAAATATTTCATTCGGCAGGACCAAAAAAATGTAGCGGACTAGCTGGTATATAATGGAAAAGCACTGAAAACAAGATCTAAAGCGTGTAAATATGTATAATAATAAAATCGGTAAAAAATACAAGGAAACCATATCAAAATCACATGACAAAAGCGATCAGTCAATCTATAAAACCAAAAATATCAAAAGAGGTTCATCGCGTCGTTCACAGTCCCGGTTCAATTTAGGACCCGCGTGCAAACATTGGTTCACAGACACACCATTCGAGGTAGGAGCAGAACCGTCAAACACCACCCGTATTTTCGCCTCAGGTGACTTCAAGACAGCCAGGTGTGGAATGTAATAATGCTCGACACACCTCCAATCCAGGCTGGACACCGACATGTGGCCCAATTGAATATATTCCCGCATGAATTCTATATACTTCTGCCGAAGTGCTGGGTCTCGCCTCATCTTCCGCTCCATTCCGAGTAGTCTCCGTTCCGCGAGCTGTCGCGAACTACCTAAAGCGGGGCGGTTTGGGAGAAAAGGTAGCCTGGTCACGAATCTGCCTGACGAGCATCTCGCAGTGTTGTATTGATAGAACAACTCGCACTCGTCATCCTCTGGCTTCCGTCTGTCCGCCGTGGGCGGCTCTTCAGACTCCCAAAACCTCTGCAGCACCTCTGACAGCACACTACCATAGAGGACCGGATCCCCTTCTGGTAGGTCCTGAGGTCTCCAAACTGGGCCGAAAACAACATACCCCCCTGTGGTATCTACGGCCACCAAACCAGTTTCCTGGAGTACCTTCTTCCTACCGCACCATAATCTCCCGAGGACGTCTGACCCGAGAAGTACGTCCACCGTACCAGGAGTATCAAAATCAGGATCAGCCAACTCCAACCCTGTGGTTAACCCTCGTACCGTTGGTGGTAACCTAACCTGAGGGAGTTTCCCAACCACTTCATCCAGCACCACGGCTGAGACTTGATAGCTGACCCCTGTACATGTGCTACCTAATGTGAACTCAAAGTTCGTCTGACCCCGAATGTCAGGCACATTTAGGCCCCCGATGCCTACAGCTTCATCCGCACTTGGCTGTACATTTAGGCCTAGCCTACTCACCAGCTTACTCGATACAATACATCCCTGAGCCCTTGTATCCAGTAGGGCTCTTACTTGAATGGTCCGGCCACCGTATCCCCATACCCAAATCTTAGCCGTTGGCAAAAGTACCGTGATTGGACGGGGAGCCGAAGCTGATGAGTAGGCGGCGATTACCTAGCGGGAATCTAAACGCGGTGAGGCCGCGTCCCGCGGGGGTATCCCCTCGCTACCCAAACCTGTGTATGGGTCCCACTCCTGCTGGTAGGGAGGTCTGCCCATAAAGGCCATGGCTGGAGTTCTATAGTACCCCGACGGCAAACGTCCGTACCGAGGTTGCGCCTGTAGCCGCGGGTACTCAGGCATAGGCGGAGGCATGCGTGGGTCTTGAGACTCAACCAGGTGGCTCAAGCCCGCAGAATACTGCATGTACCCTGGTGGCTGCCTAGTGCTCCCTGACACCCGCCCGTTTGATCCCGTACCTGGGATGGGTGTCCTGGCCATGTTCCCGTGTCGTTCCTCCCAATCCGGCACCTGCTGCCGTGGTGGAGATCGTCCCCACGTCCGTTGGTAAGTGGGCTCCGACTGTTGACGTCCCCTGCCTGTCCTTGTGACTGATGCGGAGGTGGGCTCCTCCTTGAGGGTGGGGAGCGTTGCCCTCCCTTGATGGGCAGGCCCTTCGCTGATCCGATCCAGCGCTGCCCCGGCGCCTCCGGAGCGATTCATGCAGAGCAGCGGATGGTGTGCACCCTGGCAGTACCTACAGTTGGTGCTTGAAGGGCACTCGCACCTGATGCGGCCCCAGGCACCGAAAACACCAACGCCTCTGCTGTGCCACACCCCGTCTCCTCTGAACCCGCTGCGCAGCAAACTCCTGACACGCTGTCACCCCGTGGCCTGTCTCCTGCAGTAGGCACACCCTGATTCCAATGCAGTGTTGTACCGCCTGGGTTGCCTACTGTTGCCTCCTCGCGCCGGTGCACCCGGCCGTTCCGGGTGGCGAGGGGCAGAGGTCTCCTTGCGAGGGGCTTCACCAGCCTGGACGTCCACTCGCCTGCTTTCGGCCTCGAGGAACGACTTCAGATCCTCGTAGGTCGGGAGGTGGTCCGAGGACTTGCCCCATGGAGCTGCTCGAATCGAGCGACCATTTCGCTCGGCAGGCGGCGAAGCACTGTGTGGACCAAGATATAACCGTAGCCCGCCACTGGCAAACCCTGTCGCTCTAGTGCGCTGACCGCGACACTGACTGGGTGGAAGATTTTCTCGCGGAGGTCCGTACCTCGCGTTATGGTTGGTATTGACAGCCACTGGTCTAACAGCCTGTCTACAATCAGGCGCTTGTTTCGATACCGGTCGGTAAGGATCTTCCACGCCACCTCATAATTGCTATCCGAGACCGCCAAATGCGTCAGCAATTCATGAGGCTCTCCTTGTAGCCTGGACATCAGCTGAGCCATCTTGTACGCTGGCATTATGTCCGTCCGTGTGTGGACCACGCTGCTATACAGGTCCTCAAACGCCGGCCAGTCGGCGTAATCGCCTGCAAAGACTGGAACCGTAACAGGCGGAAGAGGCACCTGTAATCCTTGTCCTACTTTACCACGGAATGGCTTTTCCTTTCCGTCACGTCGCCTAGATATGTCCGCAGCTGCCTGCTCAATGTCCTGTGCCAGCTCCAAGCACTGGCTTACATCGCCCCCGACCAGCTCCTTATCTTCAGGGTTAGGAGCTTCCTCAAGGAGCATGAGGCACTCTGTGAGGTGTTCCGACACAACCCGAACCCGTTCATCTGCCTGTAGTGCACTTTTCAAGAGCGCGTCCTCCCGGTTCTCGCGGCCGATCATTGCCGCTGTGGTAGTAAACCACCTTAATTCTGTCTTTATAGCAGCCTTATACCTGGCGATCGAGGAGCCATGGTACCAACTTTTACACACTCGACTTAATAAAACGAAAACCAATAAACAAATACCACAAAATAAATGTTAGTTGACTGGCCTAGACCTTACCGATAAGGTACCGTTCACTAGGCAAACAATACAGTCACAAAAAAAACCGAAACAATATTTTCCAAAATTAATAAAATATGTGGGTAATATAAAAAACACGCTTAATACTAAATTACGGCTAACTATGTTGCAATAAAGCAACCACGCTCTGCTACCAAAAAATGTTTGATTCCGAAGCTGATCTTAGCGCAGTGGAAGCAAGTTAAAGTTATCTTAAAATCTAAAACTAAATGGTCGATCAGCCTCGGAACAACATTTGACTACGATTCGTAGTGCTCTTTACTATAGCTAAATAAAATAAATTTAATGAGAGAATTTTGTTCCGGAAAGTTTCCGGCCGAGAAATTTTTGCTGCGACGGCTCTCTCACAATCTCCTACTAATATTTAACTGCACCACCACAGCTCATATCTTAAATAAATATACCAAGTTCCGGTTGTACTAAAGGTCATCAGGGTGGTGACCTCCACGTAATGTTGCTAAATCACTGCAATGAACCAATGAACGTACTTATACAGGACCTAGCAGCGAATTGCTTACCGTGCGAATTATGACGCCGCCGTTCCCTTGTAAGTCTAGTTTTTGACAGGAAAAAAGGTATAAGGGTTTGAGGAAGACACTTGGATATGGATTTAGATACTAGACTTACTGCACCCGGACACCAGCTCGTGTGGCACTCCGTTCCTCCAACAATTTTGGTTTCACCTTAGTTTATCACTCTATTATTCACTAGTTCACAGTTCGACATCAAATAATGTTTTTAACACACACATAACAAAGATTTCTCCCGCACACTACTGGTTGCGACAGCAAAGAGTTTGCTGTACAAAACGCAAAACTAAAAGATTTCTGAGAAATCAGCCCCGTTGGCCCCCAATCAAAAATATATAGCTATCGGCAGCCGCGACGCGAGCGAACCCAAAGTGAGGTTATGTTGCCGGCGGCCGCGTGGTTCTCAATCAAAGCGCCGGAACCAAATCCACTTGGTTCACTTCCCCACCGAACAGGGAAACCACACGAGAAAACCGAAAGCACACTAAATTACACCATTTATAATTAAAATTCGCATCAACGATGCGAGCGCACGGCAGAGGACGTGACAAAGACGAACAGTGTTGCCAGCGCCGTCTGCTCAAAAAGAAATGGCTCGAGACGCAAATCGCACCGCGCGCCCATTTGATACGAAACTAAACACCTTGTTAGAGACATAAATTAACTATCGATTATGTAGCTCCAATCCATGTCCATGTACAACTGTTGTTAAGTAGTTATTATTGTTGGTTGGTCTCTGGGCTAAATTTACAGAACGCCGCAGACGTTCTCTCATGGCAGATTCTCTGATCAAGTATTGACTTTATATCAATTTTCATCTCTTTCTCTCTCCGTAGTTCGCTAGATGTTCGGCGGGCCTTATTCATACAAGGCCTTGTAAGAGCTATAAATTAACCATCGATGACGCCCCAAGACACCATGTGGCTCGATTTATGGCGACTCTAATTGCCCCCAATTTGAAACACGCAATGCGTCATCCCGTCATTGATAAGATTAAGATGAACGCCTATTATTCCCAAAGTAGCGCAAAACCTCTTGGGTTGGTTAATTCAGCAGTAGGTATCGAATAACACACATAACTTCTCATAGCTCAGCCAATTTAAATTTTACAAGTTTTGGTAACCGAGTCGCAAAATATACGTTTTGACCCGTGCCTAAGGACATTTTCTATTTTATGACAGATGAAGAATTTGCATTTCATTTTTTGACCAACTTCTCAGGGTTCGACAAAGGGTTCTATGTGAGAAAATTGACAACAATGTGAGAGTCAGTCAGAAGACTTGGTAATCACCAAAGTGACAGACCATCCAGATTGACAGCCTGTCGCCTAGAATTGCAATACACATCAACTCTCAAATCCCATAATCGCTTCTTCCCACGGAATGCTATTCTAAGCCGGCACCACACGGCACAGAGTTTCCATTTTGAAAATAAGTATTTCATTTTGATTTAGTTTCTAATTTGCTTAGTACCTACCTACAAAAGAGCTAAAAAGCTCAGTACCTACCAAAAACAGTCAAATAAATTCTATTGCTGGATGTACCTAAGCTACGAATCTTTTGCATTTTTATTCTCGGAAACGCGTCTAAACAGCCTCGTTAAAAACAAATATCTCACACACTCCCCGCATCAAAGTGTCGAAGTCTCAACTCTTTCCTAACACATGTTGTACAAAAGTTCGCCTTAAGTACGGGGAGCGCGCGATCAATCAATGACAATGGGAGGTCCCAGGTTCGACTCCTGGCTGCACCCTCGAGGAAAAAACTTGCTGGTTGCTGCTGATTTATTGGCGTAGTTGGAATTATCGCCATTTGCAATTCTTGCCGCGAGTGCCGGCTAACAACTTCGGTGTGATAACGACTGGTTGGAAAACTAAGGAAGAATTCTTGTTATGGGAACTTTTATGCACTTCAGATTATGTTGCTAATTATGGTAAATCTTCACAAAAACCGGAACATCAGGGTCATTACTAGCAAACTATTTTTAGGCGTCTTTCTGATTTTTATTTTCTACTTTGGTACTTTGATATAAACTGTATGCTACGACTGCGCCTACGCCGTCGTAGCAACGTAGGCGCTACAGTTATATCTTCTAGCTAGGAGAAAGAACTTGGTACTAAATATTCATCGGAATGTACCAATAATAGTTCTACCCGTAACTTAGTTACGGATTGGGTATACCTAGTCTAGTACAGCCGGCATAAGTTTCAAGACTGGAGATGTCGACAGATCACACCCAAGGGAGTCTTCAAGCCGCCCTATTATTATACCCATACCTACACTTGACGAAAAGGTTTTTGTTGGCGTACCTACTGTGTTGATTTGCGAACTTAGTTACATCTTGCGTACCTACATAGAATTATGCGCAGCGCCAATGACTCACACATAGGTACTTTCAATAATTATTCGTTTTTTTAAATCATGTTGGCATTGACGACAATATATTCTAGGTACTAGGTCATCGAATCGATTCTGGGTTTCAAGCGGTATCTTTTATGTGTACCTATGAACGGGTACGCCGCCATACGGACAGCATCGTAAACGGAGAAACCCTCGATAAGTGCTTTATTACCTATGTCATTGCTAACGATAACTAAACTAAGGGGTCGTCCACAAATTACGTAACGCACTTTGGGGGGAGGGGGGGGTTCCGACAGGGCGTTACGGTCCCGTTACTATGGGGGAGGGGGGGCTCGGAGTCAAGCGTTACGTAACGCTTTTGTAGAGATTTTATCAAGAATTTTTTAGGTTTTTGAACCTAATTCAGATATTACCAAACAAATTGTTTAAGAATTTTTTTTTACGCTTTTGGTATCAGTGTCAGGAATGTATTTTTTAGATATTATTCAAAAATGTTCTGCTGGAGGCAGGATTTCAACGTACGGCTATCGAAAATAGTACTGACGATGCCTCTTCCATCTGGGCTACGGTGGCTTAATCGTGAGTAAATTTTATATCCAATTTATAGCAGGTTTTAACAAAGCTACATAACAAAAACTGGAATGAAAAAAGAATTGCTGGGAATTAGTTGCAAAACTCTCCCTGTAAATAGATCCAATGCCACGCGTTATTGGCATACAAACATACATACACTTGTATAATTTCGCAAATAATGATTGAGCCGCAGTAGCTCTAATCTAAAGGATGAGGCGTCTTCAGTACTAATGGCAAAGACGCAGCTTCAAATTCAGTCTGCGGTAGAAAAAAATGCATGCTTTTAAAAAAAGTTTCATTGCTTTATCACAAAAAATAAACTGAAAATTAAGCGTTACGTAACGAAAAGGGGAGGGGGGGAGGGGTCATGATCAAGCGTTACGGTCCCGTTACGTGGGGGGAGGGGGGGGTCAAAAATTTGTGATTTTTGCGTTACGTAGTTTGTGGACGACCCCTAACCTGACACATTACAAACTACTTGGCAGCAATAAAAGATCCCTCCCTGAGCATAATCACCTATCTACGACCCAGGAGTTAACACTACACGCTCAATGCTCATCTTCTGAACATTAACTCTATGTTCGGTGTGCATGGCCCATTATGACCGTTCAGGGTTTGCCATAATTAACCCCTCGTAATGACGACTTTACATAAAGTTACAAAGTCATTTAACTGCCTTTTTAGGGTTTCGTAGTCTACTAGAAACCCTTATAGTTTCGTCATGTCTGTCTGTCTGTCTGTCTAGTCTATCTATCTGTCTGTCTGCTTCTGTCTGTCTGTCTGTCTGTCTGTATGCCGCGCCCTCTTAACTCCGTCAGTTTTAGAGCTATCAACATCAAAGGCAATAATCAAATCTAGGCCCCCCTTTCAGTAACGGCTAAAAATCTCATGAAATGTAAAAAAGATGATACGTTTTTTGGATCAAAATCTTATATTAATCATCTTCAGGCGAAACGGGAATCACAATTTATGTTAAAAAGTATATTTTTGTGTTTTATTCCGGTCAAAATTCCGGTTCCTTGATTCTGCTGACATCTGTGACACAAACGTAAAGTAGGTACTAAGAGCAACTAAGAGGAAATAAGGGTAAAATGGAGCAGTTTTTAGGACCCAGGATGCGTAAAGACAACTACAGCGCAGACAATCTCCTGTGTATGCCGTGTGATGCCGGCTTAGAATAGCATCACCCCAATTCTACCCGTGGGTGTCGTAAAAAGCGACTAAGGGATACTCATCCAGGGAATGGGCAGCAGCGTTCCCTGTTAATGCACCATCATGCACTGCGCTCGCCAATCCGCCTGCCAAGCGTGGTGAGTATGGCAATACCCCCCGACAGGGGGAGGCCCGTGTCCAGCAGTGGACTGTTGTGGCTGTTATGTTATGTTATAGCCGGGTTCGTACGTAAGACAAGCAACAAAAGCGACTACAACAACATTAATGATAGATTAATGATTAATGATATTTTTATGATTTATATACTTGCACATTTTTATGATCTATATGACTTTTTTAACTTCCTGACTCCGCGTCTTACATTATAATGACTTAAAGTCATAAGATTTAATTGAGTGCTTTGGAAATAAATTTATATTTAAATCAATCAAAATATTATCCAAATGAAGCAAATTTCAGCGAAAAATCAAATAATGGAACTAAATCATTTTAGAAACTTTTTTGCACTTTATCAATTTAAAATAATTTATTTTAATTTTTGAATTTACTAATCACAAAAATAGCAATCAGGCGCTGGGCCCCAGGAGGTTAAATAAATAACATTAATAGGCAAGCTGCCTCTGGCATTACAACGGCAAAAATATAACAGACCATGCCACAAGAACTGCATAGGGTGATACGAATTCGTATTTGGAAACTTCTTTCAACAATGTCTTTAAACTTCTGATCAGGGGTAGGTACCATTTTACCCCATCTACCCTGCAAGTATTACATACTCTTTGAAACTCTCATAGAGAATAAAACTTCTGCCATACTTCTGCATTTCCTCTTTTGCTATTGTCATCAAGTTGTCATTTGGCAACAGGAAGTATACCCGCACACCCGCAACGTACTCGCCGTACGCGCTGAATAATGCGGATGGCCTCGCACATCTATGTCCAACTGATCACTTCTACAATAGAACAGGTCGGAATATTTTCTACGTTCTATGTTCTACGGTGGAACAAAACTTTTGAACATATTACAGGTACCGCTGTTTCAACTTTTAAAAAATATTATTGTTCAAGGAAGTAGAATGTGCAGAAAAGCAAAATGCCAATACGTCAAAGTAGCAAAATGTAAAATTGCTAGAATGTAAACGTAACAAAATGTAAAGAAGAAGCAGAAAACATTTTGTCCCAAAATGTCTAAATGTTGAGGTAACAGAATGTCAATTGAATTTAAAAGGACGGAATCTCAAATATTAAAATGTCAAAAAAGCTTAAAATTAAAGTGGCAAATGTCAAATAAAAAAATGTGAAAATGTCATTTGGTTATTCTTTAAGAGTGACATAGACTCCAAAAACTTTAAAACTTTCGTAAAGAAAAACTGGAACACGGACGGTGAACAGCAGACTTTACTGGGAGGTAATGTTAATGGGACAGTCTGGCTGCATTGACAAAAACTAAATCTTTTTAAATGGTTACACTGTCCGCGTGCGCTGATGACGTCATCAGCATTATAGTCTATGATTAGCACTGGCTGGGGAATCCGTTCGGTTAGGCGCGTGCGGCTCGGCAATATTTTCGAGGTTCCACAGATTTTCATACAAAGAATCCAAAATTCGGCGAGTGCGTTGTGGGTGTGCGGGTATAAACACTTTCACCTTATAACTCTTATCAAAATACTTAGTTAGGTTATGCCATTTTAGGTAAAGAATTATTTTGCGTCGTTTCATCAGTTTACGGTTAGATAATTAAAAACTAAGTATGCCACCATGATCTAGATAGTGTAAGAAATACATTACGTACTATACTACAAGTTTAATTACTAGCCATTTCGATTTTCGAGGGGCCTAACCTTGTATGGGCATTTGATTATCACCTTTGGTGTGAAGATAGATCGTATTGACCCAAAGAAATACATTACTACGAGTTTAATTACTAGCCATTTCGATTTTCGAGGGGCCTAACCTTGTATGGGCATTTGATTATCACCTTTGGTGTGAAGATAGATCGTATTGACCCAAATTTAGAAATGTTGAGAAAAAAATTTTTTAATCGTTTTTTGACCCCCTTCCATGCAAGTGAAAGGGGGACAAAAAAAAATTTTCTCTGTAATATTGAGTAGGGTGTCGTTGAATAGTTCTTTTAAAACTAAGAGGAGGTTTCTTTGAAACAAAGTCACTAAAATGTTTCTGTCTCGAGATATTTGCTTTAAAAAGGGGCGTTTTTGAGCCATAATTTGTTCCAGCTGTAACTCCTAAAGTATAAAAGTGAAAATTTTAAAAATATATGAAATATACTTCTCAATCTGAAGTTATCATGAAAACTATAACGGATACTGTACCATGAAAGATTTCAGAAAAATAAAAGTTTTTCTATTTGCGGTTGGTAATCATACAGCTGCAAACAAACCAGCAACGAAATTAACTTTGTAACGCTGAAAGACCTATTTAAACGTTGACTACGAAACCCTATTTGTGAGCGTGTCTGACACGCTCTTGGCCGCTTTTTAAATCTATTTCGGTAATTCAATAAGAGGAAATTACTTAGCAGTCTACCGGTTGATGATTAGAAAAAATATATGAAGTAGTTTTGCCAACATTTTCTGTATTTATCATCAGCTTTTTCATTAAAGTGATAGACAAAAATAGGATAGTTTGTGAAACGAAAATGCACTGCTAATTTCCACACGACGAAGAGGTAATTTTGAACAAGTTACACTAATGCTTTTATTCGCTTCATATATTGTACTCAGCTGCTAGACCCTCCCCAATGGCAACATCAGCATTGATGACCGGCACGGAATCACACAACAGGCTGCATTCCAACTTATTCATCTTAAAATTGTTGGCTGCACGCTTTATGCCCTCGCGCCCGAAGGTGACCGGAGCCGCGAAAAACCGCGTTCCAAAACCAGGATTCGCAGCGAAGCAGTGCAGCTCCACGTCGGTCCCGCTCATCGCGTCAACCACTTTCTCAGAACTTTCGGTTACCGCCCAAGATGTCAATAAACTCTTCGGCTTCTTGTAAAAAGAAGGCTGTCGAAGCGATCGCGTTAACTTCGCAGCGTTGGTCTCATCCAAGTGATAGAAATCCGGCTCTAAATTGGAAAATAAAGGCACAGTGGTATCCTCCGACCGCCCGCCCAGTACAGGCAGGCTTAGATGTCTCGGATTTGCTTTCAGTTCCTTAGCGGCGCACGACTTAGCTCTGGCTATATCGATGTTGGCGACACCGAACACCTTGAAAGGGTTATACGCATTATATTTGTGTAATATTGCGCTCGCAAACGGAACCATAGAATTGACAGGGCTGGATGATATAGCTAGGATAGCGTCCGGGTTCCGTAGAGCCATTGCTTCACAGACCAGTTTTAAGGCTGGGGCGTTACAGCGTGCAATTTCATCCTTTCTGAATCTTGAAGTGCCGGTATCGCAGACCATGATGATCAGATGGGACATCGCGACGGCCGACTTCAGATCGTCAGAACCGAAGACGGCGACGGGCGGTCCGCCCGGGAGCTGGTACAGATTCCTCGCGACGGCAGTAGCGGCATCTTCATCAAAGTCGTGGAGGTTTATTCTCGAGATTTTTTCGTTCTGCTTCAGTTTGAGTGCTACCCTCGAACCCACTTCGTTTGCTGCTCCGATTACAGACACATGGATATTTCGGACTTGCTGCGGTAACTGCTGTAGAATCAAACGGGACAATTTTTGGACAATCATTGTGCTGACTTTTCAGCGTACTCACTAATCAAAATTTTCCATTGGGGCGCCGAACATGTTTAGACGAAAACTAATAATTTAGAAGTGCATCAAAAATAATTTTTATTTTGATTTTTGCCAAGAAGCAAGCTTCTTGATTTTCGCTCTTGGCTGCTTATTTGACAGTTTGGTTGACAGCTGTAACCCGCATGTTGACGATTTGGTTGACGACGTTGCAAACCATAGATTGCGACATTTCTATTTTCTATCTTTGAGATTTCTGCTTTATTCATGAGATTTTTTCAAGTAAAGTTAAAAATCCAATAAAACCTCATGCTTCCTGGAGTCTATGGCTACGTATGATAGACGTTTGTCAGTCACTAAATCAAATAAAATATACAAAAAATACGAAAAAAAGTAATCAAACTGAAAATATTTAGATGTAAAATACTGAATACAATGTTATTCAAATCACTAAATTATTAGGCGCCTGGACGCAGCATCCCCACAAAATGTGCACAAACAAAATTACTAGTTTATTGAAGCTGACCAAATATGTGCAGGCCTCAGTTAGGTCGTATCGAGTGACGGTTGTCGGAGCCGCGAGCAAACTCGGCCAAACCGTGAGCTACTTGCTTCGAAACGAGCCCAGAATCAGCAGTCTGAACATCTACGACTCCTCGCAACGAGTACACGACGTGATGGCCGACCTGCAGGACATCCCCGGCGAGCAAACCGACTTCTACGCTATCACCGATCCAGAGGAACTGCACAAAGCCCTCCAACAGACCGACATCGTGATATCTACCGACGGCATCCCAGACGCCACGCAGTTTCAAAGCCAAACAACCGATCAGTTTTCGGTTAACGCGACGCTTATCCATTTCCTTGCGTACTATTTGTCGAAACTCAAGCCGATGCCTTTCATCGGGATCGCGACCGAGCCTATCAATCTAATGGTGCCAATGGCTGCCGAGATCATGCAGCGGCAGGGACGATTCGAATCTAGAAAGATGTTCGGATTGACTGGCGAGGACTCGCTTAGAGCTCAAGTGATGTACGGTGAATTGCAGAAGATAAACCCGGTCCAATGCTCCGTTCCCGTTATCTGTGGGCACAGTAGTAGCACCGCAGTTCCTCTGCTGACGCAAGCGACCCCACACCGTCCCATCACTGCGAAAACCGCTAAATTGTTCACCGATACCTTCCGTCAGCTATCTCAAGAGATACACAGTACAAACAACGCCACACACAGACTCGGTTTGGCGTTTAACGCTCTTCTGTTCGCGAGAGCGATCATCACGACCTTCGATATGAAATCGAAGCCTGTTATACACGCTTTTGTAGAGAATAATGACTTCGGTACGGAGTACTTCGCGGGCCGCATGCGACTTACTCTCGACGGGGTGAGCGAAATGGAACGATACACCAATTTATCAGAGTACGAATGCAACTTGTTACAAAGCAGTATTCAGAAACTGAGGACGGAACTGTGCGAGGTTAAAAAGCTACTGAAATCTGAAGATTTGAGCTGATGTTGTGTGATAATACCTACTAAATATACGGTGAAATTTTACTAGTGACCGATAGCGAAAACTCTGAACTAGCTACTGATTATAAGGCACAACTTTCCCCAAGGGACATTGGTCGAAGTATGAAAAAAAAATTGGACCTCCCATACTAACTCAAATCAGCTGTTTGGCACTTTTGTATGTAAAGATTGTTTTTTCGTATTTCGACATATGTCCTTTGGGGAAAGTTGTTCCTTATCACCAGCCGATTCTGAGTTTTCGCTATCGGTCACGAGTAAAATTTCACCCTATATATTTTCGAGTATGAAATTCCCGTGTATACTCGTATGCAAGTTTTACAAAATTACAAGGTAGTAAGTTTGAGTCAAAAATTATTTGTTTTGTGTTTGCGAGTTATTATAATAACTATTAGACGTTATATTTCACAAAAAAAAAGTATTTTCAAGGAATAAAATATAAAAGAGATATGTTTTACCTAATTCGAGTTTATTTACATTTACAACGACCCTGGTATTCACAAAGTATTAAGTACTTAACAACGATTAACCAAGGATATCACAGTATATAATTAATTCATTAACTTTTGACTAAGGGCAAACAATACAACTAGAAAAGTACACTTACACAACAAACCATTTAGGAATCAAAATACTGAACACTCTTTTTGGATATTCAATTGATTACAAAATCGATTTTAATTATATCTAATTGGAACTTCACTGTAGATAATTTACTTATTTCTAAAAAACAAGTGTTCAGAATAGAATAATGATCAATGATTGCTCCATACAAGGGTAAATTGCTTTCTTCATAACACCCTGTATTTTGTATTGGAAACATTCTTAAAAGCTATGAGATATGGTTAAAAATAACAATGCCTTTAATAGCTTATTTCACTTCATGGCATACATAATGTATGACCCTTTTCTGGCAGTTTCAAAAATCCTTATCTATCCTCAGAATCAGCATCATTTACTTTTACAAAAATAATCAAAATGCCAAAGCAACAAATGGTCAAAGAAGGATGTAATATTTTATTTGAATTACTTACTTTTGATCAGCTTTTGATTAAACTTTTTGACGTCAAACTTTTAACGATTTGCTGCTTTCACACTTTGTGTTTCACAGGATGACCTTAGTCGATTTTCAAAGTCCCTAAAATGGGCAGCCAGTGCAATTAAGTATAATTATCAATCAATGATTTAATTTTGGCACAAAATCGATCACTACACGTACAGTACAAGAATTCTGCTTTGGAAGGCCTTATTTCTTTGTAAATCAACTTAATTTTTGAGTTCAGCCTTTCCGCAACTAATACTAAAGATAATTATAGAAAATAAGAATAACATACATTTTAAAGCAAAAACAAATGAACAATTTTAGATCAAATTATTCGACGTGGTTCTTTTACTTCGTCTCGGCACGTTATATTCCAACACGCAAAAGGTCCAATTCGTAAAATATCCAATTCGCAAAATGTCCATTTTTGTGACATAACATAGATTCTCGACGTTTTATTTTAAAAAATTAATCTAACTCTTTCTTAAGATTCTTGCAGAGGGTTTGTTTGGAATTAGATTTGTTTTATGGTGTGAGGTAAACCCATAAACCAGATATGTATCTGCCCTGCTCTGCATCATTAAAATCCCAAATCCAAAAACATTTATCTGCTGGTACCAAAATTCATTTGAAAATCCAATTCTAAACCATCAGTAAAAAGCTTAGGGAAGGAAAAGACTTTGATTTTTTAAATTAAAACATCAAGGATGCTATCAAATGGTAATTTTACTAATTGAACATTTTTAGAATGGGACATAATATGCCAAGACGTTTAATTTTTGGTAACAGCTTCAGTGTGTTTAAAGACTGTTCTAGATTCGATTTCCAAGCATTGACAAAATACCAATCCTAATATGTATAATCAAACCTTATGTTGTACATTTCATAGAAAGATACAAACCCTATTTCACATTGATTTAGGTACAAAATTCATTTGAACTTACGCTAGTGGCATAAAAATGTTAACAATATTTGGACTATCGTGGTGTATAAACCGTTATTCTATAAAATGACAATACTTCACCTTGGAACTTAGCTGGAAGTTCACTGGCGAAAGAGATTCAGCAAATCTGCAACAAGATGAAGTTATCGTGATATAAGATAATAGAAAAAAATTAAAATCAAGCAAACAGATGTATTAAGAAAACAAAACCCTGATTTTACTATAAGTTCCGATAGCGAAAACTTAGAACCGGCTGGTGATAAGAAAACAACTTTCCCCAAGGAACATAGATCGAAATATGAACAAAATAAAATTTATACTTCTCATGCAAAATTGCTGATCAGCTGATTTAAATTAGAATCATATTAGAATGGTAGGCCTAAATTTTGCAAAATAACGCGCTATTTTAATGGCTTCTGTATGAAAAGAAAACCTTACCTTAAACGACTTCAAGAAGGAAAAGAATGTACCATTTATAAAAAAACCTGTATTGTTTTGCAAAACGGCGTTCCGAGCCGTCTGGCCGGGACAAATGTATGGGCTTAATTCTTTTTCTCCAATTTGCTCGGAAATAGCTTCATTACTTTAAAAAAAGAATACGTCAATGGGCTCATTTATGTTGTCAAGGCGCAGAGGACTGTAATAGAAATTGCCGGACTAGGCCGGTAATAAAAGGGTTCTTAAACTTCACACTTTCGTGATTAGGTGTTTTATGGAACACATTTTGCTTGAACTTTGAGGGCTGAATGTGAATTTCCCGCGCATTCTTTATGAAACGGAACGTAAGCAAAACCAGCGCCAACGCTTTGCGAACTTTAAAAGTTACAAAGTGTCAATTTTATCACGATTTAAATATTTGTTTCCTTGCAAATTGGAGAAAAGCACTATACAAACCTCGGCCGAAATAACAATTTCTGGTCTCGTTTACTTTAGAAGGCCTCGACTTCGTCTCGGCCTTCCAATGCCACTCGACCAGAAATTGCTATATACTCGGCCTGTGATGTAATGTACTATTGTTAAAACTCTACAGGGTCTTTAATTCCTCGAAAAAAAATTACCTTGCACTCATTCCTCGTTGCTTTTACTGATTTCGCTGTTGGTCTCGCTGTATGAAGTGGACCGGATGCTGATGGAGGTCTCCTTGAACTGGCTGATGAAGTCCAGCAGCTTCTGCAGGTTTCTTTGGGTCCTGCAATATGAAAAATATACATAAAACGATGGCGCATTTACTAGTTACCTATTACATGACGTTTTACCTGTACGTCGTCTGTAGGAAACGACACAAAAATCTGAGGAAAGCACAAGAATATCCTATTATTTTCACTTTTGTTTTTTTTTTCGGTTAGTGTAAATACTAAGTACACCCAGTCATCGAATGATTAGATTGCTGCATTGTATGATAGTATTGATTGCTTGTTACCTGATCTGCGCAGCCAGAAGCTGTCGTTTCTCCGCGTTATGCTCGTCTAGGTTTTCCTTGAGGCTAGCCGCCCTGGCTTCCAGTTTGCGTAGTTCGACGCACAGTTCAATATTCTTCTCTTGCAGGCGCTTGCGTTCGGCTAACTTGTCTGGAAAGAGAAAAACGTAAAATGTGTATTTTTATGATACATTTGTAAAACAAAAAGTGCCGCACTGCGCGTCTCAATACTCAAAGCTTAGCGAGCTCGACATTTCACGGTTATAAAGGCAAGAGAGGCGCCACATTGCGCCACGCCAGTATAATACGGATAGTGAGCGAAGCGAGCTCCACATTTCACGATTATTAGTCCTACTGGCTCGAAAGTCAAATGTATGAAACATGCTGCGCCTGAGAGAAGAGTTATGAAATTTGGTACACTTAATCTTTAGGGTAAAGGAATCGATTTGACCCGTAGTACACAATTAAAAAAAAATCCTGCGAGGAGTTATGACGTCATCTTTTTTTGTATGGGAAAAAAAAACTTTTTGTTTTAAAACCTATCGTGCGTGGTATCAAATGAAAGGTCTTGCGAACCCGATTCTAAAAATATATTACATTATTATATTTAAGTCATTTGATTCAAATTAAATAGGAAATAATAAACAATGCCAAGCTCGAAACATGCCAAGTTTGGGCTCCTCCAGATATGATACGACTGAATCATTGATAATGGTATTTCATTATCAATGACGACATATCACGGTGATAAAGGCAAGAGAGGCTCCAAACTGCGGTACCACTGCAAAACACGTATTGCGAACGAAGCAAGCTCGACACATCACGATTATAAAGTCAAGAGAGGCGCCAAACTGCGGTACCTCAGCAAAACACGAATTGCGAGTGAAGCGAGCTCGACATATCACGGTGATAGAGGCAAGGGAGGCTCCAAACTGCGGTACCCCAGCAAAACACGTATTGCGAACGAAGCAAGCTCGACACATCACGATTATAAAGTCAAGAGAGGCGCCAAACTGCGGTACCTCAGCAAAACACGAATTGCGAGTGAAGCGAGCTCGACATATCACGGTAATAAGGGCAAGACAGGCTTCAAACTGTGGTACCACAGCAAAACACGTATTGCGAGTGAAGCGAGCTCGACATATCACGGTAATAAGGGCAAGACAGGCTTCAAACTGTGGTACCACAGCAAAACACGTATTGCGAGTGAAGCGAGCTCGACATATCACGGTGATAGAGGCAAGACAGACTGTAAACTGCGGTGTCACAGCAAAACACGTATTGCGAGTGAAGCGAGCTCGACATATCACGGTGATAAAGGCAAGACAGACTGTAAACTGCTGTACAACAGCAAAACACGTATTGCGAGTGAAGCGAGCTCGGCATATCACGGTGATAGAGGCAAGACAGACTCTAAACTGTGGTACCACAGCAAAACACGTATTGCGAGTGAAGCGAGCTCGACATATCACGGTGATAGAGGCAAGACAGACTCTAAACTGTGGTACCACAGCAAAACACGTATTGCGAGTGAAGCGAGCTCGACATATCACGGTGATAGAGGCAAGACAGACTGTAAACTGCGGTACCACAGCAAAACACGTATTGCGAGCGAAGGTACCACAGCAAAACACGAATTGCGAGTGAAGCGAGCTCGACATATCACGGTAATAAGGGCAAGACAGGCTTCAAACTGCGGTACCACAGCAAAACACGAATTGCGAGTGAAGTGAGCTCGACATATCACGGTAATAAGGGCAAGACAGGCTTCAAACTGTGGTACCACAGCAAAACACGTATTGCGAGTGAAGCGAGCTCGACATATCACGGTGATAGAGGCAAGACAGACTGTAAACTGCGGTACAACAGCAAAACACGTATTGCGAGTGAAGCGAGCTCGACATATCACGGTGATAGAGGCAAGACAGACTCTAAACTGTGGTACCACAGCAAAACACGTATTGCGAGTGAAGCGAGCTCGACATATCACGGTGATAGAGGCAAGACAGACTATAAACTGCGGTACCACAGCAAAACACGTATTGCGAGCGAAGGTACCACAGCAAAACACGAATTGCGAGTGAAGCGAGCTCGACATATCACGGTGATAAAGGCAAGACAGACTGTAAACTGCTGTACAACAGCAAAACACGTATTGCGAGTGAAGCGAGCTCGGCATATCACGGTGATAGAGGCAAGACAGACTCTAAACTGTGGTACCACAGCAAAACACGTATTGCGAGTGAAGCGAGCTCGACATATCACGGTGATAGAGGCAAGACAGACTATAAACTGCGGTACCACAGCAAAACACGTATTGCGAGCGAAGGTACCACAGCAAAACACGAATTGCGAGTGAAGCGAGCTCGACATATCACGGTAATAAGGGCAAGACAGGCTTCAAACTGCGGTACCACAGCAAAACACGAATTGCGAGTGAAGCGAGCTCGACATATCACGGTAATAAGGGCAAGACAGGCTTCAAACTGTGGTACCACAGCAAAACACGTATTGCGAGTGAAGCGAGCTCGACATATCACGATTATAAAGTCAAGAGAGGCTCCAAACTACGGTACCTCAGCAAAACACGAATTGCGAGTGAAGCGAGCTCGACATATCACGGTGATAGAGGCAAGACAGACTCTAAACTGTGGTACCACAGCAAAACACGTATTGCGAGTGAAGCGAGCTCGACATATCACGATTATAAAGTCAAGAGAGGCGCCAAACTGCGGTACCTCAGCAAAACACGAATTGCGAGTGAAGCGAGCTCGACATATCACGGTGATAGAGGCAAGACAGACTCTAAACTGTGGTACCACAGCAAAACACGTATTGCGAGTGAAGCGAGCTCGACATATCACGGTGATAGAGGCAAGACAGACTCTAAACTGTGGTACCACAGCAAAACACGTATTGCGAGTGAAGCGAGCTCGACATATCACGGTGATAGAGGCAAGACAGACTAAAGTGCGGTACAACAGCAAAATACGAATTGCGAGTGAAGCGTGCTCGACACATTACGGTTATAAAGGCAAGACAGAATAAACTGCGGTACAACAGCAAAACACATAGTGTAGAACAGTAGCTGTCACCTCTGTAGAGCTTTTCCTGGTGCGCGGGCGCGGAGGCGGGCGGGTCGGGCAGGCTGGCGCGGCAGTTGCTGCAGCGGCCCTGTATACCGCACCTGATGTATACACTCACCTCTGTAGAGCTTGTCCTGGTGCGCGGGCGCGGAGGCGGGCGGGTCGGGCAGGCTGGCGCGGCAGTTGCTGCAGCGGCCCTGTATACCGCACCTGATGTATACACTCACCTCTGTAGAGCTTGTCCTGGTGCGCGGGCGCGGAGGCGGGCGGGTCGGGCAGGCTGGCGCGGCAGTTGCTGCAGCGGCCCTGTATACCGCACCTGATGTATACACTCACCTCTGTAGAGCTTGTCCTGGTGCGCGGGCGCGGAGGCGGGCGGGTCGGGCAGGCTGGCGCGGCAGTTGCTGCAGCGGCCCTGTATACCGCACCTGATGTATACACTCACCTCTGTAGAGCTTGTCCTGGTGCGCGGGCGCGGAGGCGGGCGGGTCGGGCAGGCTGGCGCGGCAGTTGCTGCAGCGGCCCTGTATACCGCACCTGATGTATACACTCACCTCTGTAGAGCTTGTCCTGGTGCGCGGGCGCGGAGGCGGGCGGGTCGGGCAGGCTGGCGCGGCAGTTGCTGCAGCGGCCGTCGACGCCGCAGCCCGTGTGCACGCACACGCCGCACACCAAGCACCACACGAGGAGGGACGGCACGTCTATAAAAAATAAAAATGTCAAACTACTGAACACAAAACTAAGTGAGACGGCAAGAATGGACAAAATGTCGATAAACAGTCTCAAAAAGTTTACGAACCACGAATAGAAGGCTATGTCCATCAGTGTCCTGTAGTGGGAATTGATCTTGAATATCATTAGAATTTTAGATTCATTCATTACAATATATTTTTGTAATAACGTTAGTTTCGCGACATTGTTTCACATTGTTACGCGTGTGTCGAAAACAAAATCAGCTGTGAACGGGGCCTAAACTGCAGATTGTACTGCCGAAATCACGCATAACCGTTATCGCTAAATGAACTATCGGTTTAGTCTCCTCCTGCTAGCGAGTTATGCTTATCGCTTCTACCGCAGCCGTGGCACACTTTCTAGGCAAGAGCATGCACTGGGTTCACTACGATTAGTATATTATATTATCTGTGGTGTCACAGATGAGCTGGCGGGCAAGGCACGGGCCCGCGCCGCTTTGCCGTTACTCCAGCCTGCTCCAAAACACTAAACCTGTCGAGGCGGTGCCTAAGAAACAAAATAGCTGATGATGATTAGTATCTTACCGCTTCTTCCGCAGCCGTGGCACACTTTCTTAGCAGGAGCGTAAACTGGCTCCACAGATAAGCTGGCGCGCAAGGCACGTGCCTTTCTAACTTGCCATTACTCCAGCCGGATCCAAAACCAGAAACTTCATTAATGAAACTATTACTCATACCACTACACTTCGGGGGTCGGGACTGTAGGGGAGAGACACTAAGCAGCTGTAGGAGGAGTGGTGGATGATGAGGCCAGTTGACCGAGTGACGACGGAGGAGGGAAAAGGGTAGCTGGTCCGGTGTCGCGACCGGGGGACCGACTGGTCCATCCGGGCATGTTTGGACGTTGTATTTATTTATAGCGATCGGCGGAAACACTTCGATACCGCGTTTTAGGACTTTATAGAAGTATGTGGAGCCATACAGCAGATGATGATGATGAGTATCTTACCGCTTCTGCCACAGCCGTGGCACACTTTCTTGGCAGGAGCATAGACTGGTTCCACAGATAAGCTAGCGGGCAAAGCACGCGCCCACGCAGGCTTGCCATTGCTCCAGCCTGATCCAAAACTAGGGACTTATGATAATGAAACCATCGCTCAAACCACTACACCTCGGGTGTCGGCCGTGTCGGGGCTGTAGGTGAGAGACTACTAAGCAGCTTTAGGAGGAGTGATGGATGATGAGGCCAGTTGACCGAGTGACGACGGAGGAGGAAAAAGGGCACCTACCCGTCTGGTCCGGTGTCGCGACCGGGGGACCGACTGGTCCATCCGGGCATGTTTGGACGTTGTATTTATAACGATCGGCAGAAACACTTGGATACCGCGTTTTAGGACTGTATGGAAATATGTGGAGCGCATGCGCATGATGACAATGACGAGTATCTTACCGCTTCTGCCGCAGCCGTGGCACACTTTTTTGGCAGGAGCGTATACAGGCTCCACAGATAAGCTGGCTGGCAAAGCACGCGCCCAAGCCGGCTTGCCATTACTTCAACCGTATCCAAAACCAGAGACTTCACATAATGAAACCATCTCTCAAACCACTATACCTCGGGGATCGGGGCTGTAGGCGAGAGACACAAAGCAGAAAAAAATTATGAGTATGTATCTTACTGCTTCTGCAAGAGCGTAAACTGGTTCCACAGATAAACTCGCGGGCTCACGCTGCTTTGCCGTTACTCCAGCCTGATCCTAAACACTGAACCTGTCGATGCAGTAACTAAAAGACAAAGCAGCAGATGATGATGATGATGATGATTAGTGTCTTACCGCTTCTACCGCAGCCGTGGCACACTTTCTTAGCAGGAGCGTAAACTGGCTCCACAGATAAGCTGGCGGGCAAAGCACGCGCCCAAGCAGGCTTGCCATTGCTCCAGCCGGAACCTAGGGAAATGACAAATAATACACATAAGATGCAGATAAAGAAATTGTTATTTTGATCTTTGTGAGAATAGATTGCATCTAAGTTCTAGAGCGCGCATTCACTTGGCAACATTGGCCCGCGTGTTGAGCAACAAATGGAGGATTTGTTTGGCAAAATATATCTGAAACAAAAAGCGCGCAACCTTACAATACTTGTTGCACAACGAATATTGTCGAGTGAATACGTACCTTTATTCATACAGGCCTCAAACAACAAACCCAAAGTAAACAATTCTCTTTACCTTTATTTTCAGAAGACGATCCTGAAGGTGATCCTTCCCGCGATGATCTTGTTTGATGCTGAAAATAAAACATCACAAATTCATTCAAATACGATTTGTAAAAAATTAAAAACTTATCGAAATAAACAAGGGTGTATAACTAGATGGGATGGGTTAACATATCACTACCTCCAGAATATCCTCAATCTTTTGTGAGATGTGAATATGATAGCAGCAAATATTTTTTCAGAACGAGTTTATATATGAAGCAGCGTGATGTGCGTGTTACTGTGGTACTCCTTGATTTTTTTTTACAATAAAAGCAATTACCTGTTGTTTACGTAATTTCGCGGAGCGGGTTTGCGGCGGATCGTGGTGCGGCTGCAAGTATGGGAACTGGATCTTTTTGCGTTTCTGAAACAAATTATTATTACAATTATTATTTAATATTCAAATAAAAAAAAAAACAAATATCGCATTTTTTGGCACATTTTTGTTTTTGTGTAGTCACCCATTTCTGTAAAAAATACATTTAAGAATTTAAAGCCCAAGCTCCACAGAGACGTGAGACGTAAGATGGCATCTGTCAAACAAGTGATCGTCGGAGATGTGCCACGTGGCGATACTTGAAACCGTTTCCATATAAAAATGAAACAGAAGAGACAAAGCTACACACGAGAGACGCGCGTCGCATCGATAACGACTGACGATTGCTTATCTGGCGAGTCTACTTACAGCAGTCATCATATCAAAGTTGCCGTAGAGGAAGTCGCTTCTGTTGGTGCTCGTGGTGGACCGCTTGCGTCGCTCGCTTCGCTTCTTCTCCATCACTACCTTCTGCAGTAGGCCCGTGGGAACATTTAGTGCCTCGACACATTACGACCGAAATTACGCGACGGAATTCGGCGCAATTACGCCAGCAATGATAGATATTTGCATTACGAATGACACACTTCAGCCACAATTCCGTCGCCGTAATTACATCGCCGAATTTTGGTCCGAAGTAATTCGGCGTGATTTGTACGTAATTCCGGCTCTAATAGTGTGTCATCCCCAACCGAAAACGCCGAAAACTGACGGAACGGAATTTCGGTCGTAGTGTTTCGAGGCATTTAGGTATTCTTTACTCACAGCAGTCATCATGTCGAAGTTCCCGTAGAGCAGTGTTTTTCAAACTGTGGGTCGCGACCCCCAGGGGGGTCGCGGAGCCTTACTAGGGGGGTCGCCGGCTAAAGACAAAATTCAAGGTAGAACTACAAGTTGGTGGTCGGCTAGGCACAATCCAGTAAAACACAATTTTAGTGACAAAGAATGGGCTTGTTTGTTTTTCAAAACATTTGAAACGTTGGGTTATTATTTGCAGTATGCGCTACGCTATTTGCTTGTTTGTAGCGTGAAAAGTCGGGCTCGCTTCGCTCGCGATACGTGCGCCTTTCTAACTGTATTACATTCAGGGCTAGCGTAAAGGCTCCGCGCTTGTTTGTAACGCAAAAAGTCGAGCTCGCTTCGCTCGCTATTTGTGTATTTTTCAGTCTATTTTTCCTTAGCGGCCAGTGTTTAAGATTCCACGCTCGTTTGTAGCGAAAAAAGTCTCGCTCGCTTCGCTCGCGATTCGTCCGGGTACTTGTGCCTTGTTTTATCTGAAAACTTCAGCCACTCCAGATAAATATCCTGACTTGAACATGCGCACAGCGCTTGAAGTTTTTCTGTGTCCACCAACGATTAAATACTGTTACTATTTTTGTCTTTCTTAGATTATGACCCAACATCGTCAGTCGCAGGGGGGTCGCCAGTTAATTTTTACCTGGAAAGGGGTCGCGTGTCCAAAAAGTTTGAAAAACACTGCCGTAGAGGAAGTCGCTTCTGTTGGTGCTCGTGGTGGACCGCTTGCGTCGCTCGCTTCGCTTCTTCTCCATCACTTCCTTCTGCAGTAACATTTAGGTATTCTTTACTCACAGCAGTCATCATGTCGAAGTTTCCGTAGAGGAAGTCGCTTCTGTTGGTGCTCGTGGTGGACCGCTTGCGTCGCTCGCTTCGCTTCTTCTCCATCACTTCCTTCTGCAGTAACATTTAGGTATTCTTTACTCACAGCAGTCATCATATCAAAGTTTCCATAGAGGAAGTCGCTTCTATTGGTGCTCGTGGTGGACCGCTTGCGTCGCTCGCTTCGCTTCTTCTCCATCACTTCCTTCTGCAGTAACATTTAGGTATTCTTTACTCACAGCAGTCATCATATCAAAGTTTCCATAGAGGAAGTCGCTTCTATTGGTGCTCGTGGTGGACCGCTTGCGTCGCTCGCTTCGCTTCTTCTCCATCACTTCCTTCTGCAGTAACATTTAGGTATTCTTTACTCACAGCAGTCATCATATCAAAGTTTCCATAGAGGAAGTCGCTTCTATTGGTGCTCGTGGTGGACCGCTTGCGTCGCTCGCTTCGCTTCTTCTCCATCACTTCCTTCTGCAGTAACATTTAGGTATTCTTTACTCACAGCAGTCATCATGTCGAAGTTTCCGTAGAGGAAGTCGCTTCTGTTGGTGCTCGTGGTGGACCGCTTGCGTCGCTCGCTTCGCTTCTTCTCCATCACTTCCTTCTGCAGTAACATTTAGGTATTCTTTACTCACAGCAGTCATCATGTCGAAGTTTCCGTAGAGGAAGTCGCTTCTATTGGTGCTCGTGGTGGACCGCTTGCGTCGCTCGCTTCGCTTCTTCTCCATCACTTCCTTCTGCGCGTGAGTCACTAAGCCGACCAGTCTGTAATAGGAAATAATTTTAGAAGGTCTTCTTCTTTTCGAGTGGGACGCCGAGTCGTCCAACGACCTGAAGAACCCTGGTGTTAGAGTTTTTCAACCGCCGGTGTTACTTGTAGTAGCAGGCATTGTAGAAGTAATTTTATAGTCTATCTTACGGGTTTCCATTTTAAGAGTTTCTTATCTGTATGCAAAATTACATTGTAGGTATTTTTTTAGTGAGGTATTTTCAACGCGGAAATGCCGCTAATATAATGACTCTAGGGTTCATCGAGTCTTTCGTCGACCCTGTCACACACGAAAGAAGATTGAGACCATTCAGAAACAATGGTTGACAATATGGAATGAGGGAACAATTCAAGATACTTAGTGCTTACGCATAATGGAATTTTTGCAGTAACAATAACTGTGGATTTTTTTGGAAAACAGGCAGGATTTGAACCTGCGACCTTCAGCATCTGCACTGCCGACGCCACTACCAACTGGGCTACCGCGGTTCTAATCTTGCCTGCGAATTAAGCAAGTATATCTTTTCCACTAACGCGTGGATGGGCTCCATCTACCGAGATAGTTTTTGCAGCTAATTCCCATTGTATACCTAACACAAGAAGTGTTTTAAAAATTTGGTATTCAATAACTGTGGAATGTTTTATGTAACAAGCTAAGAAATCTGCAATAGGAAAAATAGAAGAGATGAACAAAAAATAATGATAAGATCTCCCTTTACAATTTTGTGCCAATAAAACATTTTTGAACAACCAATGCTGTTGCTTGGTTTTGGAATCTGAACATCCCCTCCTCACCTCAAGAATGTCTCCTGAGTAATAGGATCTCCGGGCTCCGGTAGTGGGGGTGGTGATGGGGTTGGTGAGTGCTGGACTCCAGAATATTCGGAGTCAGACCGGCGGTCCTGCCATTCCATCTGGTCTTGATCATTCTCGTTATCCTGGTCATTGTTTTGCTGGAGTTTCGAGCCACTAGAATAAAGTTAAAATGAATTAACTCTGACATTATTTATAGTTATATAGTTAGTTATACCAAGGGCTTCTACAGACCAGCATCACTTTGCCCACAAACGATTGACAGAACTGTCGCTCTATGGTCAGCAACATTTCTGGTCTGGCTGGTCAGTGGGAGCTTTTATGGTTACTGGGACAATAATATATTTGAAACAGAGTGTAATTTTAAATAACGTACTAATAAATACTTCAATGCCAATTAGTACCTAACTAACTCTGCTGAGACACTAAAATAATATTACCTTGGTTGAATTAATGATAATAAATATTCATGTAAAGGAAGGATAGTGACTTACATGAGTGACTCCTTAACTTTATTCAGTGCATTGGCAAAGTTACTTCTGCTGTTCACAGTGTTTGGCATCTGAGAGTAACTGCGCGCATATTTATCCTTTTCTTCCCCATCACTATGGTTGGAATAATCTTTATCATTAGATTTCATCTCATTATCTGAGTCTGATAAATTTCCTTTTTCATCGTGATTGTTTTCAGATTTTATGTGGATTTCGTTGAGTACCGATGGTTTGAGTAATGAGACTGATCTGGTTCGGCCGCGGTAGTGTAGCTGGTGTTCCCGTAGCTGCTGGGCTACGTAGCGATTGTCATTCTCGATGTTCACTTGTTTGTTTCGTACTTTGAGACGTTGCTGATACAGCTCTAGCTCCCTTCGTAGTCTTTCCACCACTAATTTCTATAAAAATAGTTTTGAATCAGTGTTAAATATTGCAGTATCATGCAAGAATGATGTGCAAGAATTACTCAAGAAAGATATAATTGTTTTGAAATATAAAACATAGATTATGGAAAGATAAAAAGCTAGAGCAGCAATACTTAGTGAAAATGTTATTGCATACAAGAACTGAGGTGTTTCAACAAAATAAATGGTTTGAAATAGGTGCACTTAGAGGGCTGATAAAACTGAAAAGATTCTAGCAGTCCCCTAAGTAAATTAAAAGCAAATAAATTAGTGAAAGATAGAGATGTAAATGAATGCCTAGTAATAACAATACCTAACCATATGTGAACAATGGAGCTGATGATAAATACACTCAAGTGATAATCATCATAACATAACACAATAGGTATACTTACTTGAGTCTGCCCTATGGCAATAATGTCTCTCTCAGCTTCTTTCACCTTAGATTTGAGTTGCATGTTCTGAAAATCAAAGAATCAGCATAATTTATTACATCACAATAAAAACAAAGATACGATACCTTATAAAATTATTATAAGTTGTAAACACATTCTTACGTTTTCATCTTCCTGCAGACGCGCGACCCAAATCTAAAAAAAACAATGAAACATACGTATTTAGATCAAAATAACTCAGGTAGGGCTTCATCGCAAGCTTAGGGAGCTATTTATTCATTGCAGCAATCGACATATTATCACAGAACTTATTTACAACAAAAAATAAGAAGTAATTTTTTCGAACTTACCTGATGAACTCGTATCGCATTTTTCAACGCGGACTGAGTTTTAGTTATTTCTTCTTTGATTTTATTAGACACTTCCATGGTTCACGCCACTGAATTTACTTATTAGTTTACGTAGGGACTAGTAGACTACGGAAAAATATTTACAATTTATGTTTCAGGAAATTACAATGCAACAAAAGTATTGTACTTGGCACAAGTAGGTGTATGAAACGACAAAATTACTTTTGGAAACGACAAGAAAACCACTCACTTTGCAAAACTTACATAATAAAAGTCCTGAAACTTAACAGGGCATGTATTAAACTATGCAGAATTCTATTTTCACTTGGGAAATCCTTTGTTCAATTACACACACGCATTTTTGAGTTAAAAATTCGGAAAACAGAAAGGAAATTCACGAGATGCCGATTTTACAGTAGGTATAAGAGTAAGAGGGACAGAAATACAGCTGGCCTCTCGCTTGTACACAAACGTTCTGTGATTGGTTGGTTTGTCTATGGTACTTTGTCTGTGATACTCCTAGTGATGTCCTATTTATAACGTAATTAACGTTATTTAACAGTTAGTCAGATTACAGTAATTTTTCATTCATGGAAAAACCATTGTTGGAAATCTTGTTTAATTTTCCATCGCAGGCAGGATTGAACCTGTTATTTAAGGCATCTGTCTGTACTGCAGACGCCACTACCATGACATTTGAGCAAGATGTCAACAATAATGTTGCCATTTTGGGTCCCCTTCTTTAGTACGGCTTAGTACGGCTTTACAAAATGTATAAATAAAATAACACGTAGTGAAATATTAGCTGATACATTAGTAGAATCCTGTTTAGACCATATATATGTAAGAGCACCTTTAGCTGGAATTAATTCTGCTGTAATACAACATAAAATTTCAGATCATTATTTAATATCAGTAGCAGTGGATTGGAAACAGTCTCAGACGGTAGGTATAAAAGTGCAGGCACACCTACCCATCCCTCTCCTGAGATAACAGCGAGCTCGCAGCGCCGTCGTGTGCTTGACAACCGCGCTGTACGTGATAAGCTGTTATCAGTGAACTTTGATGAGCTTATGTCAATTACATGTCCTTTAGAATTATATGAGGCATTTAGAATGATCTTCAAAAACATTTATGATAGTTGTTATGTAACAAGGAGTTATTCTCACTCTAATAGAGATAATAAGCCCTGGATTAGTAATGATTTGAAAAATATGGTACTAGAAAGAGATAGATTATTCATAGTGTGGAGTAATGACCCTAAAAATATGGTTAAACGTCTTAATTATACTAAATTCAGAAATAAATGCCATAAACTAATATTTAAAAGTAGGAATAAATATGACATGCAATGTATATTAGACTGTAATAATAATATCAAAAACTATGGGACAGAATAAATATTTTACTAGGAAGGAGAAACAATGTTTAGATAGAGTAATATTAGGAACATGGGAATTAATGAAACAACAAAAACATATGTAATAAATTCTCGTGTACTTTTTCTGAAGAAATTGAGTGTATTAAACACAAATGTGATATTAAGTTACTAGATAGAACAACTTATACAACAAATTTGAACATGAGTATGAGATGGCAGCCTGTAGATAGTCAATATGTTATGCGAGTAATAAAACAAATGGATAAAACAAATCTCCAGGCAGTGATCTTGTACGCATGTCCGATTTAAAAGTATTAGTAGATAAAGTAAGTCCAGTGATCTCTAACCTAGTCAATTTGAGCGTACAAAATGGTCTATTTCCTAGTATGTTAAAAGAAGCTATAGTGCGTCCAATTTATAAAAAAGGAGAACACAAGGATTATAGAAACTACAGACCTATAGCTATACTGTCTAGTATTGATAAGATTATGGAAAAGTGTGTTGTTAACCGTTTGAGTACTTACTTGCAAAGCAACAATGTATTAGTTGATTGTCAACATGGATTTCAAAAAGGAAAAAGCACCAACACACTTTTGTCTCGATTCACTGACGAAATAAATGGATATCTAAATGATAAAAACTTTGTGGTTGCTGTATTCTTTGACTTCAAAAAGGCGTTCGATACCCTTGAAACGGAGACCCTACTTAATGCTATGGATGAGTGTGGAGTGAGGGAGCCGCTGAACAGCTGGTTCCGTGACTACCTCACTTCGCGCTCATACAGAGTTAAAGTAGGAGAGGAGTTCAGTGACGCGAGGGGGGTGACGTGCGGGGTACCGCAAGGCTCTGGATGCGGACCTGTGTGCTACTTAATGCACGTTAATAGCTTGTGCGGTGTACTACGCCATTGCTCGGCACACATGTTCGCTGACGACCTGTGTGCATTGCGCGCCGGCACTGATCTCGCGGAAACTTGTCGCCTCGTCCAGGAGGATGTGAATTCGGTAGTGAAGTGGTCTCACGACAATGGTATCGTACTCAATGCAGACAAAACTAAGTTGTTAATTATACATTCACCTTATCTACGCTTATCAGAAACAAATCCTAACATTTACACTCATAGCTTTGATTGTATACATAACAATTATATTAACTGTAACTGTAAACCAATAGAACGTATCAATTGTATAACCTATCTAGGAGTCAAAATAGATAATAATTTTTCTTGGTCTTCCCATGTAGACTTTATATGTAATAAGCTCAGATCATTGCTTGGCAGATTCTATCACTTAAGTTTCAGAGTTCCTTTAAGTACTCTGAAATGTCTATATCTTTCTCTAGTTGATTCTATTTTAAGTTATTCTCTTGACTGCTATGGATTAACATTTAAAACCAACATTCAAAAATTAGAGTCCATTCAAATCAGGTTTTTAAAGATGCTAGTAAATAAAAAGACAAAAGATAGCTGTAAAGGGATTATAATAAATTATTCAAAATATGTAAAATTTTACCCATAAGTTTAAAACATAAATACTTGATACTTTTAAATAACCATAGTAGACGGGAGAATCTTAAACTTGTAGCTCATGACCATTGTACCAAGTCTGTATCTGTGGGCAAATATGAGGTACCCAGAGTAAATAACTACTTCGGAGATAGAATGCTTGATAAGCGTATCCCATATTTATTGAATACTTTGCCTACAGATATAAGACAAGAAACAAATAAAAACAGGTTTGCGTCCAAACTTAAGAAATATTTATTGTCTAATTTGTGACTTCATACAAAAAATTTAACTGATTGTACTTGTACCTAACTCAAATAAGTTTTGATAATAAGTTTCTTTTGCATTTGTTTAACTTATAACTTTTGTGAGACTCGGCGATCCCACAGACAAACCCCTGAAGTGGTTTTGTGGGGCTATGTACTAGATTTAAGAATTATTGTACTTCTGATAATAAATAAATTCAAATTCAATTCAATTTGTGAACCAGGTTATACTAGATGTAAACTATTTTACAACTTTATCAACAAACGTTATTTCTGAGAAGAACAGCTAAAGAAAGTAGAACGTGCGCAACACTAAACATAAACGTCAGTGTCAAAATCTTAAATAAAACGCGGAATTCTTTGGCGGGAATTTGAATCAAGAGGGTGAAAATTTTTCAAAGAAAATTTTAAAATTGCTTTTTGCAGAATAAATTGATAATTTCTTAGTAAATTTAATTACTAGTAACTTATATTCTAATAGTGCAATAAAAAAGCAACACAGCTTTGCTGCCCAGCCATGGGTCGCAAAGGCAAACGTAAAAAGGGAAACGATGGCGGAGAGGTAAGCGAAGGAGAGGACCCCGCTATGAGCGATGATGCGGGCGACGACGATGTAGACAAATACAAGCCATACAAAACCGAAAACTACATTCGTCAGTATCCGGAGGATGGCGGTGAGTTCGAATATATAGTAATTTACGAGAGCGCGGACGACAAGACGCCGATAGGTGAGAGAGACTTGATGGGCTTGGGAAGCGCATTGAAGCTTAGTAACAAAGGTATCAAGCAATTGAAAAGAATCAATCGTTACAAAATAGCGGTTATATTTGAGCGACCAGGGTTAGCAAATGCAGCTCTTAATAATCTCAAGTCTCAAAAGAGCTAAAGTTGAGGGCGACTATTCCAGCAAGATTAACGGAAGTGACAGGGTAATAACAAACGTTCCAACATACATGAGCAACAAAAAATATATGATGGAATTTCTAGTTGCAGAAATGTTGTATCTGTACGCCGATTCATGCGACGTTCCAAAGACGACGAAGGTAACTCCTGCTTGGTACCAACACAAGCGGTATCGATAACTTTCGCTAGTGCAGTACTTCCTGATTATGTGGATATTAACAGCTGGTATTTCGAAGTAAGGCCATACACGCCTCCTGTGAGCCAATGCCTGCGATGCCTGCGCTTTGGGCACATTGGTAAATTCTGTAAAAACGCCCAGAGGTGCTCAATCTGCGGTGATTCTCACAATTATAAAGATTGCGTAAAACGGCCAGAAGAAGCAGTCTGTGTTCACTGCAAAGGAAAACATGTTGCAATTGCCAAATCATGCCCAGTGAAAATTCAAAAGCAGAGGAGATAAAAGTTCAGATGCGCAGGGCCTCGTATTCTGAAGTTTTTAATAACAAAAACTTCCCCCCACTAAAAAGTAAAGTAGACCCAGTTCAACAATTGTTTAAATCGGAACAATTCATGAATCTTCTGATTTCTTCAATTATAAAAATTATTTCCGCTAGTAAAGATGCTGAAAATCCCATCCCAATCTCTACTCAAAGTATAAAAAGCGCTTTACTTGATTCATTCAGTATCAATAAAACCACAGACCATAAAACTAAGTAAATTCTAATTTATGGATCAGTTAAATATTGTTCAATGGAATGCTCAAAGTTTGTCTAGTAATTTACATGCTTTTACTTATTTTTATATAATAATAATATTCATGTAGCACTTATTTCTGAAACCTGGTTAAAACCAGGAAAAAATTAAAATTAAAGGTTTTAACATCGAAAGATTAGATATAGGTACTAAACACAATGGTGTTGCTATATTAATACAAAATAATTTGCGTTACAATTTGTTAAACACACATTCTGATAACTCATTACAAAATTTGGCAGTTCAGTTACATTTCAACAATGAAATTATTACAATAATTAGTTTCTATAGTCCCACGTTGGCTTCTCCTTCCAACTTTACTTATTCCCGTCTTGATAGTTTGATTAAATCTGTACCGGGGCCTCTTATTATGGCTGGGGATTTCAATGCACACAGTACTTCGTGGGGTTGCACGTCAACTGATGCGCGTGGTATAATTTTGCAAGATGTGATTGATGATAATAATTTATGCCTCCTTAATGACGGCCAAGCAACTACTGTGGGTTCACATGTGTGGAAACCAAATGCATTGGATCTTACTCTCGTTTCTTCCTCATTATCATTACGTTGTAGCTGGTCAGTTCATGATGATCCAATGGGGAGTTATCATCTTCCCACTGTTACTAGTATCCTTGGTTCTGTAAATAGAATTAACAATTCCAATTTAAATCAAGGAAATTACATCCGTCCAAATTTTTCAAATGTCGATTGGAAAAAATATCAAGAAATAGTTAGTGACAAATTAACTACTTTTAACTTTGACTTTGAACGACCCCAGGAATCCTATTCTAATCTCTGCTCTTTACTACTAAATTGTGCATTTGAGGCTAATCCCACAACCAGAAATAATTCAGTGCAGCCAAATTTAACACGTAGGAAAAGACCATGTTTGCCTTGGTGGAATAATGCCTGCACTTTAGCAGTAAATAATTCTAAAGCTGCTTACATTCAATTTAAAAATGACCCAACATTAGAAAATTATATCTATTTTAAAAAACAACAAGCTATTAAAAAACTTACCATTAAAAGAGAAAGAGAAGCTTCATGGATGGCTTTGTGTGAAACATTTAACCGGCAAACACCTCCGTCTGTAATATGGAAAACAATGCGCATGTTTAATAAATCTTTTTCTGAATGTAATGTGATACGGTCTTCTAACACAGATTGGATACCAGCATTTTTAAATAAGTACACAACCGTTTCTCCAAATATTGTCACTACTACTGTTAACTCTCCAGTCACTGGTGGTAATGATTATTTAATTACACCTTTTACTTTAAATGAATTTATTAGTGCACTTAGCTCTAGAAGAGATACTGTTTTTGGTTTAGATCATATTCCATATAAGTTATTAAAAATCTTTCATTGTCAAGTAAAAATGATTTTGGACATATTTAACTTTCTTTGGTCTAATGACATAATTCCCACTGAATGGAAGGTTGATTGTTTAATTCCAGTTTTGAAACCTGGTAAAGATGCGGATAATTGTAATTCTTATCGACCTATAGCATTAACATCCTGTATAGGTAAAGTTTTTGAACAAATACTAAAACAAAGACTGGAATTTTTTATTGAATCTAATAAGTTATTACCTCCAAATCAGTTTGGTTTTAGACGTGGTCACTCTGCAATCGAAAGTTTGAATAATCTCTTTCTTGACATTCATCATTCCTTCTCATTTAATAAATTTGTTGTTTGTGTCTTCTTTGATATTGTTGGAGCCTTCAATAATGTTAATCACCATGTGCTTGCTGCGGAGTTACAGTTGTTAGGTTTACCTGGAAAATTAATTAGTTGGATATTCAACTTTTTAAATGGTAGGCAAGTATATGTCAAGTTTAAAAATAATTTATATGGACCACAATCGTCATATTTAGGTGTTTGTCAAGGTGGAATTTTAAGTCCTTTGCTGTTCATCTTGTATATTAATAAATTAAATAGTATACTGGGTACCGAAGTAAGAAATTTACAATTTGCTGATGATTTAGCTATATATTGTATTGGGTCTAACATGCAAGCAACAGAAATCAAATTAAATTTAGCATTAGAAAGATTAAAAACATACTTTGATTATTTACATTTAAGTGTTAGTCTAGAGAAAACTAAAGTTGTGATCTTTAGTAGATCTAGACTTTTAATATCTCATATATATTATGATGGTAGCTTATTGCCAGTAGAAGATGAAGCAAAATTTCTTGGAGTAATTTTTACTAGAAATTTATCATGGAATAAGCATGTAAGTTATGTGTCAGATAGAGCTTCTAGAGCTTTTAATATTCTTAAATCCTCGCTAGAACATCATGGGGGCTGATCCTAAAGTTCTACTTATGTTATATAAGTCTGTGGTACGTTCCCACTTTGAATATAGTTTTCTTTGTTATGCTTCCAATCCTATTTTGGTTAAAAGTTAGAAACTTTACAGAATAAAAATTTACGTTTAATAACAGGTGCAATGAAAACAACACCTATTGTTTCTATGCAAGTTGAATGCAATATACCTCCATTGATGTTAAGATTTAAATATCTCAAATTTAGATTTCTACTGAAATTATTTTCTTTTACTCACCATTCCTTATTAGAGAAAATCGCTGAAAATCAAACTTTGGCCTCTGCATCTACTTCAATTAAATTCCCCTTTATTCTGCTTGATTATTCTGAAATAAAAGTTTATAATGAAAGGCATAACATTCACAAATCTGACAAGTTGGCATGTTACGAAGGAGCTTTTGAAAGCAAATTTTGCAATATGAATATAGTTATAGATAACTCCATTAGAACTAGAGAAGAGCTATATGAGAAACTATCATTATGGCCACAATACCAGCATATTTACACTGATGGCTCAAAAACTGATACAGGTGTCTCTCTTGCATACTATCACAGTGCCTTGAAGACAGGAAATGGATATAAACTACCAAAAACCTGCAGTATATTTACGGCAGAAGCTGCAGCAATTCAAGCCGCTTTAGAATATATAAACAATTTAAATCACTCTTTCCCTAAATGGCTTATTATTAGTGACAGTATGTCAGTTTTATCAGCTTTAAAGAATAACACTGAGTACAAATTATATTATTTATAAAATTAAACAGCTGTGGCAAACACTATACAACACCAATGTTTCAATTGAATTTTTATGGTCTCCAGCACATAAAGGTGTGTCAGGTAATGAAACAGCTGACTACCTTGCCAGAACAATAAACAATAGCTTAATTGGACAACCCAGAAGAATGTCACTTCCATGGAGAGATTTAATCCCATTGATTCAAGAGGAAATTAGACAAAGCTGGATAAATCAACATCAAATTATAATACAAGAAAAAGGTGCATGGTATGCTGCAATCAATAAGAATCTGGGAGAGAAACCCTGGTTCGCTAAGAATAATACCTTTATAAAAAGAAGATTCTTCACACAAATATGCAGGTTACGATTTGGTCATTGTAAATTTAAAGCCCATCTACACCGCATGAAAATTATTAACTCACCTTTATGTACAGATTGCTCTCTAAATGAAAATCAAACGCTGGAACATATATTTTTCAACTGTCCTGCTTTAAATATTAACCGAATTTTATTAATTGACAAGCTGCAAGATATTTACAAAGACAGTATCCCGCCTTCGCTTCAAGAACTTCTATCGAACCCTGCCACTTTTAATCCAATATTTGACTTTATTATCTCCACGGTTGGAGAGCTTTGACATGGATTTAACCCGGACATGGAATTTTATGAACCTGAAAATTACACAAGAATATATAGAAGAAATGGCATTTTTGCCTTGTTTTTATTGGAAATAAGAAATGAACTATAGAAGAATTGGCATTTAATGCCTTATTTTTGAAAAGATAACAGAAAGAACTAATAAAAGACTAGGCTGTATGGCTAGTACCATTGCCTATCCTGATGGATGAATTTTTAAAACAACAACAATAAATAAAACGCAACGAGGTGGTGTGTTTTCTCGCGTTTACTATTTTATTCAGTGATTTTACAAAAATTGTTTCAGTTGAATCGAAATTCTTTTCGTCTCTCGTATCATCATTCAAATTTACATGAAGGAAACTATTTGAATAGCGTTATAATCGCAAGCGCTTTGAGTAATGGAGTAAATTTTCCGCTGCGCGGAATAAGACTTGTGCATTCACGTTTTCTTTCACAAACATGTCGATAAAAAGGCAAGCTACGACTGAGTTGAACCATGATAACTGGGACCAAGAGGACCCTGCAGAGCAGGAGGAAATGGGCATGTTCAAAGCTGCACCAAAAGATGTGCTGGAGAAACGAGTGATCAAAACTGCGAAACGGCGGAACCCAGGATTGTCGGACGAAGTAGGTTACATTCTTCACATACTTTATTATTCTCCTCTACCACGTACCACTTATTTGTAAAAAACAATGTTCAGGTATAAACATTTTGGTCAGAGTATTCTTTTTGTGGTGGGAACTGAGTAAGTTCAGTAGACATATACTAAGTAATAATCATGGATAGATTAGATCGAAGTGAATTGCAGGATTTTATCAATTTATAATGATTTGTATTCAATTTGCTTTTCTTTATTTTTCAGGCAAAGAAAAGTGTATTCAGTGGATTTGGAGGCTTCAACAAAACGCAACCATCATCTTTTGACTTTTTAGCAAATTTAACCAACGGAAATAAAACCAATGGCACAGCTACAAGTAATGCAGAAACACCTGCATCATCCGGGCTGTTTAGCAGTAAGCCTGCAACCAGCACTCCAGGGACTGGCCTGTTTAGCACGGCGGTGACATCCACTCCAGCATCAAAACCTGTCTTCGGCTCATCAATGTCATCATCATCCATGTTTGGTGGCTCCTCCACCACACTCACACAATCACCATTCGGGTCTACCCAAACAAAGACCACAGCACAAGACAGTCCATTCAAAATGCAAACTATATCAAGTTCAAATAATACAGGAAATAATGATGCTCTCAAGAGCACTAATAATAACACAAACTCGCCCTTTGGCACATCATCAATCACCAACGATAATACCAACAAAGCATCTCCTATTATATCTAAAACTATTACAGCCAATAATGTTGAGAAGAAAAATGATGCAAAATCTGAAGATAAGAAAATGGTATACTATACAAAATTGAAGGGTTTGAATGAGTCTGTATCAGATTGGATAAAAAAGCATGTTGAAGAAACCCCACTTTGTATATTGAGTCCAATCTTTAAAGATTATGAAAAACACTTGAAAGAAATTCAAGAAGAATATGAGGGGAAACAAGAAGAAACAAAGAAACCCAGTGAAGTATCTTCAGAAACAAAGTCATCTCCAGCAAAGTCAAATGCACTGGCTCCAAGTCAAAAAACAGAAAACTCACTGTTCTCAAACTCAAATTCAAAATCTTCTTTGTTCAGCAACCAAAACTCAACCCCTGCTTCTTCTGCCCCCTCAGGATTTTCCTTTGGTGTGAACACATCATCTACTTCTACAACTAACACTCCTAGTGCTGGCTTTTCATTTGGTGTTAACTCCACACCTCAGACCACATCAGCACCCAGCACAGGACTCTTTTCATTTGCTCCAAAAACAACAACTACTGCAGCGTCCAATGGTCCAGCCCCATTCTCGTTTTCCAGTGACAAACCATTCAGTTTTAGTTCTAACATAGCACAGCAACCTGCAAACACAGAAAAAGATGAAAAGGAGGATGAAGATGAACCTCCAAAAGTAGAATTCACACCTGTAGTGGAAGAAAACAGTGTGTTTGATAAGAAGTGCAAAATATTTGTCAAGAAAGATGGCAATTTCATTGATAAGGGTGTTGGAACTCTTTACATAAAGAAAGTTGAAGAAAACAACAAGCACCAACTGCTTGTCCGGGCCAATACTAACTTGGGAACTATTTTGCTTAATTTGATATTATCCTCAAGTATACCTACTCAGCGTCTAGGGAAAAACAATGTGATGCTGGCATGCATTCCGACACCTGACGCTAAGCCTCCACCAACACCTGTTCTCATTAGAGTGAAAACTTCAGAAGAAGCAGATGAATTATTGGAAACACTCAACAAATACAAAGTGTGAAGAACTATTTACTACTGAACCTTGTAGATAATGGATAGAATACATAAAATATTGTACCTTAGATTAACTAGGTATACTAGAAAGTAAGACTTGGTGCATTTATGCATTTGATGTATGAATCACTTTCTTTACATTGCCACAGTTTAAGTTTTAATATAACACTTTTTGGTGATTTTATTGAGATAGAGAAAGCATACACATCTAAGCCATGCCAGGTTTTTCACATCGGAAAATCAGGGGCCGAAAAAGCATGGCATGGGCTAAGGTCTGTATGTGAAGTAGCTCATAACAATCCTATGCAACTATATTTATTTTTTCTTCAAACAGGACCCAGCCAGGCATCAATCAAGAAACTGTTGGTTAACCTTATGTTATTTGTGCAACAGACATAAATTGCTGTAGGTACTTCTATCAGCTCTTTTAGCAAGATGTAAGATGATCAATTTTGTAATTTGTTTAAATTGTATGTAATAAAATAATAATAGAAATTAATAAAATTAACAGTTGGTTGTTTTAATTTGTTAAAGCCCCATAATGATGTGCAGCTAGCCAGTACTTCAGCTCTATTGGGCGTCTGTAGTAGGATTGATTATACAGGGTGTCCCAGAACTCGCCTCCAAGAAATAGGGTGACAGGATTAACCATTGTGAGATTTAAAAAAAACTGTCCTATGCCGTTTTTAAATTCTGGACATTGAAAATAAAATCTACAAAATGGTCGAACTGTAACCATTTCTTGGTTATTGTGGTTAACTTTCATTCTTTTTGTTCGTTTACACTTTACAATAATAGTTAACCATAATAGTCGAAAATGTTTACAATTTGACCAAATATTTAGTTTTTTTTTTTAAATGCTCAAGACTTTTCAAACTGCATTGGAGACATTAAAAAAATCTATGGTTACACATACACTGGTGACCCCGTTTCGTTCTGGGACACCTGTATAACTGTGTTCTATTATAGTTTGTGTGAGAATGACATTGCTTTCTTGGCTTCTGAGTGTGCTCCAATGGTGAGCGAGCTCCCTCAGTCCTCATTATAGTAATTATAGGCAACAGAAGCTTCTATAAAAACAGGTAACCGTCGTGTGGATGGAGAGAAAAGGGACCACAATAAGTATTAGTCAAAAATAAACGACTTTAATATTTTTGAAACATGAAAAGCTAGCCATAGGTACTGGACTAAGGTCACATCATGGTCACATAGACCAAAAGTACAAAACGCAAGATGTCAAAAACCCTAATCGCCATTGTCATTCAGTTACCTATCAAATGAAACCTTGGGAGGGGCGCGAATGTCATTTTGGTGCTCTGTGAGCAAAGATCTGTGAGTTTCCTCTTTCCCCAGACATAGGTACACACATGTAGATGCTGCTAATCAGTTTCAGATATTTTTCTGCACGTTAAAAAGTTAGGAGACAAATTAAAAAAACTTTTACATGTCCTTTACTTTTTATTTATTGCAGAACAAATTCATACAAGACAGAAATGGCACATTCATAAAAAAACAACACTCATCTTATGTGCCTTGAAAAAATATTGCTTTTTAATTATCATTTTAATTACCTTCAGGTCAAGTCACCTAGGATTTTAGGTCTGATTAACAATGCTGATTAAGCCCATTCCAATACAATCATTAGAGCACAATATTTTATGTCATTAAATACCATGTAATTGTATTGATAAGGAAATATTAATGTACAATAATTATAAAATATTTACATTAAAATCTGATATATTTTCTTTTTACTTAAATTCAAGCTACTTTTATATTTTTACAGTAAACTAGGTACTCTTATGTACTAAATAGTTAAGTTGTTATTAGACATTGTGGTTCCTAAACCCATTTGAATTCTTTGCATGTGAATTTCCACTTTCTGTTGGAATAACTTTTGGTGTGTTGGTTGCATTTTCATTTTTATTTGTTCCATGGTTCCTTGTAAAACGCTCAATTCATAAGCATTTTGGTCAGAATCAGATAAGCTTTTTACTTGTAACATCAGGGCTGTAAGGCTTGTAATAATGTCAGTAACATTTGAATCTTTTACTGTGCCATTGTTGTTTTTCTCAACTAAAGTTTTGGCTTCTTCAAGGCATTTGTCACGGAGATAAGAGGGAGTGAGCATGGCAGCCAAGCTTGGCCCTGGTGCTATTTGCTGGCAATACCCCTGGATCTCATTAATGAACTCTTGCAAATCAACATTCATGCGTTCCAGCTCTATAACAACTGCTGCATATCTTCTCTCAAAGTCTTCAGGCATCTTTTGACCGTATGATTTTCTCTTCTCTGCTTCACAGTTGAATTCTCTCAATTGATTAATTTTTACTCTCTTGGCATGTAACACTTTTGTCAGTTTTACAATAAGTTCTAAAAATTGGAATGGGTAGTTACTAGTAGCAGGTTCCACATGTTTGGTTATGTCTGTGCATCCTATCATTGGGTCGCCTTGACTAGTGTTGTTTACTGTGGGGGAGCGATATAAATTAAATATTTCTTCCATTACAAAGCGTGGCCTGAACTTTTGATTCATATTTGATAGGCATAGGGTGTCAGGTGGTTCATTGGACAGCACTTCGAAATCTGGGACTGAGTGAGTTCCCAGTTTTGGTCTCTCAAATGTGATCCTGTAAGTATTATTAGATGTATCTACTGCATCAATGCAGCCAGTGAATAAACCATCCTGTGGTTTTCTTAGTCTGGCTGTAACTTTAGTACCAACAACCAACTGCATAGGTATCTCATTTGGCAGATCTTTTACAGAAATAGAAATGTCTACAGATTTCCTCTGCTGTATGTATCTTATCAGTTTTCTTTTCCTTTCTAGTTCTTTGCGTTCTTCAGCAAAGAACGCTTGTGAGCACCTCCGGGGTTTGCCCATCATTCTTCTGATTTTGGCCCATTGAACTTGCGTCAATTTCCGACTGGTAAGTTGTGGAAATGATTCCTTGAGACAAATCATAAAATCATTTTCGCCGTCAAACAGGGCTTTATCAATATTACTGTAGAAATATTCAAAACAGACCCATTTATGAGCCTTGGGCAATTTTAGCAAATTCCTCAATCTCATGCCAATTCTCTGTCCAGACTTGCGATCTGGGGACTGGATATCCACTATCTCTGATTTATCATCATCTCTATCAATGTTTTTCTGCACTTTAGAAGGGGTTTTCTGTTTTTTGGCACTTAGTGGTCTGTTGGGAGTTCTTACAGCTTGCTTGGGAGTACGTTGTTTGGGTGACTGCCTTGGTGGTGAAGTATTTACAAAGTCATCCACAAAGATAAACCTATTCTTCTTTCGTATCCTAGCAGGCATGCCTCTGGCGTTTAGTTTCTGGACTGGTTCACTCGGCGTTGGTTTTGGCGGCAATTTTGTGCCAACCCTGTGTAACCCAAGCGCGGCGGGTCCAAAAGCTGGGACCTCATCGTCCTCGTCTGGTAAATCCGTATCCATAGGCTCTTCTTTGATTTGTTTGTGTTGACGGACTGGCAACGCATTTTCCTCATCTTGATCTCCCACTGGAAAACAACACCAAAAATTCAACTAATGCACCATAACAAGTAAAAAAGCAACCTAAAATTGTCCTAAATCAAAATAAAACTTAATAAATATTGTGTAAAGTGTATCCTGACTTCGAACCTATTTGAAAATTTTGAATTTATTTGGTAAATATTGTGACATTTCGTCAAAAAATTTGAATTTTTTCAAATTTTGAATCCTGCGAACAACTATTCCAGATGACTTACTGAGAGACGTGTTCGAGATATACATGGTGCTTGTAAGTAAATACTTGAAATTCTTAATTAAAATTGAGTATATGAACGCTGGAAATGATTTAGAATATGAAATTATCAAGTAAAACTTACTTTCCGATTTATCCGCCATGTTGATAGCACAATCAAAAGCACAAATTTGATTTCGTTTGTAGATGATAGCGCCAACAAGGGTTTGTGTTCCGTTTGCTTGCTCGTGCTATATTTCTCCTTGTTTAAACAGCAACAAGTGAAAGAAATAGCAATAGTTTCGTGGATGAAATGGGACAAGACATAAATTATTTTTATTACAAAAATAAGTTTAAAAAATTTAATAAAGGTAAAATAATAATGGTTTTTAAGATTTATTACCTGATTGTGCCTGATTGAAAAGCAAAATACAATAAAAAGTAGCTTTTGTAGATATTAGGTACCTACAGGCTAGTGATGCTCCAACCCAAAACCGACAACATCGTAAAAATGGGGCTATTTTCTAAAATAAAAAAATGTTACGCTTTTTACGCCAACAGATGGTGCTAAACCAAAGGGGGTTGCTCAGCTAACACATTCTAGTCTAGTCAAGAAGCTTATAGGTAAACCTGGAGGGTGCACTCGGAAACAAGAAGTGCAGTCAAGAAATTTGACCTCTAAACCTCTAAACCTGTAGTCTAGGTTCCACCATCTCTTTCTAAAAGTGATGGTGGGAAAAAGTTCGGAAACACTCGGGGTAACTCGTGGTAGGTATCTCGGTAGCTTAGAAAGAGACAACGAATGCTCGGCCCTTGCTCTTCTTGCAAATCGGTCAAATATTCTTACTTCACTTGTCAATCTCGAGTCCTCCCTCCAGTTTTACCTACAACCTTCTTGAGTCTAGTACTAATTCGAACAGCTGTCAAACAGGCTATTCGAACGCAATATTATTATTGAATATTTAAAAAAATGCTTTGTCATTTGGAAATTGCCATTTGTCTAGATGGAAAATTTTAAAGCGGGAATGAATTCGTGATACTTGCACAACTAGCGCGCCCGTTTCAAGTATTTCAATGAATTGATTAATCTTTTTGAGTAGACTAGTTTTGTTTTTATATGATTTTAAAGCATACACCCTTAAACTCACCTTTTTGGCAATCCCTTTGATTTAGGGCAATCCGATGATTTTAGTTCGATTTTTCCTAAAACATCTGTCAAAAAAGGCCTTAAATTTCAGAATCTGTTTTCCGATGAAGCATAGAATGATGCCTCTATTTCATTAGACAAACTTGTTGTTCGCCATATTAATGTTCTATTGCCAGTTCTAAATTATTTTAAGGATGTCTGGTAGTATAACAGTTTATGATTTTGACACAACACGAAAAGAAGAAGAACGTTCGTGTTAGTTTACCTTATTCCCCCAAGCTTTGTTTAGTTTGATAGTACTAGGTGTTCTAGATATTTATTTATTATTTTATATTTACTTTCCCACAACGTCCAACCTAGAAATTGAGAAATGAACAACAGATAAAGGAGCGACTGGACCGACGACTACGTCGGTCTCTTCATTCCTAAGAAAAAATGTTAAGAAATTTTAGTTTGATCATAATTAGGTATTCATAATAGGCGTTTTTTGGAGAACCTAATCCGTGAGATGGCGTTGTACGCCTCCATAGACTTAAAGGGATTAGCTGTAAAATTTTGACACTTATTCCCTTTTAGTCTATAGCAGCGTACAACGCCATCTCGCGGATTAGGTTCTTCAAAAAACGCCCATTTTGATATATTTTTTATGCTGGCTCTTTGTACTAGTCAATGTACCTAATTAACCCGTTTGATAAATAAAGTATATTAATTGATTTCAGTTCGTGTAGGCAAGAAAACATCATTGTAATTATGATTGTAAAGGAATTGTCGATTTTAATTTCGTTCATAACTACTTTATTGAAAGTTGTTTATGTAGGAGCTTCTAAAGATGTGATTGCAAGCCAAAATCTTTATAAGACGTTAAAATCGCTAAGTGTACCGTCTAAAGCTACAGTTATTGGTGTTGAAGAAGGAGCGTCAGTGAAATTATTTTGCAATTTACGGTACCTTTGTTATAAGTAATTACTTATAGTAAACATTTTTCATTTTCTTTCCTTCCACTAATTAATGACACCTGCGTTCGAAATAAGAAAAGCCATAACTTAAATAATCAATAAAGTATTCATTTGTAGTGAAATAGAAGTAAGCAAACAACTAAAAGAATGGTATTATATGAAAACCAAACCGCAATATTCGAAGGAAAAATTAATAAGGAAAGAGCTTTACAATAAAAATATGTCTATATCACCTGATCATGTTTTAATAATCAAATATTTCAATAATAGCTTTCATCCTGGAATATATTCTTGTGAAAGTCGTAAAGCTTATCCTCAAATGACAAACTTATTTACTTATATTTTGGAAGGTAAGAAAGAGGAACCTTTTCCATTATTTTATAGGTAACTTTACTTTGAAAATATTTTAATAAAACTACTTCTTTAATACAGGGTTATTTTTTAGTCAGTGCGCAAACTTTGCAGGGTGTTTCTGCTCGTGATTCTGATCAACTTTTACTATGGGGCCACCAGCGAAATCTAAAAAAAATTTTTGTTTGTTTCATACATTTTTGCCGAGTAGGTATGAATTTTTCTATGGAACATCCAAATTTATTTGGATAATATTGAACCTTCCATCAAACATTTTATCCTACACATATGTACTTCCCTCTAAAATATTATTCTAAAACACTCAAAATAATTTTGCCACAATCAAACTAATCCGTTATGAAAATTAGTTGCGGCGAGCATTTTCAGAATATTGCTGCATATTGTAACACATTTTTATTATCACGCGCAGCAAATATTCTACTATTACAGTAGGTATATTATTCTTGTCTAAAATATACTAATGTTACACATTTTTTCCGAATTGATACACAAAATATCCAATACGAATCTTAAAATTGTACCCATATTTTAAACAGTTTTGTACAACGTTTATGTTACTCAAATAATTATTATTAAATAACTAATAATGTCTTTCGTACTACATTAGTTCTGAAAAAACATTATAATTACTTATTGTTGCTTTCTTGCTTCTGCAATAATAATAAAAAGAGCTTGTCAGACACGCCCAAAAATAGGATTTCGTAGTCATCGTTTAAAAATTATCAGTTTTTCTGAGTTACTTCGGGTTGAGAACTATATTCCACATCATTTTAATTTTTTTGTAATTAATAGGTACTTTAGAAGTCACAGTTGGAACAAGTTATGGCCCAAAAATATGGCCCCTATTAAAAGCATATATCTCGAGATATAACATTTTAGAGACTTTGTTTCAAAGAAACCTCCCCTCAGTTTTAAGAGATCTATTCAACGATACCCTACTCAATACTAAAAGCAAAAAAAAAAAATTTGTCACCCTTTCACGTGTATGTGAGGGGTCCAAAAATATTTAATTCATTTTTTTCTATCATTTATAAATTTGGGTCAACACGATCCTTCTTCACAGCAAATTTGATGTTGATCTGAATTATGTGGGCACGGCATACAGATAGACAGACAGACTTGACGAAATGGTAAAGGTTTCTATATAGTACGAATTCCTAAAAAACTGAACTCATTATTTGTAATGGCAAATAAAACATTGTAATAGTAAAGACTTTTGTTATAATTTTGTTTTATTTTTTATTAATACGGATTAGTACAAAATAGCTTTTAAGATTGGCATTTCACTTTATTACGTAATAATTTGTAATAAATAAAACTACATTGTGATTTAATTGATGTTTGATTTAAATATACTTTGCAGAACATTGTTTGAAGTCAAACTAAATTAAAAAAATATCCTTTAATAAATTAGGTGCATTATTAGTTTTACATAATTGCAACAGTAATCAAATACGAGCTCATTAAGAAATATTTATGTGAGCATATTTTTGTGCACAATCAGTATTTTTGATGGGAAAATGGCAAAAACTGATGGAAAAAACGAGAATGAATTGAGGTACAGTTAAATACCATCCAATTTTTTTTTGCGAATTCGCAGGTGGTCCCATAATAAAAGTTGTTCAGAATCACGAGTAGAAACACCCTGCAAAGTTTGCGCACTGACTAAAAAATAACCCAGTATGTGTTCAAAATTAGTTGAACTGAACGTAGTGAATCATGTACCTAGTATTGTATTGTAATTTTGTACTTTTTTTAATTAAAGGAGTTTATGCTACAAGCAAGCGGCCCCATTTTGGTAAATTAAAAAATTGGATTAAGTATAAAAAAGAAATAATCGACCCAGCAAATAAGCAATTTGAAAACCCGAATCATGAGCCATTTTTGACATTTCAAAAATCATATCAATTTTCATTTAGAGTGTTTACACATTGGGAACCATGGAGTGAATGTGAAATTATTAATGGCCACATAGGTAAACGCACCAGAAATGGAATATGTTATTTAAAAGTAGTACCAAATGGCAACCATAACGTAAAAGTGAGTTTCAGATTTAAATTAAAACTTTATTATAGCTCATAAATGATTAAGATATTACAGACATGAGCTTCAGTTAAACAAAAAATTATACTACTGTCATTTGAATAGGCCATATTTGACAGCTGTCAAACCCATACTAGGTGATACGTCAACAGAAAAAATAGACCTTATGTCATAGCGTTAACGTGATTTTGACATCTGTCAAATATGGCCTATTCGAATGACCGTAGTATAATAGGCTTTGAAAAAACAACAAAATAATGGGCACAGTTCTTTAGGATATAATTGCTATTGGCTTAATATGTTTGCAATAGCTGCAACAGCGTCGAAACAACGCGATTTAAATGTAGTTGAGATAGAGAGAGATAGAGATAGAGATAATTTATTGATAATTGTAAATTACATGTCAAATTAATAATAATAAAATAATAAAATTAACAATCAAATAAAATTAATATCAATGAAATACAATAAAAAAAATAATCATTTGAAATTAACAAATTCAATGTACGTATAAAATGCTTGTTTAACAAGCCACTGTTTTAATTTATACTTAAAGCTGTTTAAGCTCGGTGCTTGCTTAATATCATCGGGAATTCTATTAAAAACAGTTGGCCCCATCACGTGTGCAGTTCTGGCGGTCTTTTCCAACGCGTGCCTTACGACGTACAGCATGTTCGCGTTGCGTGCTGTATGTCCGAGTTTCTCGCCACGGCTCGTGTCATTCTCTCTATTTTCCCATACATACAATGCAATGCTATATACCAGTAAGCATGGGACCGTCATTATTTTCAATTTAATGAAGTATGGTCGAGCGGACTCGTCACTCGAGATTCGCGCGATCGCTCTTACAGCACGCTTTTGCATAATGAATACGCGCTCCCACTCTGCTGCACGACCCCAAAGGTCTATTCCGTACTGCAAGAGCGACTGCACGACTGCAAAGTAACACGTCCGCACGATACCATCTGATAGGCAGGAGTTAATCCTACTTAGTGCGAATATTGAGCTCCCTAGTTTACCCACCAGTTTCTGAATATGAGCTTCCCAAGTCAGACCGTACTCGATTGAAAGAGTGGTGAAAGAAACGGATGAGAAAGTATGGGATGCTCAGGCAGGGTTTCGTAAGGGGATGGGATGCACGGATCAGGTCTTTTCCTTGCGGTGCATAGCTGAAAAGTTCCTGGCTAAAAACCAGAAAGTCTATTGCGCATTCGTGGATTTGGAAAAGGCCTATGACAGAGTGGTGAGGAATGAATTGTGGTCGGCTCTATCCATGCATGGGGTGAGCAGTATCTTGATACGAGCGCTGAAATCCTTATATAAGGATTCCAGTGCTTGTGTCAGGATCAACGGCGCATACACGGAACTGTTTAATATCGAGAAAGGTGTTAGACAGGGCTGTGTTGCGTCACCATGGCTGTTTAATCTATTCATGGATAGTTGTTTGACAGATTTGAAAGAGAGTGAATGTGGACTAAGAATGAACGATTTACTCGTCAAATGTCTGCTCTATGCTGACGATCAAGTTATTCTTGCATCGTCGGCTGAAGAGTTACAGGAGATGGTAAATATTATGAATGAGGCTTTGAAAGAGAAAGGAATGAAAGTAAATGTTAGTAAGACGAAAGCAATGGTTTTTGAAAAAGAGGATAGTACGACAGAGTGTAATATTATAATTGAAGAGGAGAGAGTGGAGCAAGTGAAAGAGTTTGTATATTTGGGATCAAAATTTACATCAGATGGAAAGTGTGAAAGTGATATTGAAAGGAGGGTGAATGCCGGCAACATGGTGAATGGAGCGTTGCATGCCTTTATGAATAGCCAGAAAGCTTCTAATAGGGCCCGTCTGGCTGTGCATAGAGGGGTGTTAGTTCCAACACTTATGTATGGGAGTGAAAGTTGGGTATGGCAGAAAAAGCATGAAAGTAGAATAAATGCGGTAGAAATGAGAGCGTTAAGGAGTATGATAGGAGTAAAATTGAGTGACAGGATTAAGAATAGCGTGATAAGGGAACGTTGTGGTATAAAAGAAGACGTAGTGACTGGTATAGAAAAAGGAATGCTAAGATGGTTTGGCCACGTTGAGAGGATGAATGAAAGAAGATTAACGAAACAAGTATATATGGCGAGTGTGGATGGGAACGTTGGAAGGGGAAGACCTAGACGGACGTACCTAGATCAAATCGGGGACGTTTTAAAGAAAGGCCAGGTCAAGAGTACCCTAAACCGACGAGCGTGCATGAAAAGATTGATGAACGTTGAAGAAGCGAAAGAGGTTTGTCAGGATCGTAGCAAGTGGAAGGATGTAGTCTCTGCCTACCCCTCCGGGAAAGAGGCGTGATGTATGTATGTATGTATGTAAGTCAGACCGTGGTTGCAATATGAGATTATTGATTGTTTCAAGATACTTTTAAGCGTTTAGCATTTCCTTTTTTCTCGCACTATTAGTAAACTGTAAGTTCAAGTTAATAAGTTATTTCAGAATATATCTGCAGTTGAGTTGAATCCAGACATTAATATATTTCACACTTTGGAAAATAATGATGTTCCTTGTCGTTCAATAAGTCTAGGAATAAAAATACCAGAAATAAGCAATTTTGTTAGATTAATTCCAGATTATGTAGCTAAAGATTCTTGTAAACTGGAACACGAACAAATAACATTACGAGGTAAAGGTTCATTGAAAATAATATCTGCTTTATAAAGTAAGAAGGTAGTTAGATCAGGTGGTTTTAGTTTTATTATTATCTGGTGTTTTGCAGGCTTTACAAGGAATATGAATGCATCTTGGGAAGGCGAGCACCAATTTTCTACAAAAGTACAAATACCAGAAGGTGGACATAGAATACTTGCTTGCCCAGAGAGTGTTCTGAAATTAAAAGTAGATTGGTTTAAGGATGGCAAGTTACTAAATTCTTCATTCAGGTATTGATGTTGATGTAAGATCTTTGATTGATATGCATAGGTAACTACCTTACAAAAAATTCTTATAATATCCATTGGTATTGCCATTACTCACCACGCTTAGCAGGTGGATTGGCGAGCGCAGTGCAAGATGTTGCATTTACAGGGAATGCTGCTGTCCATTCCCGGGATGATTATCCCTTAGTCGCTTTTTACAGCACCCACGGGTAGAATTGGGGTGATGCAATTCTAAGCCGGCATCACACGGCAAATTTAAATATCTATTCACAAAGCTTAAAACCCTGATACAGGAAGTCCTAGTGAGAGCTATGAGCGTGATCGTATATCTCTTCATGTGTTGTAATTTTATTATCATAGGTATCTTGACGTCAAGAACGAACATGAGCCTTCGTTGATTATTGATTCGTTTAATTCAATATTTATTTTGCGTGCTACTAAAAAGGAAGAAGGAAATTATTCTTGTATTGTCGATGGAGCAAATATTTTTTATTATGATGTCAGTGTATTTACTAAAAGTGGATTACTGAATGAAGGTAAAAATACAAATTCTTAATAATTTTGTACTGTAATTCAGTAATATAAATGCTAATATATTATGTCCAAAATCCTTGTGAATTCAGAATTTGATGTTTCAGATTTTTTCCGCTATTCCGTATACCTGGGATTTGTGCTATTGCTGACTACAACATGTTACTGTGCTGGTATATGTGTAGCATGGCATGAAAGAGAATCCTTTTTTGATCCGTTTAATATGGAAAACACATCAACACGTGCAAACTATTGATTCGGACCAGTAAATATAAATTAGAGACTTCTAAACGAGATGTACTGGGTCCTGGATCAGCAGGGTTGGATGAATATTAAACTGCTATGGTTCAATAATAGTATGGGTTTTAATATACAGTATAGACGATGAATGAAGGATTTATTCAGGTAGGTAGGTAAGGTAAGCAGCAGGTAATCCTGCTGCAGATATTTCACATTGGATATTATTGGCTATTGTAACGTAGACAGAGTCTTGTAAATACAGAAAGTCTTATGATAAAAATATTAAGTTTACTGTAATTATAACAGTTCTCTTCAAAATATGTTTTTAATACTTGTTTATGTTTAATGTGGTATTTAAATAGAATGTATTTAAATACTCACATATTTTAAGTTTTGGCGACATCCAATGAGCGCAAAGTATCATTGTGTTCAACGCCATCTGGTTCTTATCTTATCATATCAAACATAAATCATTGCATGGCTACTGGACCCTACTGGACGAAACCATTACCAAACTTTACCGGTTTTTAAACGAGGCACAAGATCATTTCCGCTTTTAAGAAAGAGACACGAATAGTAAAGAGAGATAGCAGTTGTGAACTGTCAAAAGTTTTTGACAGCCAGTCGTGTCGTATTGTGTTCCGTTCGTTTGTGTGAAAGTTTATCAATTTGATGAGGAAACGATTAAGATAATGAAAACTATTAAAAGCGGGAGATTTATTTACTCTTGTTCAGTTTAGGAATACAAGATGAACTACTTTACATTATTTTCTTTCACTTTTATCGCCCTGTTGCTGTTGGATGAAGTAAAATGTAAGTTTTTATTATGTGCTTACTTACACGGATGTTGTGTTTTCAAGGTAAAGTGAGAGTGAATTTGTGCTTGCAGTTCCTTAGTGACTAACTTGAATAAAACAATGCTTGATAATAGTGTAAAATAAACGTAATAATAAATAAAAGCATCTTTAAAACTACAATAGCTGCATTTGAAGTGAACTCATTTTAGAAACTGGAATAACTAGTTGTGTATTACGACATGCTATTACTAATTCGAGTTGAATTATTACCATTTTTTGCACCTATTTTTGCATGCTGAAGTTTGCACATAGCAACTGACCTACAACTTTGGAATTTCAAGGTATTACATTAATTATTATTTATAAAGCTACCAATATTTAGGGTTACAATTAAAAGTAGGTAAGGTTTATTATATTTACTTTATTTAAGCGTATGTCCTATTCACAAAACTGATCAAATTTTATTAGACACTTGTATACAAAATATGAAAAATTAAATGGATTTCCATACTAAGTGACAAATTTATTCAACATTTTAGTAATTTATTTAATACCTATTTCAAAGAAAAGTTTCTAATAAAAGCTGTTCATTTTTGTGAGTAGACCTTTAAATAATTTGAACTTAATAAAATTTAACCCTGTATTATTTACTTTATTTTCCAGGTTTACAAAAGCGTTGCATCCGCTGTAGGTCGCGAGGGGAGCTAGGGTCCTGTGGAGATCCCTTTCCTCTGAATGTAACTGAACCGGAGCAGGAGGTCGGCATCCACGTGGTGGCATGCCCTTCAGGATGGTGTGCCAAGATCATTGAGGGCACCACAGGAGCATACAAAGTTGATGGTTAGTCTATTCACCTTGCTTTATATCTAGAAGGTTTTGCCTATTGTTGATAAGTTTTTATGTATGGAATCGAATAAGATATTCTTGTGGTTGAAAGCAGTTTTATTTATAGCAGTAGTAATGTGGCTTTGCCTGGAAAATTTAAAATATGTTTCGTAGTTTTTGGTTTATATTTATATTTAAGATTTTTATTGTTTAATATACTTAAATGTTTTGAGTAAGAAGTCAAAAATATTGTCCCTTTTCCTTTTATTCACAGTATTCATAAAAGCAACAGAAAATAATCTATCTTTTTGTATTTATTAAAATTCTTGCTTTTTTATCTCTTCAGACTATGGGGCAGCCACTCAAAGGATGTGTCTCCAACGGCCGCCTACTGACTTCGAGGAGAGATGTGCGTACACCATGTTCAATCATAGGAAGGTCTACATGTGCATGTGCAATGGTGACTTGTGCAATGCAGCTCCTAGTATCTCTACATTCCCATTCGTAACTTTAGGCTCAATTTTTTTAACTATTTACAACTACTTTTTATAATCTCCCCTATAGGATTAATTGCAATGAATTTGTGATAGCTTTTTAAGTGAAAGATATTATTATATTTTTAGATGATTTTGTACAGAAAGTAGAGAAATGCAGTTATTCTGCTCAATGAAGAGTAATTAGGTTTAAGATTTTTATACCTTTATTAATTAGAATTATTAGTTAAATAATGCAGGAGATGTAGATATATCCAATCTAATCGTCGGCAGCTAGTTTTGAATTTTATTGCATGCATCTGGTCAAAATCATAAAAAATATCTATTTAGATTTGATAATATCAATCCTTTACATACCTACTTATTGATTTTAAAAACTGATGGTTTATACCCATAATTAGTTTATAATGAAATAATAATCACTACCTTTCTATCTGTTTCTCAGAAACACCTCTTTCCTATCAAAGACATGATAAATTGACGATTTGTGGTTTGATAAGCTAAGATAAAACCTGTGTATATCAAATATCTTTCTATCAGTTTTTAGATAAATTCATCTTAATGTATTTTAAAATAGGTACCTCTCTACCTATCTAAATATGATAATACTTTAGTAAGAAATCAATGAATCTCATGTAGGAAGAATATCTTTATTCACTTACTCAGAGGAGTAATAAGCTAGGGTTCTTCCAAACAATTTTTGTTCAAATATCAGTACCTCTCAGATCATTTTAATATTTTATCATGTCAAAAATATTTCAATTCATTTAGAAACCATCTACTCTGTAGCTTATTCCTTGTCTGTATTGTGGTAAGTAATAGTGCATAGGTAGGTACTCAATATTTTTAGATTTATTAATATGAATGTCAAAAGATTTTTCTAATTGAAAATAAGAAATAGAAAAGATGACGTACATCGACCGGGGATCGAACCCGGGCCGATGGCGTCCATCGGCCGTGCATCGATAGCTCAGTGGCAGAGCGGTGGGGCGTTTACCCATGCGGCCCGGGTTCGATCCCCGGTCGATGTACGTCATCTTTTCTATTTCTTATTTTCACTTGTGAGAATAATATAGCACTGTGAGTGCATTACAATCCCAATAGATTGATTTTCCTAATTTTCAAATATTACTAGAATTAGGTACCTATTTTAACTGGGATAGTCAAGAAATCACTGCCATTATTGACTGAAATTATCTCACTTAAAAATTTTGTACTTATGAAAGGTTGTGTAATGAAAAACATTGTGATGTTTATAAACATTTATTTCTCAAATGCATATCGATTTAATTTATGACTTTTTCATTAAGAGTATTTTTACACTTTACAAAATACATACCTATTGAATTTGTATTATATTGTTTTTATTATCTAAGTATTTATAGTTGTAGTACCTCAGCTTGTATAGTTTAGCAAATATAATTTGACCGGTTTTTTGTTTGACATGGCTAAGCCAAATCCGGTCAAATTATATTTCCTGAACCTATCCCTACCCTAAATGAGTTCAAATTATACCGGATTTTCTTTGTATTTGTATATAAAAACCGGTATAAGTTGGTCCCTTAAATGTGTAGGTTTGTTTACTGGTTATAAAAAGCTCTAGGCGTCCAACGTAACTTGACCTCTACTTGAGCTCATGTTACGCTGGTCGCTTAAACGTTTCCTCAGTAACCAGCTTAAGCTAAGCCAGTTGCAGTCCTAAGGTCGATTGTACGGCCAAGTATGCCGTATGCTGCCGAGGCGGTGGGGTTTCAAGTTGTTCTGGATTCTCAACTCTTGGTTCGCTAGGAGTGACTCGATATGCGGTATGTCGTGGAAGTAGTACAAGCCGTGGTCATATGCGCGTTTCACCGCTATTCTGGCCTCGGAACCTTCTAGAAGATACGGGTCCAGGGGATCTGTATCTGGAAATAGAAATAAAACATTTTATTATTCGTAATTTCATGGATGTTTCAAAAAGTATTATCTGGTGTAGATAAACAAGTAGGTAATTGTCTTATTTGCTTTAGAAAGTTTTTTTGTATACTATAGGTACTTAAGAGTACAAAACAAAAGCTCTACGGTATTAATTATATTAGGGAGACTATTAGACGAAATAAGTATTTATTAACCAGTCCAGATTTAGTTAAAGTTTTCACGTTTCTCTAGCTATATAGGTATTTTATGTTAATGTAGAGTCAAAGCTTGCATTAAGCATGCCATTTATTAATATGAAGGTACGATTACATTCGCGTAGAAATCATTATCAATAGAGTAGGTACTTTAGTCCAGCTTTCTATTTCCAATGCATAGGCTAGATTACCTACTTAGTGAAGCCTAGCTATTATGTTTCTCTACACTATCTACTCCCACCTGTTTTCACCGTGTAAAGGTATCTGCCTAGTAAAATTCATTGAACTTAGTGGTTTAGTAATCTGAGCCTTGGACTCACGTTTCCGAGATCCTGGTTTCTATTCTCTGGGAGATAATTGTTTGTAAGGGTTTTTGAAACTTTTCCTAACATTGTTAGATTGCAGGTCGACTGTTCCATGATTTATTTGTTGGTCGCACTATCTCTTTTATTACGTTTAAACTACCGAGTCTGATGAGATCTATTAATTAAATAAGTAGGCTTCCTAGGAAACCCAGTATTGATCCGGCCGTTCGTAGACTTTGTATCCCACTCGATATACCTGATACTTATTCTTTAGCCAGCGGTGAATCGACACTAACTGCAAAAGAGGCAGGAACAGTCCCTCAGGGTTGGGGGAGTCCACTTTGTATGGCGATGGTGGTAGCACTGGGAATAATCCCTCTCAATAGTTACCTGATATTCTTTGGCCAGCGTCCAGTCTACGACTAGCGGCGAAGGCGTGCGGTCGCAGTGGAGGAAGAAACAGTCCCTCAGGCCACAGAGACTCAGGGTCGGGAGAGTCCACTTTGTATGGCGATGGTGGCAACACGGGAATTGGTATCTCTGGATTGTCAGAAAAAGAGGGCTTTTGAAATGTTATAGTCCACAAGACAAGAAATTGAATTGAAAATTTTATAGGTGCAGAATTGAAGGGCACTGTGGAAACTATTGTAAAATCGTGGAATGTTTTGGCAACCAAAGATACATAGGTACTATCAGTATCATATCTACCTACCCTTTAAGGGCATAGGTGGCTAGGTTTTGCATACAGTTTATATGGAAAACAACCATATAGGTTCATTCCTGTCTGCATCGTCACGTAATGAATAAATGGATGAGGATATGCCAGGTGACAATATTCCGGAGGCCCATCTTCTCTACGTGGCCAAGAAATGCTAAACTACCTATTTGCTAACATCGAAAAGGACAGCCTTATTGCGAAGTAAATATTCCCTAATATTTAGTATACCTAAGTATACTATATCTATCATAGATATCCATGATCTTGATCACGTAGATGGCGGTCGTTACACAACCATGTCAGAGGCCTGCTACTTGCAGCGGTTGAAAAGGTCTGCTGTAAGAGATTTCTTTTTAGAAATAAGCTAACCTGTTGTGTATTGTTCTATATGTTATGTTCTTTGTATTTTATTGTGTACAATAAACGGTTATTTAAATAAATAAATAACAACTCTGACACCAGGGTTCATCGAGTCCTTGGACCTCGAAGAAGAATAAGTATACTGACCTTGCAAGCTGTTATGCTGCCATGGCGAGAGTGTGTACGCGCTGTTTGGCAGTCTATCTTCTTCGTTGAAAGGAATTGAGGGTTTCACTCTGGGATACCCTCCTCCTTCGTTCCGCATTTGGGGGCCTGGAAATAAGATAAGAAAGAAAAAACCAGCCAAGAGCGTGTCAGACACGCCCACAAATAGGGTTTCGTAGTCAACGTTTAAATATCAGGTTTTTCAGCATTACAAACTTAATTTTGTTGCTGGTTTGTTAGCAGCAGTATGATGACCAACCGCAAATAGAAAAACTCATTTTTTTCTGAAACCTTTAAGGGTACAAAATCCGTTATAGTTTTCATTGTAACTTCAGATTGTAAGCTATATTCCATATTTATTTCAAAATTTTAGCGTTTATACAGGGTCGGTCATTGCATCGAGATTCTATGAAAGTAGTATTATCAAACATTGGGTTGGACAGCACCTGAGTATGTATCCCAAGGTTGTTGTCTAATTCAACACCTATAATATAGTCTAATAATAATCAACCTAACTTATTATTTTAACATGTTGCTTTGTGTTGATGTAACTTATGTATATGGATCATTGGTCTGAAATAAAACATTTTTATTTTTATTTTATTATTTATATACTTTTGAAGTTACAGATGGAACAAATTATGGGTCAAAAACGTCTTTTTTAAAAGCAAATATCTCGTGACAGAAACATTTTAGTGACTTTGTTTCAAAGAAACCTCACCTTAGTTTTAAAAGACTTTTTCAACGATACCCTACTCAATATTACAGAAGAAAAAAATTTTTTTTGCCCCCCTTTCACTTGTATGGGAGGGGGTCCAAAAAACATTTAATACAATTTTTTCTTAACATTTCTATATTTAGGTCAACACGATCTATCTTCTCACCAAATTTCATGTTGATAGCTCCAAAACTGACGAAGATATGAGGGCGCGGCATACAGACAGACAGACAGACAGACAGACAGACAGACAGACAGACGGACAGACAGACAGACTTGACGAAACTATAAGGGTTTCTAGTAGACTACGAAACCCTAAAAAACAATTCAGTTTAGAATGGAAATAGTTATGTAGGTAGGTAGATACTAGGAAGGTAAATTATTAAGATAGTAGGTACTGAATTCAAGATATCTATTCTGTGATATTTGTCATCATCTTCCTGCCTTGGGGTCGGCGCATCATGTTTTGATTAAACACAAAAGCATGTTGCAATAGGACTTTGCTTAATTTTACGATCGACCGCCTGCCTGACTTCAACTCTTTGGGTATGCTATCGTATCGTAGGTGGTATTACCACTACCATACGGTTGACCATGGTCGGCAGATTTGTAGCCAAGGTCAAAAATCTAAATACCTACATCACCTTTTACGAAACACCCTAAGTAGAATAGGGGTAGCAGAATTCTTAGCCGCTACCACTCGGCAGAGAGAAGCAGTAATAAAATTTCACACGATCGTAAGCGCATCCTTTCATAGATAGTGAAGTTTTATAGCAGCAAGAAATTACATCATTATAAGTTTCCCATTGAGATAACCTACTACAGTGACTTAAGACCTTAGAGGTCGGTGCAAATCATAGGGTTAGTATATAGCGCACCGCAAGATGCGGTTTCGCGGTTTGCGAGATCCACTTGTGTTGACCATTCTTCTGATATCTAGCTCAAATTCAGCATAAAAGTAAAAAACAGACGTATTAAGAAAACAAAAACCCGACTGCGGTAATTTCAAAGTTACAGTTAACTTTCGGCGATTGTCACTTGTTACATAGCCAGGGTTGCTAGATTTAATACGAGGACAAAATACAGCTCTACATCTGATACAAGGATGTCATTATTAATCTGAGCTAATTTAAAGAGATATTACTAGTACACTGGTCAGCGTGCCACACATACTCTTGCCCCCGAAGCGAAGGGGGCTATACACTGCTCAGCGTGCCACACATAATAGACGTTTGTAGCAACCATCTTCTCAGATACCTTGAGTTCCTCTAAGATTTCAGTTAGTCCCAGTAAATGTTAGTAGATAAGCGTCAAAATACTCGCTAGTACTGAGTGAGCCACCTGTTAAGGCGCCCCACGCGCTGTATCCCTAATTTGTGCCTCGATACAGGGAATCATGTTACGCTATGAATGCGACGGGTTTCTACTCACGCCTGCTCCTCAAGGCGCGCTGATACGACCTCCTCCCACTTGAGGGTACCTATAGGGTCCCCCACTCCATGAGAATAACTCCTGTGCCGAATCCCTAATTTGAGTCTCGATACAGGGAATCAGGGCTATGGATGCGACGGTTTTCTACTCACGCCTGCTCCTCAAAGCGCGCTGATACGACCTCCTCCCACTTGAGGGTATAGGGTCCCCCACTCCATGAGAGTAACTCCTGCGCCGTATCCCTAATTTGAGTCTCGATACAGGGAATCAGGGCTATGGATGCGACGGGTTTCTACTCACGCCTGCTCCTCAAAGCGCGCTGATACGACCTCCTCCCACTTGAGGGTATCGGGTCCCCCACTCCATGAGAGTAACTCCTGGCTGGTGTGTTCACGGTCACGTGAGACGAGAAGCGGGACCCTGCTGATGATGACGTCATCTGCACAGCCAGGATAAGCAACCCGAAGAGGTTTGTCGTTCTTCTGCTTGATGATTTCTGGGGAAGAAGGTTGGTTATTAGGTGGTGGAGCTTCTCTCAGGATGATATGTGCGAGTGAGGCGCCGTAGAGTCTATGCTAGATCTGATGTCATGCCTTAACTGTCCTGCTGCTTGCACACAGGAAGACGTTCTCAAAGCCAAACCAAAATGTCATTGACGTGGCCACTTTTTGGGCACAAAAACTATAACCTGCATTGACTCAAAAAGAAGCAGAAGAAGATTAGTACGGTATAAGAAAAGAAGTGGTCTCTTCCTATTTTGCAATTAATCATAAGCTCTACTGGGAATCGAGGGTACGTGTGCACAAAGAAGCCTCTACAAAAGTGTAGGTATTTATTTAAAAATATAACATGACACAAGAAATACTACTTAGTACAACAGGCACAGTTGTTTCTATTGCTTTATAGGCAAATATCGCAAATCCAAATTATCGCTGGTTTACTAATACTTTTCAAAATTCGTAAAAGTAATGTGATTGACTCATACTAAAAGACTCTCGTATAAGTTAGAGTACGGGAACAGATCTACATCTAAGTATTTGTTATTAAAATGTAGATATGTACGTGGTAGATGTACTAGGTTCTCTATGCAGTAATTTAGGATAGCTAGTACAGCCTATAGACTGTTAAAGAGCTGCTGATAGGTACATGCCTAATTAAAATCGTATGACGCACTTGCTTGATCATCGCTAGCTATCTACTTCCAATAGATAGACTACTGGTACTTCAATATCAAATGTAGATGCCAATCATGCCTAACTGATTAATGGGTGATCACGAACACACAAATTGCCCAAGATAAAGTGTGTGAGATCGCGCCCTTGACCGTAGAGCAAACAAATATTACACTATTTGTTGAAATGAAGAGTAATTCCGAGTGGCACGCAAATGTGATATTAGTAGTACTAGTACCTGCCTACTTACATGAGGTGTAATCTCGAAGCTCATAATTTAACACCGTAGTTTATTTATTTTGTTGGTAAGTACTTCATATTAGAGGTATACGTTTAGGCGCTGAGCACGCGAAATTATAGTTTTAATTCAAATGATGTTCGGCTTCGGTGCTTTGAACCCCTTCTTCCTCATGGCCAAACTATTTCGCATAACTGATTTGGCTACGAGGAACTCTATATCCTTATGGCCACACTTGTAATAGTACAAGCAAAGTACACTTGCCACCGAAGACGAATGATGGTACTACTGCGCTTTTCTTGCGCACTAGTTCCATTGGGTCAGGCAATGGAAATATCGCGAACCTTAGTTTACGATCATTCGCAGTAGTAGGTACCATTGAGTAAATGTCTGTGATCCACCTTCTCAAATATGTCTCAGCACGCAAGTTTCTTTATAGACGTTGTAGGTCTTGACGAGATCTAAATTTTAAGTGACAGCTGTCAAACTTCAAACTCGTTTATCTCGTTAACTACGTATGTTACACCACTAGTTTCTTTGGAAAGTTTGCAGGTCTGGATGAGATCTACATTTTAAGTGACAACTGTCAAACTTTAAAATCATTTATCTCGTTAACTATGCATGCTACACAACTAATTTCTTTGGAAAAGTTGTAGGTCTGGAAGAAACTAGTGGTGTAACATACGTAGTTAATGAGGTAAACGTTGAAGTTTGACAGCTGTCACTTGAAATGTAGATCTCGGCAAAATCTACAACTTTTCGAAAGAAACTAGTTGTGTAACATGCATAGTTAACGAGATAAATGGGTTTAAAGTTTGACAGCTGTCACTTAAAATGTAGATCTCGTCCAGACCTAAGTACAAATCTTCCGAAGAAACTTGTAGTGTAGCATACACAGTTAACGAGGCAAACGCGTTTTAAGTTTGACAGCTGTCACTTAAAATGTAGATCTCGGCAAGACCTACAACTTCTTCAAAGGAACTAGTTTTTCACGCGTGATTTTGTAATTTGACTTTTTTATTTGTACTTACTTAACTGTACCTACTTTTCTTACTGTTACACAAGTTTGGCCACAAGGATATAGAGTTCCTCGTAGCCAAACCAGTTAGGCGAAATAGTTTGGCCATGAGGAAGAAGGGCTTTGAACCCTTTGAACAGCAATTTCAACTATCCAATCCATAATCAAGAAAGAGATCATAGTAGATATATAGGTACTTGTTCTCTGTACAGTAAAAATATATGTTTTGTAAATAGTAAACCACCTACAATAGCATTCCCAAAGAAGGTTGACGTCAGGCAGGCGGCCGGTCACATCATAAAACATAGCCAAATACTTTTGCTGCATGATTTTGTATTCTAAAAAATCATGTTGCGCCGACCCCAATTAATTTGGGATAAGGGCAGGAAGATGATGATGATGAGTTGTTGTAGGATGTCAAACAAGTATGAGGCCTGATATGGGACGCCTAATATATGGTTAACACTGATTTGACAACTAAGTCATTCATCATCATCACAATAAAATTGTGTATTTAATCAAATGATAAATAGGATAAAGATGTTTGATTCAAACATGAAAGATTATTATAAAATCTCTTGCATAGCTCTCTACTTTTTCCAATGCTGAATCCTAGAACGAATCACAAGTTATAGGTTGATTCCTAAAATTTCAAATAAGTAGGTAGAAGTGCTGCTGACTATCAACACTAAAACGAGAAACACACGTAACGTCCGATTGTGCGTCATGTTTGTTCTGCGTTATTCTTGCATTAGGTAGGACAATACGAATTTCGACCTTTTACCGCAATCACTTGCGCTGCGCATAGCACATCGCTGCGTCTGTCGGACCGTTTAATATAAACCGTATTTGTATGAGAAAAAGGTCGTAATTCGTTCTGTCCTAACGCATGCGTTACGGTAAAATAGCGCATCAACGGACGTCACTTGTGATTCCCGCCTTACAGGTAGGTACCGTAATAATGGTCTACCGTCTAGATACCCCATACCCTACATTTGCATTCACATTCACATGCCTGCATTTCTAGCCGTAGCCCGCAACCTGCAATACAGCTAGCCAAGTCATTATAATTAACTTGTCCAACTCTACCATTACATGCTGACGACTGAGATGAGTCTGAGCAACAATGGGGAGCTGGTACTAGAATAGATTGCTGTCGGTACTAATGTCTATGGCTATGGGCTTCCACAGATCAGCAACACTGCCCACAGACGAGCGACATACTTCTCGAAAGCTGCGACCGTCGCCGATAGCTTCTACTTCTTCTTCGAGTGGGACACCAAGTTGTCCAATGACCCGATGAACTCTGGTGTCAGAGTTTTTCAACAGCCTTCTGCAACTAGCAGGCCTCTGACATGGTTGTGTAACGACTGCCCTCTAAATGATCATAGACAGCAACCGGGACCGACGCCCTAACGTGCCCATCCGAAGCACGGAAGTTGCTTTTTGGTGTCAGGTGGTTCAGCCTGCAATGTCCTAAACAGACTGGGAACTAATTCACAAAGTGATAAATATCAACATTGTGAGTGACCCCACCGGGAATTGAACTCGGAACCTTATGCGTCGCAGGCAGTCGTACTAACCACTGCGCCACATCGGCTGTCAACCAATAGCTGATAGCTGCCGCGGACTGTCGCGCGACCGGTGGTGACTGTTGCCGACAAACTGTCGCAGGCAGATTGTTGTTCCTTTACAGCCACAACAGTCCACTGATGGACTTGGGCCTCCCCTTCTCGGGGGGTATTGCCACTGGTATTGCCATACTCACCACGCTTGGCAGGCGATTTTTTTATTTACAAGGAACGCTGCTGCCCATTCCTTGGATAATTAAACCTTAGTCGCTTTTTACGACACCCACGGATAGAATTAGGGTGATGCTATTCTAAGCCAGCATCACACGGCAGAAAGTGTATGTAGCTCGTCTGTGGGCAAAATGTCGCCGGTCTGTGAGAGCCCTAATGCTGTCGGTACATTAGACACAGACGCGCTCTCATGAGAAACGCAATGTCGTCTGAAATGAGCCAGCTGGTAGATTCGCATTCTAATATAAGTTGTATCATAAAGTCAGTACCTATTCCTAAGTGCAATCGCTTTTAGATATTCGACTATTTAAACCTTAGATATAGTTCTCGCGTATAAGTTTTTATAAGTTCATTTTCTTAGTACGAACAACCCAACTAGGTAGGTACTTGTCCAGTACTTTTTTACTAGAAAACATCAAAATGATAACGATTGTTCGAGCGGAATGAAAACTTACGAAAGGAGGTCAATGGAGGAGAAGGTCAACTCATGAAACTGCACTGAAACTGAATAACTTTTCCTGTGGAACATGGGTAGGTGTATGAAAAACATTGGACCCATATAGGTATATATCCCATAGGTAGTATCACAGGGTAGTATCAATCTGCTGATCGACCATTTTGTATTGGAGGTCCAAATTTTTTTTCTATTTTCGGTCCATGTTCCATGGGGAAAGTTGTTCAGTTTCATGACTACTCTGGCCTCCTTTCGGCTTGTTACTTTTCGCTACTCCCTGTATCAATACTCTCGAAAAAGCTAACCCTCCTTCTGAAGCAGTCGGGTGACAAGTAAATGTGTTAAAAGACAAAAACCGACTGCGGTAATTTTAAAGTAGTATTTTGCTGTAAAAATCGGCCATCTTGAATCCATAATTTTTTTGTATAGCCAGTGTCACTCGCACTGCTGAGACAAATCTAAAGACACCGCAAATGTCAAATGTGTTACTGCGACATATACATACTCTCGAAAAAGGTAACCCTCTTTCTGAGGCAGTCGGGTGAAAATTGTAACAGAATTGCCCACATTTGGCCATGATGATCAGCTGTGGCGACACGAGCACGTGGGCCCTGTCACTTGACGATCGCGACCGAGTAATTGCGTTACGAGATTGAGAGCTTAAAGCCAGGTATTCATTGGGGACAAAATCCCTGATACTTTGTATCATAGACAATGTTTATGGACAATGTCCCCAATGTGTACGCTGTTTTATGGGAACTTTGTTCGGGGACATTGTTCAAAACACGTCCACATTGGGAACATTTGAATGACACAAAGTTCTGGGATTTTTTCCCAAATGAATACCCGCCTCCATCTGGCTGGTACATTATTGTCCACCAGGCTATCAGCGGTATCACGATTTACTTACTAAGATTTTCACTTGCATTATTTTAAGACTCTTATAAATACGAGAACAAGTACGAGAGTCATATTTGTTTTTCTTCTTTATACTACTTACAAAATAAACTTAACTCTTTTTTTCATACCTAAAAGTTTTTATATCTGTAACTGGCTTATCTACATGCAACAAAAACTTTGAGGAGACCATTAGATAAAATTAAAAAATATGTCGATTTTTATATTCTTTTGTTAATAAATGGCTTTTACATGAAAATTTTTCTTACTCTTTTGTTTACTTTAAGAAAAAGTTGTGAGAACTAGTAAAATATTTTTGTGTCAAATGAAAAAGTTTTCATACATACCTGAGAACTGGCTGATATTCATCAAAAACTTTGACAGGATGCCATTAGTTAAAATTAAAAAGTAAATTGTATTTAATCTTTTGCTATTTAATGGCTTCCACATGCTATTTTTTTCACACTATGTGGCCAGTTAAAACACGGAGTAAAGCGTTTATAGGTTTCAGAAAAAGTTTTGGTCCTGAGGTTCTAAAATACTTATTTTTTCCTATGAAATGAGTAAATCACCTTCACAAGGTCACAGGTTCGAATTTTAAGATTGTTTTTCTCTATTTAATGAACAAAAACTGATTACCTAAACAACAGATAAAGCTAATTGATAGGTATAATATTTCAATCAATATCATGTTTATGGAACTTGATCACATCATCATTAAATTATAGATAAAGCCTAGTAGGTAGGTAGGTACACTTATTTATATTTAACGGCCATTGTATTGGGATTTTTAGAGAAAGTACCTGGTACGTCAATTACCTTTTGTAGATAGTAAGTAATGTATAAGATAAGATAAGTACCTACCGCCGTTCAATAATGGTTTTATTAGTTAGTTTGGGTAGTTCAAATCTCTTCTGTCCGTAATCACAAGTTGATAAGTTTAAGCGACAGGCTGACAACCTGTCACTATGGTGATACACAGTCTTCTGAAGGACTCTCAATCTTGTCAGATGTGGTGTAAGTGTCCGTTTTTTACAACCGTTTACGCTCTACCTACCCCGCAAGGGATATAGGCGTGATATATGTATGTAATGTACACTATGTATGTATGTAGAGTCGTGTCATGAAAAATGATCCGCAGACGTAGTGCTTACTTACCTACGTCCAGAGAGAATAGTATCTACAATCGCGAGAAATAAATATGTCGTCGTCTTCCTGCCCTCATCGGTCATCCCAATTACTTGGGGTCGGCGCAACACGTTTTATTTGAACAAAAAATCATGTTGCAATAGGATTTGGCATAGGTACCTAACTTTACGACCGGCCGCCTGCCTGACGTCAACCCTCTTTGGGAACGCTATCGTAGATGGTATTACCGCCACCTTACGGTTGACCATGGTCGGCAGATATTGTAGCCAAGGAGAAATAAATATGTAACACACATTATTAGATACCTACTGTATTGCTCTTGGCATAAGGTAAATACATCTAATTTTAGTTCTAGGTCAAGTGTTGCTTAATACAACTACCATCTTTGTTGCATACTGTTCATATAAAAGACATCAACGGGATCCTTTTAAGCTACGATCATACGAGTTATTTTATTTATTATTTTATTAGACTGATTATAAAATTTCGATTTATTAATAATGATACTTTTTTGGCGAGCAATTAGTATTTATGGTAGTTACTCAGGTTGCCATGTTAGAAAGCGATGGTCAAAGAGCTAGAGATTAAATAAGAGCGAGATTCGTCTGGAAGTTAATGCAAAAAACTAAAGCATACATACTATCACTTATTCTAGTAGTTACATATTAGCGTATTAAACCTGCGTCCATACGGATCACACGGTGAGAATCTGCGAGGCATCGGCCTCATAGCGATTGCTTCGCTTATGTACAAGAAGCTTATCGTAGAGGACGAAACTCATACCGAGTTGTCGTATGACACTCGTGAGACCGATGCCTCGCAGATTCGCATCATGGTCCCCTATGGACGCTATTTTAAAATCCAACTGTCGTAACCTTACCTGCAAAGTTGAATCGAAAGCGAAACAGTTGCCTACTTACGTTGCAAATATACTTTTCGTCTCTCGTTCTCCCTTTCCTACTTCAGCGTGAAAACTGAACTAAACTACATATTAGCGTATTGTTTACCTATTATAATTTTAACCAGCCGACGAAACGCGACCGTGACCTTCCGCCACGAAACCATAACACAACATAACAAATAGTTGTGGTAATGATCAGACATCTACCCGGCTAATGGGCATATGCGAACTGAACATTACACCAAGGTGAAAACATCATCACAACAATGCTGGTAACCCTGACGACGCGGATGAGGATCCACCAAGAGTGTTGCCAGCTGAGTTGCGAAAATAGGAAGTTGAAATTTTTGTGTACATTTAGTGTTCAGGTTTAAGGTTTTCAGGGCCCGAAGTCTGCTAAATAAAAATCGTCTCAGTTGAGTGTCGATGGCATGCCCGTTTCGTATTCTGCTAACTATTTCTAGTAGGTAAAGAAAAACACAATGGCTATGTAATGGCAGCCGAGTGTTCCTGACTTGGGGCCCAGGAAAGAATCAACTAAGTATTATGGGAGATTATCAACTGTATCGCTGGCAGAACGCAGGCTGGAAAGAAAATTGCTTCACCGACAAAAAAATAGCATGGCTCTTCAATTCAAATAATGATGATGAATGAACCCAACAACATGACAAATATTAAGTTTCAGAGGACATAGAGTCCTGATTTTTATATCGGCAATTCTTCTTCCTCTTTGCGAGTCGAAGACAAAATTCGGCTATTATTATATCATACCATACCATATAGGTTGGTTTTTCAATATTACAAAAGACGCTTTTATCCTTAACGGGCTATACCGAACGCCATAGGCCGCAAAACCGCCTTCACCTTCTTTGAATAACTTTTTAATAACGAAGGTATTATACGTATAACATTTAATTACTTTTATAATAATGACTGATTCATTGATCACTTTTCAATAGAGGCAATATTCCATTGAAATAGTTGGCATCACCACTACCGTATTTAAACGTACTGAAAAAAGCCAATAGCTCCATCACGAGTGCACGACATACCATACGATACAGAGCACAAACTAATCGGTCGATTACATTAAGGCGAGGAACACACAACACTTTCGTCTGTGCGGTATATTTCCACGACATACCATACCATACGATACAGAGCACAAACTAATCGGTCGATTACATTAAGGCGAGGAACACAGGTAACATCCGTTTGTGCGGTATTTTTACGCTGCGTAAAGCATGCGTTGGGACTATACGAATATGGTTAATGTCGAACTGCTTGACAGACGCTTCCGCCGACGCAGCGATCTGCGTTATTTTAGCGCTAGCAGATGCGTTTGTCATGTCAAACCGTTTGACATAAACCTTATGTCCGGGCCGGGACGGAAGATGAGTTGCTTGAAGACCTTATGTATGAAAATAAGGTAGAAAATTGTATGTCTAAAACACAACTACAGCCACTAGAAGGTTCACTCGGCCCTATTTCGGATTTTCGCGATTGACACTTGTTACATTACCAGGGTTAATAATCTCAAAGTAAAACAGCATAATCTGATGAAGAACGTGGTATGATTCTGAGCCAATTTAAAACCAAGAAATATGACGTTCGAGACTTTTTTAGTTACCTTGACTTTCCCTGAAATTCCGGTTATTTCCAGTTAAAGTCAGTTAGCGTCAAAATCGTCGCTAGTAGGTACTGAGTGAGCCATCTGTAAGTATAGGCGCCCCGCGCGCCATTTTCCTAATTTGTGGTACATCTCTGAGCAAAAATAACGCACAAACGGACGTAACGTGTGTTTCTCGCCTAATCAAGCTAAACTCTGTACTGTCTAGAATAATCTATTCGTCAGTTGTCAAAAGGTGGTTGAAATAGCTCCTTGAGAACGTGACTTCAAGACAAAGCTGTGTAATTATCGATTCGGCGATTTGACGATAGTTTTAGACTCTATCTCCATTGTCATGATGCGAATAAAGTATTATCGTGGGTAATGGTCCGTAACAAATCTAGATTAGATTGGACTAAATGCATATCTTGTTGCAATAATTTTCTGGTCTAGACTAGTCGAGGCTGATAGGTAATTGAGTCAATAATTTATCTAGCCCGTTTTCGTATATTTGGATGATACCTTCTTTGATGGCCTGCATAAAATATCTTTATTTTTTGTGATTAATTCGCAATACCTCTGTAGACTGACATACTTAATAGGTAGTTGTTTAGTTTTAGGTATTTTGTTGTCCCGCCTTGCCTGGCTTTTCCAGATACAGCACAGACCCCTCATCTATGTAAGTTCCTTGGGTCGTTGGATGACTCGGCGTACGAAGAAGATAGGTTATCGTAAAAGAGGTTTTGATGATAGTGGCATATCTATCTATCATCCGATTTTTGGAAAACTTGCGAAATTTTCCACCGCCGGCTGGATTTGAACCAGCGACCTTCGTCATTTGTATTGGCGAAACCCCTTTTGCAAGCTTTCCAAATATTTACGATTTTGTTAGTTTTCCATTTCTGTACCTTAGGACCACGGGAAGTGTTTTATTTTGGTATTCAATCTATCATCCGATTTTTGTCATCGGATCGGAGTATAATGGAGAGATGCACTGGTTGCGAAATGCAGTACAGAGCAGCGACAGGCTAATCAGACCGACGGCGGCAGATCAAACAATTGTCGGATTTATCACGAAAAGATCGATCTAAAATAGGCCTATAGGATGGCGCATGCAGATAGTTTCTTTATAGATCCATACTGTTACTGTTTGCCATGTGGTGCCAGTTTAAAATAGCATCACCCCATATCTTTGTCGTGTTTATTGCAATTTTAGGCGAAAGGCTGACGACCTGTCCCTATGGTGATACACATGAATAACTCTTAAACTTTTGTCAGACGTGGTGTAAATGGCTGTTTTTACAGCCGATTACGCTCTTCCACCCCGCAAGGCATATAGGCGTGATATATGTATGGATCCATAATACGATTGTAATGAGAAAATGCGTTCATCTTTCTTTGCCGCCGTATGAACGATTTTCTATTATAATTTTTTTGTGTCAGTGGAACCAGCTGCGGGTGAAACCTCGGGGCGGAAAGCCAGTATTCTATAATATGCTGTCCATAATTATTTAGGTACTTGGTTTGCGGTCATAACAATCACGTCAGTAAGTCCTCGCCTTGTGATGTGGGGTTGGCAGAGCATAAACAATAACAAATGCGGTCTTTATGACAACTTGTGACAAATGTTTTGAAGACTATTTTATATGCTCTAGTCACAAATTAGGAAAACGGCGGAGATGTACTCAGACGGTGGTTGCGACGAACGTCATATTTCTTGGATTAAAATTGGTTCAGAATAATATGACGTTCTTGTAGCAGGTTTTGCTTGGGTTTTGCAGTTTGGATGTTCGTATAGGTACTTTAAGACTTTTGACAGTAGCTGCTGGCTATGTAAAAAGTGACAATCGCAAAAGTCCCCAGGAGCCTGTAAACCTCTACCCTTTTCGTGTTCTATCTACGGTATCCTACTGTCAAAGATCGTCACGACATCTCTCGGCGCGCGAAGGACGTAGCATTGCGCCCGCGACGTTGACGAATCCTCCTGTGATTACACTAGTTGTCTACAGTATAACAGACTACAGCTGAGACTGCGATAATGGCCTGAATTGACAGGTGTTAGATCCGTGCTAAAAGTGTCGTAAGTACCTACAAGACGAGATGAACTATGTAAAGGTTTGTGGCATTGACTTGACAGACTAACCGAAAACAAAACACATTGGTAATTCACGCACGATATGATAGAAATCGAAACCGGAGACAATATATGACATACGGCTGTCATCAGATCGCGCGCGGACAATAAATCTGTTCTATTCATAACACTAAAGCTATCTAAAGTCTATAGTTAGGTTGAAATAGGAAGTAATTCGGCCGACTGATTTGGAGCTGTGGTAAGATAAGACGGATAAGAAATGCATCTGCAACCGCAACGTCAAAACTTGGAAAATCCTGAGAGTAAGACCATCCTGTGTCACCTATTACCTTGTGGTGCCGGCTTAGTATAGCATCACCCCATATCTTTCCAGTGGGTAGAAGCGACTATGGGATTTGCTATGGGATTTGAGAATTGATGTGTAGGTATTGTAATTTTAGGCGACATGGTGACAAACTTCCATGGTGATACACAATCTTCTGAATGACTCTAAATTTTTGTCGGACGTGGTGTAAATGGCCGTTTTTAAAAGTTGTTTATACTCTGCCTACCCCTCAAGGGATTTAGGCGTGATATATGTATGTATGTAAGATCATCTTAGAGACCCGCTGCTACTGCTACTCTTTTGTCGTGATAGTGAGCCGTTTCCCATAGTTAAAAGCTTCAATAATGGTACTTGAGGCACTCAAACAAAAAACAACTAAGTCATGGCGGTGATGATGGTGTTATGTGATGTACTTTACTTTTACTTCAATGGCAGATTGGCCCTTCGAAATACATATTTTGGATTGAGCTTTGGATACGCCTAGTAGATACATAGCTAAATAAAAAATATGGATATCTAGATAAAAATAAAGGGATCTATGTGATAACAATATGAAATACTTACCATTAGCTCCAGAGGTAAGTCCATTTTATCACAAATAAGTTATTATTCTAAAACAAGATTGTTACGCAAAATGTGACCATAAAGAGAAGGGATTTTCGTGGCAAATATAGAATGAGATCGTTTAAATTTACGACGCTTTTGCACCAAATGTACCAACTTTGATAGTAGAAACCTTAGTACCTATCAAACTAAGTAGATCAGTAACTAGGTACTCCTATGTACTTAAATTATTGTTAGTTTGTAAGGTACGGTAGGTACAGTCCATTAAAAATCATAGTCATGATGATGACCAGCCTAAGCGGGAAGCCAAGTTACGCTGGTCGTGTAGTATCTAAGTATTGGGACCAGCGTAACTTGGCCTCTCGCTTTGGCTGGTCATGTCTTTTCATGACAAATTAAGCAAATCCACCCACCCAATCAAGAGATCAAGTTATACTAGCTTTTCTTAGCAATTGTATGAAAAACCATTATACATACATACATACATCACGCCTTAATCCCTTGCGGGGTAGGCAGAGCGTCAACGGCCGTAAAAGTACGGTCGTCATCGCCACGATTATAAGATCACTTAAAATGGTTAAGTGGATTTGCTGGCTATAGTACATCAATTACTTAGAATGGAACAAGTATCTCTTTGCTTTCATTGAATTTTCTAGCTCATAGTCATAGATAGCCCGACTGTAGGTTGGTAATTAGGTACAATAACTTAATTCTTATAGTATAACTATCATAATCATTTGATCATTTAGTAAAATAAAAACACAATAAACTTCTTTCATTCATAATAGGTAAGTCTGCACATCAATTTGTTCCTATTACGATGGCAATAAAATATCTTTTGTTCACAACGATTCGTTGTTCAGAAAATACCATTATGTCAATGGCATTAAGGTCGAGGTGGTTAACCGACTATTATGACAGCTAGAGCATGAGGTCATGAACTCATGCCATATTAATGGTATCCGATTTTGGATAAAATAGACGTAGTGTGGCGGTCTTAGGCGCGGGCTCACTTAGTACTAAGTTACGTTTTCGACGCTTACTGGAATGGTCTGGAACCTCAGAGGAACTCAAGGTACCTACCTAACTAAGAAGATGGTTGCCACGAATGTCATATTTCTTGGATAAAAATTGGCTAAGAATCATAACTGCGTTCTTACTTGTAGGTATCAGATTTATTCTTATAGGTACTCTGTGATTTTTGACAAGGCGCGTGAACCTTCTGATAACTCTCTATTTTGTGACCAGACACCAGTAACAGACTTATTATTAACTGGAATACTGTTTTTTTTGTTTTTCAGTTCGTGGAAAATAACAAAAATGTTAAATTGTCATACTTCGTTTCACGGAACATACGTGTGCCGTAATATGACAACACGCGTGATCTTTGATGTTATATTGAGAGAATCTGAAATTCAGTGCATGTAGCTCCCAAGATCAGGTCCACGGATATTGTTTGGAACCTAGACGATGGAAGGTAATTAAAAATAAATAAATCTTGTAGGTGCAAGCTCCACAGAGAAGACGTGCGTCGTCGTGACGCGTGGGATGACATCTGCCAGACAAGTGATCGTCGGCCGTTTTACGTGTAGGTACCTATAACTTTGTCTTCTCTCGTTCATACATTTTATGCTTGCGCTTGCGCCGTAGGCAGATTGTGACTGAGACTTTAAATTAAGTCTAGATCTTCAAGACAACCGTATTAAATCTGTCAGGTATGAAGTAACTGCATAAGTTACTGAGACCAATCTCAATAGTAAGTAGGTGTACGTATCAAGGATAAGAACCAATGAATGGAGCATTGGAGAAGAGACGTGGGAAGTAAGTGTAATTTTTCAGTAAATGGTCTGATTACTCCATTAAACACAAAAAATGGGATATATAAAAAATATAAAGGGTCAAAATATATGGCAATTTATGCCGAATAATTTCTTTTGTTAGCGAATATAATTTGACCCGAATTATATTTAGGTAATTTGTTTACTATATTCAGAAAATCCTTGATCCTTAAAAAGGCATTGTATATTGTTCTTGAAAATATCAAAAGAGAAGAGTTATTATTTTAAGCGGTACCTAAATCAACATCAATTATCATGATTGCTGTCCTTACAATTTATAATTTAGATTGTTTGATATAACACGGAATTGACGGAATCAAATCCATAAAAGTTTTTTTATACCATTCTTGTTTGCCGTGCGTAGGCATTGTAAAGGTTAGCTAGAAATTTTCTGTAGAATTGAAGTCCTAGATGCTCTCACTCATACCAACAGTTGTCTATAAGCATATAATAATCAGAAAAAGGAATGAAAGTATAAGAAATCCTTTGTTCTGATTATTAAGATATCAGAATAGTAGACCCAGGTAATAAGGCCCACCTGACAACGAACCGAAATAAAACCTTTATTTTATCACCCTCAGGTGATAAAATAAAGGTTTTATTTACTATTAATTGACCTATATGATTTTTTTTATGATTTTGACAATAAAAAGTTACAATTTTGATCATTTTTCAAAACATCGATTTTTGGCCTTCCTAAACTGGGCATGTGTTATAAGGCCCCTGCTAATTTTTTTACGTTTGGAGTTAAAGTAAGCGTTAATTTAAAAAAACGGTTCACTTATATGAATGTTTATATACAACCTGTTACACAACTAACCAAAAAAAAGAATATTTTTTATTATCATCAGTCGATAAAATAATCACATCACTAGTCTAGGTCAGGTGCTACACTACCTGGCGAACAAAGTCCGCTTCGGCATACATTGCTGGTTGACTTAGTTTCTTGTATTGTTGACATTCATGTAATAGCCAGCAATGTAGACCGAACTGCGCTTCGCCGCGTCGGTAACTTCATTTGAACTTTGAGCTGTCAAAATTAGTGATAAGATGCCACGATTAAAAATAAGTGTAATTTAATAAAAAAATGTTTTTTTCATAGTTTTCAAAAACGATACTACGGCTCTAATTTTTTGTTAATTGACTCTTTGCAACGGACCTTTCCACACCCTTTCAGCTTTATTGGTTGTTTTGTAACACGTTGTATTATTGAACCTAAATAAAAGCAAAATTTTGTGTAATCATCAATATTTTCCAAAAAGACTTCACTTTCTCAGTGAGGAAGAAAACAGCCTGGCAATTGAAATTTCAGGAGCTAAGTGCAAAAAAATTGCCATTAATCCTAAAAGTATTTTTGTTTAGCTTAGAAAAAGGTATTTAATTTTAAAATTATTTGATTTTCAATTTTCATACATTGGGCCTTATTACCGGTATTTGGTTTGGATAGCCCCGATTGCGGGTTGCAAGGCCCAAAATAAAAATGTGGTATCAAAATGTATTTTTATTAATAACATAAGTGAATGTAAAGTTAATTTAAATTCCAAAAATTAATGGGCCTTATAAAACAGCAACAGTGTAGAGAGGCCCCAACAGGGCTTGTAAGGCCCAAGCAACAACCCTGTGGGGCCTTCCTAATCGATCGGGGCCTTCCAACCCGTATTCACAAATTATGAATAAAATAGCGTTAAATCCAGACATACCTACATGAACATCAATGGAATGATAAATAAATAAACACATTCAACAATAATCTACTAATAAATTGCAGTATTAACTATTGAAAACTACTGTTTATTGGGAGCGCAAAATAGCAAAAACACTGGCCGTGCCCGAGGTCACCGAACAACCAGCCGTCACTGGCAAAATAGTGGCCACACGCGGCCCGCTCCCGCGTCCCTGCGTTCCTATTGGTTCATTTTACGCTTGCTATGAATTTGGCGCCAACCGAACGTATTTTAAACGGTTTTCTGCCTGGGCCTTCGAAGACTGGGGGCCTTACACCCCCGATGTACCTTATATAATAATCAGAACAAAGAAATGAAAATATAAGAAATCGAAAGAAGGCGACCGAGACTGAGACTTGAACCCGTGACCGTTTCAGTCTTAGACTAGGGAAAAGTTTCAGTACATACGGAAACGACTGTGAACTGATATAGTTATTATCATCATCAAAAATTGTAGTTAAGTAGTTTTAAGTATAGGGTGAAATTTTATGAAAAATGCAGAATAAGATGATGGTAAGGAATGACTTTCCTCAAAGAAAATAGGGCGAAATATAAAAAAAATTGGACCTGCCTTAGTAACGCTAATCTTAGGCATATTTTATTTATCATTAATCAGCTGATGAGCAGCAGGATAGGAATCAGTGGGGAGAGCTCGTTTTGTATGAGTGTTCCTCAAAAGGACCAATTTTTTATTCATATTTCGACCTACGTTCCTCGGGGAAAGTTGTTCCTTATATATCACCAACCCGTCCTGTATTTTTGCTATCGGTCACAAGTAAAATTTAACCGTAGGCAGATATATTTTATTGATAACTTGAAATGCGTAAATGCATCTTTGTTTCTATTTTTATAAAATACTTACTTGATGTTTGTAGTGTTAATCGGTTGAGTGTGGTCATAAAACTTTATCGACATTGTTATCCATTTTGGATACAAAATACATCCGGTGTGCTGACAATAGTTTTACAAAATAATAGGAAATTCTTCCCATTATTTTGACTAACAGTTTGTATGTAAAATATCGAAACACGCCAAATTTCAGAGTGTTAGAGTATGAAATAAAAGATTTGTCTTTCAGACTGTTAGAATATGACATCAGATTTTCCGCGGATATAGTCATAAATATTTTATTACGGTCTTTTATTTGTGTATCTTGACATCTTGTACCTAATTGTAATTGAGTTTGACTTTAAAAAAAGGAGATAAAATATAGGTACATGTACCTACAATCTTAGCAATTAGCAATTCATACAAATTAGCTAAAAACTATTTAATTTTGAAAGGAAACCCGACAGCGAACACAAAAAGTAGACTAGAATAACTATTTGAAACAAGCAGCCAATTATAGGCATAAAGGTTTCTTTTATGATAAAATGATGTGTTTATCTATTCTTTTACCAATTAAGTACCGCATTACTATTTTCTTCTTGGCTCACTTTTAAAATTGTTATTCATTCTGTATTGAAATGAGCTATTCTCATTGAAATGTTACAAAAATAAGATATCTTTTAGGTTAAGTGAACGTGAAGATGGCACTTCAGGTGCAACATAAGCGAAACTGGCGCCGCTGAGTAATGTAGGTATTAATTCATTGACTGAACATTTAATTTAATTGAACATTGAACTCCCACAATACAGGGAATCCTAGTGTGGGAGTCAGTGCGCAACCACATCGTAAAATTTTTATTTTGACCAATAAACGTTTTTGTACTTTTTGTAATTATGTAGAAAACAAAACCAAATCTAATTTACATTTATTTTGTTTGGTCTTTGTGGTGCACATGACACATGCACAATAACATACCGACTTAATTTGATTTTATTTTATATGAAATTTCGAAAATAATTAATTAGATAAATACCTACTCCGAAACTATGCATGAAAATTATTTTAAACTCGTAAATCTTGTAAACTATGTACGCTAAAAGTGGCCAGTGAAATAGAAATAATGAATTCTTATTTTTTTTTTATTTAGGTATGTAATTTATGTCGTCAAGTGTTTTTAGACTTTTTTGTTCCGTTTGTGGGCGCCACTAGTGTTACGTATATCTTGTATCTTAATAGGTAGAAATTATTTTTCTGTCTGTTACTTTTGAAAGGCCGATCAATCAATAAGGTTCTAGACGATGATGACGATGCGAATTAAGGCACTCGATGGCACTTGTATTTATTTATCTAGACACACGGCAGTGTGTCCGCCAAGTTCGAGCAAAAAAAGCGACACACCGGCCGTGGGTTATATTACACGAACCATTTCGGGCCAAGTTCGACCCACCTATAACTCAAAATCTATTTTATCTACGCATATGAAATTTCTAGTATCTGTCGAGATCTACTTACTTATCTAAAATACAAAATTTCATTAATGTACCTATTGTAGGTCTTGAGATATTGACGTCAGAAAATCGCTATTTTTACTATACACTCACTGACTGACTGACTCACTCATCAAAAACCTAGACCACTTCCAATGGTCGTATTGACTTGAAATTTGGCATGGAGGTAGGTCTTTAGGTCAAGGTAAAGGAAAAAATCTGAAAATGGCCAAGTGTGAGTCGGTTTTAAAAATAATGAAGGTGTAAATTCATACCCCTAAGGAACTAAAACAAAAAAACTATCTATATCTTCCAATCGTCGTACCGACCTAAAATTCGTTACGAAGGTATGTATTTAGTCAAAGTAAAGTATAAATGAGATATTTCAAAAAGAAAATAAACCTTACAAAAATAAATGAAATCCCACCCAAAACATAAATGTGAAAGGCTGCCAAGTTCGATAATATTGGAATGCTTCGCCTATAAAAGAAGTGAGATCTAAATAAGTACCAAGTTCCATACACAGACCTCAGTTAAAAATAGTTACAGGAATGCACACTTGATTTTCCGCAGTTTGGAAAGTAGATTCTTATTTCCAAACTGCGAAAAATCAAGTGTGCATTCCTGTAACTATTTTTAACTGAGGTCTGTGTATGGAACTTGGTACTTATTTAGATCTCACTTCTTTTATAGGCGAAGCATTCCAATATTATCGAACTTGGCAGCCTTTCACATTTATGTTTTGGGTGGGATTCATAGACCACTGGATTAGAATTGAGGTACCTACGATAGTGTACAGTGTGTTATCTAATGAGTGATAATAAATTAGTTAGTAATAGCAATGAGTAAGGTGTTCGTGATCGCCGAAATTTGATACTGGGATGCAAACCGCGATATCCGGTTTTGTATGAACCATCGTAAACTCCGTTCATCAAAAAGTCGGATCTGGCAAAACACCAGAAGCTCCTGCGGTACATGTGCGAGAGAAAACCTTGTCACACTTATTTTTCACTAGCTGCCCGTCAGCGGTTTCACCCGCTGCAACCTATTCTTCCGCGGCGGGATAAAAGCATTATTCGCCGAGAGATGTCGCTGTTAGTTTTCGGCAAAAACGCTTAAAACGCGAATCGGCTCAGTCACGCCACCTATTTCAAAAATATTGGAAAATGCGTGATCCCGTGGGAATGAGACATTTTTCCGTGGTAAAAAGTATCCTATGTGTTATTCCAGATGCCCTTTTATATTTCTGCAAAGTTTCATGTCAATCTAATCACCCGTTTTTGCGTGATGTCGTAACAAACACACACACAAACATCCGCCTTTATAATATTAATATAGTAGGAAGTAGGATAAGTTTTTTACTTAGAAAACTTGTTCAATTTCACGAATAGAACACAGCCTGAAAACACTTTCAGTGAATTTGCGTGAATTATATTGACGTGGTGTGATTCTTGAAATTCCATACAAACACACATGTAACACCTTTTGGCGCTATACACACATAACGTCCGTTGTTGCGTTATTTTTGCGAATTGCTATCCGTTGCGTTTGAAAAATACGAATTTCCACCTTATTTTCATACAAATACGGTTTATGTGAAACGGTTTGACAGACGCATCCGTTTGCGCAAAAATAGCCCACAACGCTGCGTATTTTGTCAAACATTATATTTTATTGTGGAAGCATTTTTGTCAAACCATTTGACATAAACCATATTTGTATAAGAATAAGGTCAACATTAATGGGACAATACGAATTCGTATCGTCCCAACCCAACGCATGCCACGCAGCGCAAAAATAACGTCGAAACGGACGTTACGTGTATTTCTCGTTTTAAGTAAAAATGTGATAAAAATAACGCACGCCCTGTACTGTACATACATACTAAAGATGTTGGTTTTATGTAACTTTTTGATGATATTGCTATATTTGGCACCACTGAGTGCCGGTGACCTAACATTAAGTGGTGATAGTACTTTCGTCCCACGTAGCAGAAGGCTCAATATGGGTCCGCTCACTAAGAAATTGTCTTTATCTTACTTTCTGTATAAACAAACAAAACAATACTTAGTTAATTATGAGTAGTTAAGTAGGTAGTTAGGTACTATCGTCAGCAAATCCACTTATCCAAGGGACCAGCTTATACTGGTTTTTCATACTTAGAATTCTAAGAGAACCAAGAAAATCCCTTACATGGTTATGTGGATTTTATTTATAACTTAGTAAAACTTGTTTTGAGGATGAGATGATATAGGTAGCCGATTTTACACCGGTAATGAGAATAATAAATTAGGTTATGGTAATCATTGGTCGTCATTATTAAGTATTTACACGGTTGATGTTTTCGATAAAGTGTTTTAATAAGTATCAATTATTAAGTAAGTATGAGAGGTATGAGAGATTTACCACATACGGAGGTCAGCTTAGGAGGTTTTACGTTTTGAATGGGTAACTCGAGTTTACTATGAGAGAGGAAGCGGACATACTATAAGTATACCTGCAAATACGAACATAATATGTTATTAAGACCTTGCTCTCCTCGCTCTATATCCACAAGAGCTCTCCAATTCGTGAAATAAAGTTGTTCCGATCTGTTTGGTCTGCAGGCACTTTACAGCACGTTTTCAAGGAAGGCGTCACGATTTCTGATAGGTAGGTACACTTATCATTGCATTGGTAAATAAGCAAGTTGGTATGTGAGTTTACTTAATTAGAATGTAATGTCAGGATGATACTAACATTTTACAGTACGGCCGATCGAATAGGCCACATTTAACTGCTCTTAAAATCATGTAAATGCTATGAAATATTTAAGGTCTAGAGGTATTTTCTTTGTTGACAAGTCTAGAAGTATGGGTCGAATAGGCCATATTGATAGCTGTCAAATATGGCCTTCCTATTTGAACGGCCGTAGTTTAAACAAATTGATGATTAGAACTCTGCAATAGCATAGGAAAATAAGAAATAAGTACCTGTAGAGGAAGAAATAAAGACCAAGCGCGGCGACGTCGTAGTGCGCCGTCAAAGTAACAGCGTCGTTCATAGTATGACATAGTACGACGCGCAAGACCATTTTTGGGCTCTTAAAGCTACGAATTAGATAGACAGACGCACCTACATTACTTAATAGAGTACCTTAATACATAGAGTAGGTAATTCCGTAATATCCGTTTCTTCTTGGAATCCATCCTACTGCTCATTTATTATCTGTGGCCTACTTGAGCCACACCTGGTTCTAGCTTTCACCAGGAAAGATGTTCTGCTTGATAGTTTTGACGTCTCATAATTACCTTGGAATTAGTATGGCCTATGGGATGAGCCAGCATGGTACCTACCCACCTAGATTGCTTGCTTACTACATGTTGCTTATGTATTTATATGATAGGTCTCTCTGTCTAGTATATCTAGGTACCTACATACCTAAATAATTATAACCTACCTTATGAGCTTCTCAAATCGATTGCATTAAATTCATTTTGAAGACCTACAGGTAGTAAAGGAATGCTAAACATTTTATACAGTAAACACGCGTAAGAAACTGCATCGTTAGGTACGTCATTAATACAAACGAAAAACTGAATTTCAATCGAGACATGAGCTTAACATTTTTTTTTTCAAAATACCTAACTTTTTGTGGAATGATGAAGGCACACGTTTTATCGCTAAACTGCTTATGGTGAAAGGATATTAAGTACTTACCTATTTTCTCCACAAAAAAATAACCGTGTTTATTGCAGCGGTAGTTCTATTTATGTTCATAAAGTGGTGAAACTGTTTTACAGAGAAATCTGATGGATAAAATATTATTATAGAACTAAACACGGGAATTAAATCATATTTTTGTCTCCTTTACAGCCGTAACTCCATTTAACTTTTGCATGGAAAACGTCCCACCCTAAGAAGCATGTGCCAAGATACATTTTGGAAATCCCATACAAAATATGTTGGCTACTTGGTTCGTTTTAACCTCGGTCTCCGTCATCATCATCATCCTCAGCCCACCCCACATCCACCTAATGCAGGGTTATAGGTCTCCTCCCTACATCGCCAATTCTCACGGTCCTGGGCCTGCCTTATCCAGACTTACCTATTCAATCTCATGGCATCAAATATTTAGAAGGAGGAACAAATGTAGGTTCCTTCTACATAATACTTTGCATCCATTAAATAATGCAGTGTAAGTAGTTTAAGTATATTGAATTTGCGCAGCGTTGCAGTTCAAATATTTAGTTAGGTCACAGGTTAGGTATGCCGGATGAAAGTCAATTAATATTGACCAATGATGCAATAAGCGTGCGGTAGATAAATAATTATAAGGTAATATAGGGAGGATTACTTAGTCTATGCACATATTTAAGAAGAGCTCGTAAGATATTTTAAAAAACTTCCGGTAGGTACTTTACCAAATTAATAGGAAAAGTTGATTGAAATTCATACGAAATGATCCATCCATCCCCAACCTATTTAAAAAAGTTGATGTACGGGGAATTCGGAAAGTTTACGGGTGTTCGGGAGGAATTTTTTTCTCCTTTCCCACCATTGGCTCCATAGTAGGTAAAAGTTGTTCAGTTTTATGGTCTGATCATGTCTGCAAAGTTTTCTGTACATCGTCTCTTACACCCTGTATTATCATATTTTTTACATTCATCTAATATTTTTTTTAGTAATTTCCTCCTGCCTTTATGCATAGCGAACCAGGAGCGTCCGAATATGCCATTAAAATAAATGCCGCTCTCGTATTGCATAATACATAGTAATGTCGTCCTAATGCGTTTTTAACTAAGTGATACAATAAAATGGCACCAACCAGGGCATAGTTCCGCCTCATTGTCGGGTATAATTCAATGCATATGGGGAAAGTCTGAATTTGTATCTAAAATTATCTATTTCATCTTCTGTGATATATCATATCGAGTGGAGCACCCAGTTTACGAACTGCCCAGTAAACCTTGCTGACATTATGTCATTGTTACAAAGTAATTTTTAAAGCGGCAGCAACTGCGAACGACGTAGGTACGTAGATATTAAAGTGGCCTCAGAAGCGTGGAAGCATGTTTCTAGTGGTCAATCTGGTGGCTCAGATTCCTTTGTCCATACCAAACTAAACAGGGACATCACACAATATGATAATTAGTCATGTTATAATCGGTAAACTGGTGTGTCCTTTCGCGGGAATCAAACCAGACCAACCTCAGGCTTTGAGACCACGGATGCTTTTGCTAGTTTTGCTACTACTACTACAGCCATAATAGTCCACTACTGGACATGGGCCTCCCCCTTCTGGGGAGTATTGCCATCGCAGCACGCTTGGCAGGCGGAATGGCGAACGCAGTGCGAAATGCTTTATTCACAGGGAATGCTGCTGCCCATTCTCTGGATGAATATCCCTTAGTCGATTTTTACGATACCCACGGGTAGGATTGGGGTGGGTGATGCTATTGTAATCCGGCACCAAACGGCAAATTCTAACGGAGGCATTTACATAGGTAATATATATTTTGATGATTATCTACCTATGCAGTCGTTAAACATTTCATGCCATATAAAGAGCCGAAGTTAATGCCTTAAATACCTATCTAAAATTATACCACCTACACCTTATATGATTGCCTGCAATCACGGCCTGCAATTTATTTATTTGAATCCAAGATTCTTATCAAGCAAGATCCATATAGGTATTTATGGTTCAAGTTCATTCGAATTCAAACATGTAAGTAAGTAGTAATTAAAACAGACTACCTATATTAATATTAATAGTATGTAAGTAGGTGTCTATACTGAACAGAAGCTTCAAATTAAATCCAGCAGAGATCCAACGGCTTTACTCGCTGCTTCCAGTTTTTCCGTAGAAATAAGGGGGTTTCCGGACTAGAAGGAAACCTATGCTACTCAGGGATAACCCTTCAAGTTTAGAGACAGACACACAGACAGGGACATTCTGACGGGCTCCAATATAGGACTCCCCACAGTCAAGAGGGTAATGTAGCATGGTTCTAGAGATGTAGAGCTAACGAGGGAAAGGGGAGGACTATTGTAAGAAAGATTGCTTCTTTACGACAGATTGCTTTATCTTCTGAAAGCATGGAGTCGTCTGGCTGGGACGCCTTAGATCAGCTAAGACTTACGATTTGTATGAATGCCACATACACACAAACATCAAGCCTTTTCTTTCCTTTGTAAGGTAGGGCGTCAACACCTGACACCTGACCTGAATGCCACATTCGACAAAATTTTGAGGTCTGTTTCAGAAAAATCGTGTACCACATGTCAGCCCGTCGCCTAAGATTGTAATACACATGAATCCCTCAAGACCCGCGCTAAAGAAATGGGGTGATTCTCTGCCGGCACCACACGACATATCCGTAACATAATAAACGATATCGAATAATAAACAGCCTCAAATCTCATAATTATAAGCGCAGTTCACACAGTTGAAGTGGAGCGGAGCGGTGATCGTGAATTCTCGTGATTTGGATCACGAGGCAAGTACCACGAGTAGGTGTGTACGGTGCCTACAATGCGAGCATTTTGTGAGACATTCGATTTATTGTGCAATCCGACCTTCACACGGATTCGGCGCCGGCGCATATCCCCTAGGGTTACTAGATCACAGAACTAGGGCTTTGCACAAAAAGTTCAGCAGCTGTTAAACGCATTTTAAAACACAAAACAAGGAAATTTTTAAGCTTTTTTACCCACGACGGAACGGAGATGTTTGGGGTGAGAGAATGTGTGTTTGTTTGTTTGTGTATGCAAACCTATGTTACCAAAGATCTACAAAATCACTAGTCCGATTCTGATGCGGTTTTCAGTGATGGATTTGGATTTTTTTGGTCCATGTTCTTAGATAGGTATTACGAGAACAACTCACCAGGGGACGCTGCACGAAACTGTCGTAGGTATTTTCAAATTTTTAATTTTGTTTTCACTTGTTGTGATAAGGTCTTATCTAGATCTAGACTTCAATCGGTTAATTTTGATTCAATATGACATCAAAGATTTTATTAAACCTAAATGACGGGAACGTAAGTTGCAATACCAAAAGAAACAAGTACTTATCTTTGACAAAGTATTAATAAACACACACTATTTATTGTTACTAAAGGGAAATCTATTCCAATTTTTGAGAGTATTTTTGTAGACCCTGTGAGTAAAATCGTAAAAAAGAAGCTCTGCCCATCACCTGCACTGGGACTTCAAGAACACTCACTTTAATTTGTAGCTTTAAGTATACCAATTTAGTTCTGTTCTAATGTTTACTGGGACTTCTAGAATACAGGAATACTCTAAATTTTTACCCCAAGCGCGTGTTCCAGGCAACCCTAGCTGCATCCCATATAAACCCGCCTTCGTAAATCTTAGTGCAACATCTGAAATTGATTACTCTAGTCTAGTGCATCGATCGTGCAAGCAAATCTCTTTGTGGGACGGGTCATTTGAAACCATTAAGTACCTACACACTTGATTTAGTATTAGCTTGTACCCAACAAAGAACGTTTCTCAAACTACCTAATTGTACCTTGAATCGTTCTAAACCAACGAGACCTGAAAAGAATTAATAGACGCACAAATAAAAATAAGTATCTATGTGAAAGGATTTACTGAAGTACCTAAATATCCTTCACTACATTGCCGTACGTGCCCCCTCGGCGTGTCCCATGAGAACTATTTTAGCTCAGTTACTATTGATGTTACGTCCTATCTTCAAGATGTTGTCTGTGATAGATAATTGACCTTTGTAAGTTTTGCGTTGAATTTGCTGGAACTCTACATTTCTAAGAGATTTGAACCAACATTTGAGCTATTTGAGGACATTCCTCTATTTAGCCGTCGTACCTATTTATTCTATTAATAACCTATGATGTAAGGTTACTGATAACGTATATGCCTAGAGCTAGACCTAACTGTATTTTTTTAAATTGTTTCTAAGCCAGGTGATCCTACAGTAGACAAATCAGGATGATGTTTTGGAAACATCGAAGGTAATCTTGATATTGCATAGGCGTACCTGAAGTCGGTACCTACATCATCAGCAGTACTTACATCAACCAACCTAGGGACAAACTTACACTAGTTATTTTTAGTGACTGTATGAATAAGAAGGTTTGGTCAATATGGTGCTAATCATTCCGACTTTTGAGTTATTTTCAATCTTTATCCATAAATTTATTTATTACAGTAGAGCTTCTTTGATTTGTAGCGACTTCCCAGTGTTCATTCAAGATGCCAATTATCTGTTATTTTAATTATTTTAACGTGTAATTGAATCACATTCATAAATCTAGAAATATGCGGAAAGAAGCCCGTAAGATTGAAGTAACATAAAATTTTATCGCTCGTCTTCGGCGCACTGACCGCTGATTTTGAAGGCTTAAAGCTCAAGTTTAGATTTTATACTTTAGAGTTTAGAAGTTCAAAACATCAAATATAGTCTTAGAGCTGGCTACATCTACCTCTACATCAGATATCGTAGGATTAGACATGCCTGAAAATGAAACCGATAGCTAATATAAGTACCTAATTAATAACGGTGTAGGTTTTTCTTTATTTGGCGTCCGGTCGGGTGACTGGCGAATAAAAATACTGAAAATTATAAGTAATTTATTAACCTATTCTGTTAACACATTAAAGTATACCCTAACATACCTTATATCCTTGACCAGACACAAGATACCATGTGTACTATCTATTTAAAGGATCAACTTAAACTTGATTTTCATCGCATAAATGGGTTGGAAGAGTTGATGGTGATAGTAGAAAAAGGTAGAAAAACATGAAAGAAGAATCATAATTAAAGGCTACCGCAGACAGGACGCTTCGCATAGCGTGCGTGTCTACGAAAGTGATGCAGGAACGCACGAATTGGGGTTGTAATCTATGGAGATGTATAACAAATGTCAGACCGGATGCAGCTCTCCATCAACGCTTGCTACATCCGGTCTGCGGTAGCCCTAATAGAATGAGCATACCCACGATAAACGTCGTTTCATAAGGTACGTACCTACACTTTCTGATGTAGATTTACATTAGCCAGCTCTTCGGCTAAAAAACCGACAGGAACTGACGTCATTAAAGTTTTATTTCTTTTATTGCAAACGGGCGGAGGCGGATGTTTTACTAATTAATACGATCATCGAAAGATTTTTTACTTACTTATTGATTAATGAGGATCTGCCGTTCACGATTCGGTGATGATACTTAAGCCATTAAACAGTAACAACTAAACTAATTATTTAAAAAATATCCACGTCTTGTGTTTTGCCAAGTTTGATGAATGATTTATGCTCTCACTACTACTTAGGTTCATACAATATAGTCCAGTACGGCTAGCTTTTCGTGTTTCAAAAATATTAAAGTCGACGGTTTTTTGCTCATAGCTTCTGGACCATTCATTGATCCCAATTTATTAATTTGTGCCATTTTAGATGTGAGGAAACATACTTTGGTTATCAGTGGAAAAGCGACTCAAACAAGGTTTTTACACCGTGTAAAAACGTTTAGTATTGTTTTGTAGGTACCTACATACTTAAAAAATAATTTAATAATGAGCTGCCATACATTTAATCAAAAAATTACTCAAGCTTAATAAATGGCACAAAATTAAATATGTGCTTTATAGACACAAATTGCACAAACGTACAAAAAATTAGCGACTTTAGAATTTTTGTAAGTTACACCCTCAAATAATGCCAGCCATACCGGACTAATAGATAATGGATTTCTGTTGGCGCTGCTGAAAGAATATATTTTTTTGCAAATGCATTTGGGGGATTCCAAGAAAGAGTCAACTTTGTTCGTTACGTGACGTGTAGGTATGGGAGCACCCACTTATGCTTAAGATAGGTACAAATACCTATGTGTCTCACAAGGAAATATTGGAAATCAGGGTGTCGTCACGTACAGATAATTTTCGTGGAATCAACTCCTTGTCTATAAGAACACTCACGTAAAAGATCACAAACGAAAGGAATTAATTACCTACAATGTTATTTAAACTTGAAACTAGCCTTCGTCCCTCTAAACGGTTTTATCAATCTATCCGTTTTTCTTAACGGTGTTTTCCTAAAACGCTATGTTACTCGCAGAGACCAGATAGTCGTTGGATGACTCAGAGTCCCACTCAAAAAGAAGAAGACTCGCAGATAATGGGACTTTCTTACGGTAAAAGGATTCTTAAATCGATTTGACCCAAATAAAACAAAACAAATGTTTCTTTCTTGAAAGTATGATTAGTGTTATAGTGTGAAGAAATTAAACACTATCATCACCAATTACGTAGTAGCGTAGATATGGTGCTATGAACTTATTCATGACCAAGTTATGAAGATGTCATAGGTAGGTATATCATTCACAAAAAAAACTCATTTGTCATAATATTCATATACCATATCATGTTTTGTCATTGTCATATATACCTACCTACATTACGAACCCATAATTTCCGAAGCGATCTCATCTCATCTCATCAATAAAAATAATACAAATACGAGTAAACAAGGTTGCTAGGTAATTGCGTTTGGTGAACATATTTCATCGAACCAAGGACCCTCACGATGCGTGCCTGGGGTATTTGCGGCTGCTTTATTGTTCCACTAATTATGCCTGATACATTTACGATATTAACGGCTCACGGATGGAGAAGCAAAGGTTATGGGTTGCTTATGCTAAGAAACTTTTGTTCTTTTAGTGTTTTGTAAAGGTATTATGGCCGATATAAAAAAATAACAATATAGCAAAGTAAAAACAGGATCATATGTTTAACTAGGTAAGATCAAGTTTGATCTTATCACTTAAAATTAGTTTTTTTTTCTTTGTTGCCTTGTCAAGGGATCGTCCCTTACAGAACACACACATGCAAATTATAGGTACCCGATTAATTTTGGATGGGTATAGGATAATACATCTACTTACATCTGAATCTGACAACTCGCACGGAAATTCTTTGATTGATATTTGACAACTTTCAACTGCAATTTGTATGCAACAAAATGTATTATTTTTTGAAGAATTTGACATCTGATGATCTGAGTATTTTTTAATAATAATATGTTTTCCATTACATGATACCATTTAGAGGGTTTATATTTATAAAAGAGATACCTGTGTCACCACAACATAATCATATCCATAACAGCTACAACAGTTCACTGCTGGACATGGACCTCCCCCTGTCGAAGGGTATTGTATTGCTATACCTACTCACCACGCTTGGCAGGCGGATTGGCGATAGTAGTGCAAGATGTTGCATTCACTGGGAACGCTACACTCCCTGGATGATTATCCCTTAGTCGATTTTTAAGACACCAACGGGTATATTTGAGGTGATGCTATTCTAAGCCGGCATCACACGACATCACACCTATACTTAAATGCCATTCAGAATACGGAACAACACATCACTGATTGAATTTTTATTATCTGATGCATGTAGAGTAATTATAACGATGATCTTGATGGTTTATTTTGGTGTGATGATGACGATACTCAAGTTCAGCTATGATTAATTACATATAGGAGGCGGAAGGTCATGGGTAGAAATAATTCATCGCCTTATTAGCCAACTCCGCAATAAGAAAGTAGCATGGATAGGTAGGTATCCATATCATATTATCTCAGTGATTGATAGTTATGGAGTGTGATCCTATATTATTTTGATATTCGCTGTGCCTGTAAGTAAATTACGAATAGGTAAAGAATTATAATGCCTATTATGTTCAAACCGCCCATCTGCTTGCGTGCTTTTATTTTTACCTAAGTATAAGAAATCATGCTTTAAGGCCTTGCAAGGCAGGTAGAACAAATTTATAAATATTTTAGTGTCATTTATAAAAATATGTGGCATATTAGTAGTAACAAGCTGCAAAACCCTCAACTTCAATTTTACCTAGGCTAGGTATAGAAACCCCTGCAAAAAGTTGCGAAATTCGTTAAAGAGCGAAGTCTGAAGCATTTATCATCACATAAGTCACAAGAACTACTTAGGTGCTTATATTTACAACTACCTAAGTTTCAGTCGAAAGAAATTGGCTCCGTATAAATCCCGATTGGCTAAATGATTGGTAATTTTCTGCGAGATGTAAATTCGTCTTGATTTTTAAAAGACATAAGGCCTTCGCTATCTTCTGTTTAGGCTCTACGTAAAAATATTGGCGCGATAATTAAAATTTACAAATCTGATATGAACAGTAAATCAATTAATTATGCCTATTTGCTATTGAATCGTGCTTATAATGAGGTGTGATAATTATCTTCAGACCAATAATTATCCAACAAGGTCGAACTTTGCGCGGCAGTATGCAGATCGTTAAATAATCCGTTCACCTTATTTTATTGAGTGACTAGAATTTGAATCTACTTGCCTACCGTTTTAAGTATCCATCGTAGTAGGTAGGTACAGTTGGCAAATAGATTTATTCCGTTACTGGTATATTCATTTCCGTGTGGTAGCGTTTAAGAATACTGCCACTCCTAGTCCATTTAAAAGAGGGTTGACGTCAGGCAGGCAGCCAATTTTGCCAATGATTGTGTGTTTTAAAAATCATGTTGCGCCGACCCCCAACTGATTTGGGATAAGGGCTGGAAGATGATAATTCATTTAAATCCGTAGCAAAGAATATTACTTCCTTTGGGCATAGGTACCAATTACAAGTTAACTTGTAAAATTGTTTCTCTTTCAATTTTCGACCATAGCATAGGGTCATTGCGCCCGTTGGCGACCGATTAGTCGACTTCCCAACTTTGCACCATGATATTAATATGAAGGTTTCATATTTGAAGGTTGATTTTTTTTGTGAGCATAGCAGATATAATCAAGATATTCTTTTCGAGAAGTATTAGCGAAATACTGTAACAGTTTATTTTAAAAATAATTTTGAACCGAAAAGTACCCAAAGAGTCAGATAGCGACCGCTTTTTTCAGATAGCGACCACATGTGCGTCAGATAGCGACCGCCCGTTTTACTATCGTTATTATGGGCATATTAACCATTATTTAATAAAAAGAAATTACTTTTGCACATTTCTCATACATATTGAACAATCCTTTTTAAATCTACACCTAAGGTTGTGACCTAGTACCTTTTTTTTTTTTTTTTTTTTATTTATGATGGGCTTACTCTTGACCCCAATCTTACCCTAGAGCAGAGATGGGATCTACGGTGGAGCGAGCTTGCCCAGAAGATGCCTATTCACTCTAGACTTAAAGAGATTCAGGTTATATGCACTCGGAAATACAGACGCAGGCAGGGAATTCCATTCTTTAGCCGTGCGCATAATGAAAGATGATTTGAAGCGCTTAGTGCGTAATGTGGGTATATCAACTAAGAATGGATGGTAGCCGGCCGTGCGTCTGGATGTCCGATGGAAGAAAGGAGACGGTGGTATGAGCTCATGCAGCTCACGCGCACACTCTCCGAAGTACAATCTGTAGAAGACCGATAGGCAAGCAACCTTGCGGCGGTGAGCCAGGCTGTGAAGCTTGGTCGCCACCAGTTTTTTATCGCCTATTAATCTCTTGGCTCTGCGTTCCACCGAATCCAGTGCAGCAAGTTGGTATTTAGCCGAGCCATCCCAAAGGTGACAGCAGTACTCCATGCAAGATCGGACTTGAGCTTTATAAAGAGTTAGAAGCTGTTCAGGCGTGAAGTACCGCTTGACTTTATTCAGGACGCCCAACTTTCTAGCTGCAATTTGAGCCTTGGACTCGATGGTGGTGCCGAAGTTGAGGTCAGAGGACAACTCCATGCCAAGGAGTTGAAGAGTGTTGGTCACTGGAACAGATGTACCCCGAAAAGTAGGAGAAAAGGTGAAAGGACTCCTTTTGCGGAGAAAAGACACGCCTGCGTTTTTGAAGCATTGAAGCTGACGAGATTGTCTTCGCCCCACTGGGAGACGTTACTTAACGTCAGGCTCGTACGCTCAATCATAGCCTTTCTCAATCTTTGGATTTCATCACCACTGGCTCCTGCGCTGGACAGATATTTCTCGGTGACAGTACTGTCATCTGCGTACCCAACAATTCCTGAAGATAGAAGGTCATTGATGTGCAGCAGGAAAAGCGTCGCGGAGAGTACAGACCCTGAGGAACTCCGGCGTCAATAGCCTTGAGGTCAGAGGAGCAGCCGTCTATGACCACTCGGATCGACCGTTCACTCAGGAAGTCAGCCACCCAGCTACAGAAGCCAGTGGGTATGCCGTACGCTGGAAGCTTGCTCAACAGACTCGCATGCCACACCCTATCGAAGGCCTTTGAAATGTCCAGCGACACTGCTATTGCTTCGCCGTGGTTTTCAATGGCCTCGCCCCAGCAATGCGTTACGTACACTAGAAGATCTCCCGTGGAACGCCCTCGGCGGAAGCCATATTGACAATCACTGAGAAGATCATTGTCTTCGAGGTACGAAAGCAGTTTGCAGTTCAGAACTCTTTCCATAACCTTACAGAGTACGGAAGTGATGGCGATCGGTCGATAGTTGCTAGGGTCGGCACGGCTACCCTTCTTGGGCACAGGTTGCACATTGGCAAGCTTCCAAGATTTTGGTACAATTTTTGACACGAGAGAGAGGCGGTACAAGCGTGTCAGTACAGGAGACAACTCAGGCGCACAATACCTCAACAATCTTGCTGGTATGCCATCAGGACCACTGGCCTTGTTCACGTCCAGACTGCGAAGGGCTCTACGGACCTCTTTATTGTGCACTGTGATCTCAGACATCAAAGAATCACAGTGAGGTAAGGTGGGTGGATATTTCGAGCCAGCGTCTATACGAGAGTTGCTCGCAAACAGATCGGCAAATAAATTTGCTTTCTCTGCCGCGGTGTGGGCAAGCGACCCATCAGGTTTCTGCATTGGAGGTAGTGAGGGACGGCAGAAGTTGGATTCGACTGATTTCGAAAGGGACCAGAACTGCTTACTACCCGGTGGGTGTGATGCAAGCTTTGCCCCAATACGGCTAATATGGTCGAACCTAGCTTTTCGTAGCACCCGTTTGCAATACCTGGCGGCGGCATTATATGCTCTCTTCTTTGCTCGCACTCTTCTCGCTCGCACTTTTCGCCGGATTACAGCTGTGATCGCATCAGCGACGTATGAGGGGTCTTCCGAAGAGAAACACATTTGCCGCCACGGGTATGAAGCAAAGAAAGCACGCATCTCGTCCCAGTCTGCTGACTCGTATCGCCATACTCTCCTCGTGCCCCTAGGGGTGTAATCCGGAGGAGAGCAGATGGACACGGATTTCACCACACAGTGGTCGGATGATCCCAGCGGAGCCGAGACCGAAACCGAATGTCTGTGCGGATCAGTTGTCAGCAGAAGGTCCAGGCAATTGGGTGTGTGGTCTGTGATATCTGGTATTCGCGTCGCTTGTTCCACCAGCTGGGTGAGATCTAGCGCCAATGCTAGTTTACGCGCCTCTCGCCCAGCATGGTCAGTTTTCTGGTATGGGAACAGCCACTCTTTATGGTGAGCATTGAAGTCCCCCAGAAAAACAAGCTCTGCTGTTGGATATCGCTGAATTGCTGTATCTGCCGTCTCAGAGAGGTACTCCATGAGTCTAGTCGTTTCCTGATCTCCGCTGTGCGATCGATAAACACTGGCGTAGAGAGTTTTCTCTACTCCAGTGTCAACCAAAAGCCACAGCACGGGAAACCCTGAATTCTCAAAGCCACGGAGACGCTTACAGCAAACGTCATCGCGAACATACACACAGACCCCTGCACGCTTCTTAAACTTGTGCTCAAGAGTGTAACCAGGGTAGTTGAGGTATGCCACGTCCAACGGTGTTGCTATCTGCGTCTCCGTTAAGAAGAATAAGTGCGGCTTCTCGGTCTCCAGGTGGTGATGGACCGGGTCTAGGTTTGTGTGTAGACCTCGGATGTTCGTGAGGTGCACTTTGAGTGGGAGGAAGTGTTGCCGTTGGTCAAACTTTTTCTTCTTTTTTAGCTTTTTCATGTTTTTAAAAGAGTTTTTGTGGGGGAAAGAAAAGATAGTCGAGGCGCTGCTTAGAAACCCTACTCGTACCTTTCGGTTCAACTGATCAGAGAGGAACTCGCTTGGAGACTGCGGGGACGCCGAGCCCCCGATAACACTCCACCGGGTCCTCCCATCCAGCCGCCAACTGGCACGGTGGAGTATACCGGGATTTTTCACAGTTGGCGGGCAGCCTTTGCGCGTGGCTAGCGCGCAAGTCGGGCCCCCTACTGACTGCGGTCGGCCAACGGCTGAGACCGTGCCTCGGATCCCGCTACCCTCCAAAACGAGTTACCGGATACAGCATCACCTAAAGACAAAGACCGGTTCCGGCAGCGCAACTGACTACATTGCTACCCCCCAATGGCACTGGCAGTCCCGCACACCGACGGAACACAGCAAGGCTGTTTGGCGCCGGACTCCGGCGGGATGGTGGTCGCGAGCCAGGCGGCCCCTTTCATGGCCTACCACCGCTTTTGGGATCTTCAGCCGCCAACACATATTGTGAGGACGTTGCCCGGGGTGGACCGCTAGGAGGTAGACCCCACCCACACCTATCTAGACATAATAAAAAAATTAACAATATTTCATAGTGCCAAACAGGTGTCACAGCAATGACTACTGCTGACTTTGCTGCCTCACAACCCTTGCCGACGCTGTTTATTACGTTTTGTTGTCTCCGAAGCCTCAGCATGAACTGAAGAGGCATCAAGACCTCGCTGGTCTTCAGCGCGCATTTGTACTGTATCGATCCTAGCTAGGTTAATGCGTATTTTCTGATACTGAGGAGGATCAACTATTTCTACTTCATTGATGCAACGGCCAAGGACCCAGCCCGGTTCTAGCTCTCAAGGTCACACCGCACCAGAACTGTGCATGCCTCGTACCTTGGTGCTCATAAACACTACCTTTGCCTGTACCAATCACGCCAGCGCGCAATGTTAGGGGTGTTCAGCTACATCCGCAAACTCGACCAGCAGGATCTGTCTTACGCAGCAACTGGGCATGAAATTCCACCCTCGGTTGAGGTAGGCTTTATGGACAAACATCAAAGGGAGCTCAGAAGACAGGCCTTTAGATATGCGCGGACGCTAGAGCACATAGACCGACGGTCTTCGAGTCCCTAGCAAAAGCTAGTAGGAATTCCGGGTGTCGCTACTTCACGGTGCTACCAAGTATTGGTCTTGGAACTTCCTGATTCACTTACACAGTACGACCCACGATGTACCAAGAGCGACCCATAAATATTGCACAAAGACTCTTGTCGGCCAACAACACACAGCAGAAGTACATAAGAACGTAGCTCTCTATCCTTGGCAATTATTTTCTTCATCTTATGGTGAGTCCTTTCTGATCTCCTGTATTCAGTCGAAAACGAAAGTGATGCTTGTCGACAAAACTGGTCAACTCTCAAGGACTGGAGAACTCTCGGACGTAGAATTTGTATATCTCGGAGCGTTGATATCCGATGAAAGAGAAAGTGAGCGAGAAATCAAGAGAAGAACGCAGATAGCCAAAAATGCCATGAGCAAGTTGCCTTAGTGCAATAGCACTAAGATGAGACTTGTCCGGACACTGGTTTTTTCTATATTTCTGTATGCTTCGGAGTCCTGAACGATCAGGGCCATAGACAGGAAGAAAATAGACGCATTTGAGATGTGGTGTTGGAGAAGGATGCTTCGCATACCGTGGAATGCCAAGAGAACGAATAAGTCTATACTGGATCAGCTTCGCATAAAGACTAGACTCTCAACAATATGCTACCAAAGAATCCTGGGGTATTTCGGACACATTGCTCGTCGTCAACCAGATAGCCTCGACAAGTTGATTGTGGTGGGCAAAGTAGAAGGAAGAAGACCCCGCAGCCGATCACCTAGCCGTTGGTGTGTCCAGGTGAAAGCACTCACCTGTTGATACAGAGAGACCAGTTGTTACAGAGAGCTGTAACAACTTCCCTAAGGAAAGCCGAACAACGAGATGTATGGAAACAAGTCATCAAAGACGCGAAGGACTTTCATAAAGGACGCGACCTTCAGTCATGAAGAATACGACAAAGAAGAAGTATTCACTGCGCTCTGTTGGAGGTATCTTCGTCAGTAACGTCGCAGGAGCTCATCAAGCCTCTAGCCTTCTTCCATTTTTCTAGAACCCTTGGGTTTTTATATTGGCCACTGTATTGCCTTCATAGTCTGCAGGCCTAGCTGACTATGACTACCCAGGCTACTTGCGCCAGGTAAACTAGTGTGGGTGCACCAAACGCAGATCTTTTTCACCTACCTTTTTTAAACGGGTATCTATTACGTCATGCAACTGCTCAACCCAACATGAAATTTGAAGGATATGAGAGCAGCACAGCCTGATTCAACCACTGCCAGCAATTATGTATGACAAAGCTCGAGAATCTGCCAACGCAAGCTACCCTGAAGAATTATAGGCCCAGTTTTACGCTAGCGTGGAGGCATGGGTGTATCGCGCAGAAGTGATGGTGCTGGGCTTTAAGTAAGGCATGGAAGTTCTGGTGCAATGTAAATGTGATCGTTGTAATCAGGTGGGTTCGCGGCGGTAGCCAGAGTAAAATAAAATACCCCTGTATCCAAAAACATTGCTTTTACATGGCAGCACCCTTCTCCCTTAAGGCAATTACTGTGTGGAGGTCAGTAAAAAGTGAGAACTTCCTGCTTCTTCGTTGTCTCCAAAGCGAGAACTTGCTGCCTTATTGTGGTGAACTGCTTTACAAGACCCAACTCCTGAGAGAGTCCAACGAATTATAATTATACGCTATAAGGAGTCTCTCTGCCAACACTTTGCTGCACAACAAAAACTGGGCTAAATTCTCTGGACAATGAGGAATTTGAATGCTCAGCTCAAAGTGCACAGAAGTCACCCAGGCCCCGAGCCTAGGACGTGCATCTTCTCCACGCAGCTGACCCGCACATACTGGAACCTCACCCCAGGCATTTATGACCTTACGAAATAGCTCTGATTGAAGTGTGAAGATTTAGGGGTGGCGTGCTGGCGTGTATAGACCAGGACAGCCCAAAGAAACTCCGCCTGTACTTCTGGCACAGCTCGAGGAAGGCAAGTGGGTACGGCTGGTGCCCTTTACATATGTCCATTGTGCACGATCCAACAGAAACAAATACGAAGTTGAAACAGGTCCTCTACTTCAGAACGCGGAAACCATATTAAAAGCCAACAGGGTCCATGAGATGCTGTTGGCAGGGCGCGCGGCGTCCCACACTGTTTTATTTGTTAGATAGAGATTCCAGAGTAATAGCGCGTTCCAAGACAAAGAGCCTAAGAGTAGCGGTATAATAGGCTAGTTAAAGATATTTGTAACAAAAACCTATCAAAGAGCCAACAAAACAGTGCAAGAGCAAAAGTGGTGGTCGCTAAGTAACGTAAAAAAATTTAGAGTCTGATTGCGACCGTCTATTTTTCATACATTTTTGAGGCGGTCGCTAACTAAACATGGTTTTTTAGCATGTACTAGTTAGCGACCACTCAACTTAATAACTGTTCCAAAATCGGTCAAATAATCATAATTTGACGGTCGCAAACTAACTACGCTATAAAAAACGTCTATAAGAATTGATTAATGTTGTAAGAATCAAAACTTTGTTAAAAGATAATCTGGAAAAAAAATAACTTTTTTTCAAGCATCATGTTAGATACCGACCGGCCGGTCGCTATCCAGCATTTTTCTAAAATTTGCGTGCCCATTCGCGACCATCTAATAAATCATAAACTTACTTAAAAATAACACGAAATTATCGTTAAATTAGTTACTTTACTAAAGTATCAACACCATAAAACCGTTATAGTTGTAAAAACTAGACGAATACCTGAAAATTTCACTTTTGAAGTGGCACGTGGTCGCTATTTTTTGGATAGGTTTTCGGTGTGTTTTCGAGGGCAGAGCGACTGGCAAAATGGATGATTTATTTGCGGTACATTGATGAGGTTTAATGAACAGATTTGAATAGGCGTAGATTCCACAGTTATCCTTGTCTTGTTTAAGCCACACTTTTTTACAAGGAGTGAAATATAACTCATTATTGCAATATTACTGAGATCAGACCTGAAAATGGTCGCGAACTGACGCATGGTCGCGAACGGGCACAATGACCCTAACCTAGTTTCTACCTACCCTTGGTTTTCACCAAAAGCGATTAAACAAGCATCAGGAGTAACGCCTTGCACTACGCTCGCTAACATTTCTGTTACTAGTGAATAGAGGGAGGCCGATATCAAGTAGAGTATTATATAATGCTTCAAAGCACTTGTATGCAATGCTGTAGCTGTTAAAGATAAGCCTAGTTGACTGTACATCTTCTGCATAAGATTTGGTCTTGACTGCACATATGATATCTACAATATGATTACATACTATTAGGAATGCTTTTCAACCGATTACCTACATTATCTATGCCTATAATTACATTAGAGATAATGTTATTCATGCTCATGCCTCTACCTTAGTTTAACGGTAGTAGCATTGATAGGTACCTACCTAAGTAGGTAGTATTTTATTTTGAATATGCATATTTTGAGCTTTAAATGTGAAAACTTACATGCGTTAAAATGCTCTAAACTAAGTATTTAAGTCGCAAAATTTGAGATTGTTAGAATTGAATATATTATTCGCGAATTTTGTCTAGAAATGATTTCATAGGTTTTAGGTACGTAGGTAAGCGAAAATTATCAACAACTAGTGGTACGTTAGCGGTTTCACCCGCTGCTACTCATTTTCCCGCAGGATAAGGCATTTTCCTGGCATGTGTATACATATGTAATGTAAACCCTTCTCTTGAATCACTATATTACTGTTAGGGAGGAGTTAGCGAATTCCACGACAAACAGACTGACATAGTGAATTGAATTGATAGCTTTCAAAGATTTAACGCGAAATTTTTCACCATGTAAAAATCTTTGACATACAAACATAAGGTAGGTACTTATTTGAAATTTGACCGTTTTCTCCACCACAGATTTAAATATTATGTCATATTGATGCGATGATAGAAATTTTATCTGTCAGTACAAGTAAAATAACTACGGTACGGGTTGACTTGACAGGAAGTGCGTTAGGACCGCGGGTGTACAAGTTAGGATTGAGCTGCTTATCTACAGGATGGTAGTACCTGCAGTGTACCTCAGTGTACCTCCAATGAAATCCAGTGTACCTCAGTTAATAAAAAGTTATTGGATGAAATATGTACACCCGCCATTCTAACGTTAGGATGGCGGGTGTACATTTTTATTTCGGTCTGTAGATACTTATTTAGCTTTTCGTTTATAGTAATTTGGTGTACCTGCAGTGTACCTGTCCATAAAATTATAAAATAATCAAAATGATGACAAATACCAGTAAAAAACGAGTAAAAACGATATAGGGGAAACTGGGGGTACTTGAGCCCTAGGGGAGACTTTGTAAGCGTTATTTCCAGAAAAACAGAAGACTTAGAGAGCTACGTTTCTACAGGATGGTGGTACTTGCAGTGTACCTCAGTGTACCTTCAATGAAATCCAGTGTACCTCTTTAGATAAAAAGTTATTTGATGAAATATGCTCACCCGCCATTCTTACATTAGGATGGCGGGTGTACATTTTTATTTCGGTCTGTAGATACTTATTTAGCTTTTCGTTTATAGTAATTTGGTGTACCTGCAGTGTACCTGTCCATAAAATTATAAAATAATCAAAATGATGACAAATACCAGTAAAAAACGAGTAAAAACGATATAGGGGAAACTGGGGGTACTTGAGCCCTAGGGGAGACTTTGTAAGCGTTATTTCCAGAAAAACAGAAGACTTAGAGAGCTACGTTTCTACAGGATGGTGGTACTTGCAGTGTACCTCAGTGTACCTCCAATGAAATCCAGTGTACCTCAGTTAATAAAAAGTTATTTGATGAAATATGCTCACCCGTCATTCTTACGTTAGGATGGCGTGTGTACATTTGTATTTCGGTCTGTAGATACTTATTTTGCTTTTCGTTTATAGTAATTTGGTGTACCTGCAGTGTACCTGTCCATAAAATTATAAAATAATCAAAATGATAACAAATGCCAGTAAAAATCGTGTAAAAACGATATAGTTTGCCAAGCCTCATGCTTTAACATGCCAAGTTTCATGCTTTCTGCCGGATGGGACCATACCTCCATACAAGCTGCCAATTAAGATCTCGTACTATCGGCATGCAGTCCCTCGAATATTTACGCCACTCAGTAGCTGCTGCGTTGCATCTTCGCAGGTCCGGTGGTGGGATGTGCGCTAATACTGGGAGCCATGGAAGGGCGGTGGATTTTATTAGCCCTGTAATTATCCGCATGGCCTCGTGGAGTTTGGTGTCGACTTTATTTGTGTGCGCGCTTCGGTACCATATCGGCGCACAGTACTCCGCGGTTGAGTAAACCAGAGCCAAAGCAGATGTCCGTAAGACTGAGGCGGAGGCGCCCCAGGTAGTTCCTGCTAGATTTTTTTGTATGTTCAGCCAGGTTTTTAGTTTTTGCACCACATTATTTAGATGGTCTTTGAAGGTTAGGGAGCGGTCCAATGTCACACCTAGGTACTTAGGAGTGAAGTTATGTTTAACGGGTACTCCGCAGAAGGATACGTTAAGCTTCCTGTTCGCTAGGCAGTTGGTAAGGTGAAAGGCAGCGACCTCTATTTTAGAGGGATTTGGACAGAGCCGCCATTTCGTGTAGTAGTCGCCTATAGCCTTCAGATCGCTGGTTAGTGCCGCTTCGCCATCTTCAAAGGATTTCGCTTGGAACGCCAGAGCTAGGTCATCAGCATAGGCGAATTTTTGACAAGCAGTGTCCGGCATGTCGCTGATATATATGTTAAACAACAGTGGTGCTAGATATACTAAGGTACACTGCAGGTACCACCATCCTGTAGTAAAGTAGCTCTCTAAGTCTTCTGCTTTTCTAGAAATAACGTTTACCAAGTCTCCCCTAGTGCTCAAGTGCCCCCAGTTTCCCCTATGCGGTTTTTACATGTTTTTTTCTGGTATTTGTCAATATTTTGATTATTTTATATTTTTATGTACAGATACACAGCAGGTACACAAAAGTACAAAAAACGAAAAGTGAAATAAGTATCTACAGACCGAAATACAAATGTACACCCGCCATCCTAACGTAAGAATGACGGGTGAGCATATTTCATCAAATAACTTTTTATCTAAAGAGGTACACTGGATTTCATTGAAGGTACACTAAGGTACACTGCAAGTACCACCATCCTGTAGAAACGTAGCTGTCTAAGTCTTCTGTTTTTCTGGAAATAACGCTTACAAAGTCTCCCCTAGGGCTCAAGTGCCCCCAGTTTCCCCTATATCGTTTTTACACGATTTTTACTGGCATTTGTTATCATTTTGATTATTTTATAATTTTATGGACAGGTACACTGCAGGTACACCAAATTACTATAAACGAAAAGCTAAATAAGTATCTACAGACCGAAATAAAAATGTACACCCGCCATCCTAACGTAAGAATGGCGGGTGAGCATATTTCATCAAATAACTTTTTATCTAAAGAGGTACACTGGATTTCATTGAAGGTACACTAAGGTACACTGCAAGTACCACCATCCTGTAGAAACGTAGCTCTCTAAGTCTTCTGCTTTTCTGGAAATAACGTTTACAAAGTCTCCCCTAGGGCTCAAGTGCCCCCAGTTTCCCCTATATCGTTTTTACTCGTTTTTTACTGGTATTTGTCATCATTTTGATTATTTTATAATTTTATGGACAGGTACACTGCAGGTACACCAAATTACTATAAACGAAAAGCTAAATAAGTATCTACAGACCGAAATAAAAATGTACACCCGCCATCCTAACGTTAGAATGGCGGGTGTACATATTTCATCCAATAACTTTTTATTAACTGAGGTACACTGGATTTCATTGGAGGTACACTGAGGTACACTGCAGGTACTACCATCCTGTAGATAAGCAGCTCAATCCTAACTTGTACACCCGCGGTCCTAACGCACATTTGACAGGTAGCACGTGAGGTGACATAATATTCAAAATCTCCATTCAAGCAAATATTGCATAAAATAAACATTCTAATCATTATGAATCGACTGTTTACCTACAAAATACGAATCATACAAGCACGTCTGGGTTTTTCTTACAAGCATTTCCCGCTTGAGACGGTAGCCTTTGGGCTTTTGTGGTATAAGGTAGGTAGGAAAGTCCTTGACTTGACCATAGTTATGAAATCAGAAACATACAGACATACCAAACCCAGGCTAGGCTTGCCTCTAAATAAATTGTCTAGTTTTTGAGGTCCCGGGATCACACGATGGGTAGGCTAATGTGCTGGCTATTAATGGCGATAATTCTTGCCTAAGTAAGTATATTATTTGCCGTGTGATGCCGGCTAAGAATGTCAACACTCATCCCATATACCTATTTCCCGTGGGTGTCGTAAGAGGCGACTAAGGGATAAATTCACCCAGGGGTTCAATCCCTGGATGAATTGCGCAATCGCATTGCGCTCACCAACCCGCCTGCCAAGCGTGGTGAGTATGGCAAATACCCCCTACTAGGGGGAGGCCCATGTTCGGCAGTGGACTTCATTGTGGCTGTTATAGTAGTAAGTACGTTGTATTGCACCACATCAATGTTGTCATGAAAGTAAACTATTCTACACACCACGAGTATTGCTACACTTTACACTTTACTGCGATTTTACTCACCAAAGTGTAGCACCCACTGGCACTGGTAGCACCAGACAGCAAACACAAAAAAAAGTAAAGCTCTAGCCAATACTTACTTTGTGCTCATACGTAATGTTGTCGAAGCAAATTCATTGGAAATGGAAACGGCTAATTGGTGCGCAAATATTAGTATTACACTAAAAGTCAAACAATATTCAGGTCAACTGGGGGAAAAGCGTCTATGGGGTAAAAGCGGCAATGGACAATTTCTCAAAAACTATCCATTTTGCAACAACTTCAGTCATCTAGAGGTAGCAGTTTGAACTAAATTCGCATCTTAAATTAGACACAGAGGGTGCTGTACGTCGGACATTTGAGATATCGACCATTTTCTAAATCAGTTGATCGTGAGCAAGTGGAGGAGCGAGAGATAAGTGCGTTCAATCCATTAAAATCCATGGTATTTGTTTGATTTTCTATTGGATTTTGTACTCCAAGTACGAAATATATTATTGCTCGTCTAAACACTTAGTTATTTTGATGCTAAATGTCCTAATTTTTGAGATATGAAAGTTTAAAATTGTAGGTTTTGTAAAAAATTTTGGGGAAAATGCGTCTACTTTTTTTGGGTAATTGCGTCTGTGTGCTGCATTTACCCCTATGCCAGGGGTACTCAACTTTTTCATGGATGTATTATTTCATGAACTTTTTGCCTCCATGGTCTTAAGGTCTGAGCCATGGGCTTTCGATCCCGAGAACCTGGGTTTTATTACCCGGAGGTATCATCAATTGTTAAAACTATTATAAAGGTCGCCTTTGGAGTCAAACCTTTGTATTAAGTAGTATTATTTGCTACCGTGCCGTTTATTTATTTGGTGCCGTGTGATGCCGGCTTAGAATAGCATCACCCCATTTCTTTCCTGTGGGTGTCGTAAGAAGCGACTAAAGGACTCGAGGGTTTCATGTGTATTGCAATGTTAGGCGACTGGCTGACAACCTGTCACTATAGCGATACACGACAATAGCTAAAACGGCCCTCAAAGATTTGTCAGACGTGGCGATAACGACCGTATTTTTACGGCCGTTGACGCTCTGCCTACCCCGCAAGGGATAAAGGCGTGATTTATGTATTTGCTACTCATCATCATTAAATATAATTTGATTCAATTTGATTGAATGTTTCTGGTCTCATTTAAGACAAATATTTTATATTTTGGATGAATAAATATCTGCAATAACATTTATTACCTTGTCAATTTGTATTTCATAATATTACAATCCGCCTATAGTAAATGTTGAGAACCCCTGGATTGGTCGATGGGTAAATGCGTCATACATCAGTGTAACGCATTTTCCCCACGTAGATTAAAATGCCTCTAGTTGATTGGTTTTTGGCTCGGCTTTCACATGTAAAGAATATGTGAACATGGAATTTTAAAGATAGCTTCTAATGTTCATTTCATCATAAAATACTTTCTGGTTTGGGAGTAATTCATAGTAGACGCATTTACCCATTGTGGGGTAAATGCGGTTAAAATCCATGTTTTTAAAAAAGACTGAATAACTTTTTTGTGTGTCGCTCTTGAAGAAAACTTATCAATAAATCTTAAACTTAATTCATTACGAAATACATATTTGACAGAGTTGTGAATAAAAACTTATTAGTATAAAATGTATGGGCCATCAAAGTCAAAAAATTAAAAATGCGACGCATTTCCCCCGGTTGACAATTCACCCAGGGGTTCAATCCCTGGATGAATTGCGCAATCGCATTGCGCTCACCAACCCGCCTGCCAAGCGTGGTGAGTATGGCAAATACCCCCTACTAGGGGGAGGCCCATGTTCGGCAGTGGACTTCATTGTGGCTGTTATAGTAGTAAGTACGTTGTATTGCACCACATCAATGTTGTCATGAAAGTAAACTATTCTACACACCACGAGTATTGCTACACTTTACACTTTACTGCGATTTTACTCACCAAAGTGTAGCACCCACTGGCACTGGTAGCACCAGACAGCAAACACAAAAAAAAGTAAAGCTCTAGCCAATACTTACTTTGTGCTCATACATAATGTTGTCGAAGCAAATTCATTGGAAATGGAAACGGCTAATTGGTGCGCAAATATTAGTATTACACTAAAAGTCAAACAATATTCATAGGTAATAGGATAGGTAATACGTAGGTAGTACTTTTGTTGTCTCTAGCACGTCTGGTACATAATTATTGATAGTGAATGTCTAAAGTTATTTAGGTAAAAGTAGTTGACACGGAAAGGAAAAAAATCTGAGATTTTTTGTAGTATTGCACAGAAAAATCAAACAATATTCATAGGTAATAGGGTAATACGTGGGTAGTACTTTTGTCGTCTCTAGTATGTCTGGTACACAATTGTTGATTAGAGTGGTCTATGAATGATTCTGGTTGGAAAATCCTGAACCATCAATTTTACGACGGAACTTTGTTTGGGCTCTTAGGTAGACCAACATACTAAAATACCTACCTCACCTTTCCGAGGCTGGGAGCCGTGGGGGAAGCACAAAGAAATACAGAATTTTGGGTATCAGCTTATATCTCGAAAACGATACCTACCTACATATATTGTATGTACCTACAAAATGTTGTTATACCTACTAGATAATGAAAGCTTATAAAATTCTCTAGATATTTACGGTGTGATTACAAAAAAACTGGCCGAGAGCGTGTCAGACACGCCCACAAATAGGGTTTCGTAGTCAACGTTTGAAAATAAGGTTTTTCAGCGTTACACAGTAAATTTTATTGCGGGTGGGTTTGTTTGCAGCTGTATGGTTACCAACTACAAATTGAAAAACTTTTATTTATCTGAAATCTTTAGTGGTACAGTATCCGTTATAGTTTTCATGGTAACTTCAAATTGTTTACACTTTAGGAGTTACAACTGGATTTAGGATTACAGTAATGGCACAAAATATCTCGAGAGAGAAATATTTAAGTGACTTTATTTCAAAGAAACCTCCTAGTTTTAAAAGACCTTTTCAACAATACCCTACTCAATATTACAGGAGAAATTTTTTTTAGCCCCCCGTTCATTGGATTGTGAGGGGGTCCAAAAACAATTGATATAATTTTTATTCAACATTCTATTATTATTTGGGTGCACATAATTATAAGGGCGCGGCATAGGTACAGACTATTACAGAGAGACAGACAGACTTGACGAAATGATAAGGGTTTCTAGTAGAATACGAAACCCTAAAAAGCATGGCGCGCGTATTTTTCCATAATGATTTGACGTTCTCAAGCGATTTAAACCATGTCTAACTTTTTTTGTAATAATAATAACACGGATAGTCTTGTTTTTTACAAATTTCCATTTTTTAATTAAAAGGTGAACTTCCAAAAGTTGTAGAACTTAAAAAATCAACTAAACGTCAAAAGGACAACGACTGGGAATAGGTAAAAACTGTCAAGACTTAATATGTAGAGCATTAATTATATAGAGCGTTTATAACCTTTCATTGTCTAGTACAATAAAATTTCGTTCAACCCATCATCGTTTTCGAGATATCTATAAGCAGAAAACCTAAAATTTGGACCTTCTTTGCGTTTCCTCCAAGGCGCCCAGCCTAGGACAGGTGAGGTATTTTAGAATTTTTGTGAGCCCAAACAAACATCCATCCGTCGTAAAATTGATGCTCCAGGAGGTCCAGGATTTTCCAACCAGAAGCTCTAATGACCACTTATTGACCATTCTAAAAGAGAATATCTAAGTAATAATTTATGACACAAGTAGAGGGACACTGAAAAGAAAAAAGAATGTTTTTTTTTCGTTTTACTTAATTTTCCCATATAAAATTTAAGTAAAAAATATAAGTAAATAGATTTTTATTAAAATCTGATTTTACGATAAAATACTTGTAAAAATATACTTAGGTAGGTGGCAACTGTAACTTTCGTCTTCATTTCGATTCTTCAGATAAATAAGTATCGGGGTATAGTTTTAAAATGTCTCAGTTTTGTTCGCAGAAACAGCGCTGCTGTCTAGCAGTACCTATGGTTGGTCTAAGATTAAAGGTACCTACCTAGGTTGTAGATTATACCTAAGATTATGCCTTCAACGATTAAACCTACATAACCTAAGTCAGCCTATGACCTAGATGCCTAAGGGCTTTCTACAATTTCTATTCAAATGTACGGAACAAGTTATTCGAGATCTAGACTCACAGACTTGCAATAGGGCTTATTTTAGCCCTTCAAACTCTAGCCCTTACTAGCAAACTATATAGGTAGGTACTAGGTATAGTTTGCTAGTAAAAGCTGTGAATGAAAGTAGGTAGGTAATCGACGCTGGTCAATTTGATACTTAGGTAGATACAAGTAGATGGACAATCTCCTTTCTTCAAAGCTATTCTGAGGAGTAATAGTAATGTCTGCTTAGGGCTTCTTCTTCTTCGAGTGGGATACCAAGTCGTCTAACGACCCGATGAACACTGGTGTCAGAGTTTTTTAACCACCTACTGCAAGTAGCAGGCCTCTGACATGGTTGTATAACGACCGCCATCATAGACAGCAACCGGGACCGACGGCTTAATGTGCCCATCCGAAGCACGGAACCATCTTACTTGCGGACAATCAGGTGGTTCAGCCTGCAATGTCCTAACCAGACTGGGAACAAATTCACAAAGTGATAAATATCAACTTTGTGAGTGACCCCACCGGGAATTGAACCCGGAACCTTTGCGTGGCAGGCAGGCATACTAACCACTGCGCCAAATCGGTTGTCGACTGCTTAGGGCTGATCCTAACATAATAAAACCTTCGTTAAGTAAGACCGACAATAGGTGAAACGTTCAATGAACCACATAATTTTTATACGTAATAATAAGTATGTTTAACGAATATAAGGTGTGTAAAAGTATTTAATAGGTATTTTAGTAGGTAAGTAGGTATATTGGAAGTAAAAAAAACCGAACAAAAAACGGGTGTAAATAGTTTATGGAAAAATTTTATCAACCTAATTTACCTACCTAAGTAGATCGATTTATCGCCCCGTACACAAAATTTTATTTCCGGCTTTCTAGTAACGTCGACTGTTGCAATTTAATTTTTCGGCCACCCCGTAATACCTACTTAATTGTTTATTGAAGTAAGTAGGTATTTGGGCAAAGTTTGGACTAAGATGAACAAATAATTCTCCAAAAAGATCCAATTGTCATTTTACTACTGGCTGCTATTAGAAGTATTTTTAAGAATACAAATCGAACTTTATTTTATTTTAGTAAACGGCTTTCACGTGATTTTTTCCGGAACATGGCCAGGTACCTACTCATACATAGGGTCAAGTGGGGATCCATGACACGCGGGGCACTGTGAAACAGTGGATATATCTCTGTCTCCTTTTATAATTTTAATTATGTTTTTTTTACTGTAATGTCCGCCTAATTGACCGCCATATTTGGACTATTGTCATTTTCGGATTTCATCAATAGTTTCAAAGTAATTCGCAAAAAAATGATTTTAGGTCACTAAAGTAAAAAAGAAAATCTAATTTTTTTTCGATATTATTCCTGATGCTGTAGTTTCAGGTTAGAATACTTTTTATCATGTTAATTTGTGTTTATTAGGGAATGATTTTACGTAAAAAAAATAACTTAAAAGAAACGATAATTATGTAATTATGACCATTTTATTTTTTACGGATGGTATGGGGCACTGTGAAACAGGGCACTATGAAACACGACTTTTTTATACTTATTATATCAAAATTGTAAAAAGTACAAAAAGATAAGTAGATTTGTACTTTTTCGGAATATTGATCGAAAAAATATATAATTGGTAATTAATTAAAGAAAATATTATCAAAAAAGACTCAAAATTTACGGCGTATTCCATTAATTTAACTGTATAGCTAACATATTTTGAGAAATATGAAATAAATCAAAAAGAAAATTGATAATATACATATTTTTTACATAGTATAAGTTGATTATTACGACGTTAATTAAATTTATTAAATAAAAGATCAAAGGTTCCTACACAGAAATTGTGCCGTTTCATAGTACCCCATAGAATGTTTCACTGTACCCCAGATACGGGGCACTGTGAAACAAGTTCCCGGTCACACTAAAATGTCATTTATTATTATATTCCAGAAAGTTTTATGGGGTTTTCATATTTTTTTATAAGAACAGTTAAATACTGATTATTTTGGTATCAAATTTGATTCGATACAATTAACGGTTCACGAGATACTAAGCATTTTAACTTTTTTGTTTCATAGTGCCCCACCTTACCCTAAAGGTTTTCTACCGAAGGTATCTAGGTACCTAACCACCTAAGTACTTGGATATTTTCCACGTTCCTATTTTCACTGGACAGTCTGAAACTTTTGAGTTGATTTACATTTCATTAATTTGGATTGCTACTTACCATTGTCATACGACAGTCTAAACAACCAAATTATAAATTAAAATGTTCGTATTTCCTTTCTCCAAACACTGATGGCACTTGAACAACAAAAAACTTATTTTCCTTTTCAGGTTACAAACTTTTCGAACAGTTTCCCGCGTAAATTTCGCGCGGCAACCGGCATTTGTACGCATGCGCGACGACACCGCGCGGATCGTCTTCTGTATGGACTGCGCGGCAAAACGAAGCGCGGGAATAACTGGACCGCTCACTGACGATCTCGAGCGAGGCTCTTTCTCCCCTCATCTCGTCACGTGGTGCGGATAGCCTGGCAAAGAGGCTCGACGGATAGACTGGCTGGTTCAATAAGTACTTACCTACCTATTAATATTTTCATGGTAGGTACCTACGTATCACAATCTTAATCTTAGGCGACACGCTAACAACCTGTGACTATACGATTTTCTGAAACGGCCCAGAAATATTTGTAGAACGTGGTGGCGATGACTAGGTAGGTACCATATTTTACGGCCATTTACTTAGGCTTTGCCTACCCCGCCAAGGAAATAAGGCGTGCTTTGTGTGTGTCATAGCAATCGTGGCCGGCCAGAGATCGGATCAGTGGTGTAAGTAGGTACCTACCTAAGTGTGTGTATTATAAATAGGTACCTACAGTCCAGCAAAAAAGAGTAGAAATTAAATAAAACGGAACTAAAAAATTTTCATTCTAAATTGTTGCCATTCATACCTAGTCAATATTGCCATGTGATTTTGAAATTACATACAAAGTGGCGCCTTCGTACCTATGTATATTGTCTACTCTTTTTTGCTGGACTGTACTTACTTTGAACAAGTTCACGGACATGTCAACCTTTGATTTGTTCAACCCTTGTACAGCTTTCTAACGTTTTCTTTTGGGGAAAGTCAGCTGTTCGGTCGGCCTATAGTCAGCACATCAACCTACCTACTTACCTTCCCATATAAAAATCCAATTTGTATTGGTTTTGCATAAAAATACCAAGAAAACCCAGTTTAACCAATTGATTCCTTTAAAGAGCAGATGAATGTGGTTAAGTACCTACATAAATAATGTACTACACTGTAACCCTTTTGTTTTAAATTCATTTTAGTTACTAATATTTTTTCACCTGATGTTTTGCCTACCTCCTTGAAAACCACAGATGAACTTAAATATGTAGACTAGCTATTGAAAACTTTTGCAAATGGATGCAATCCTTAGTGCAATCAGAGTGCAATGACAATGAAATGAATGAATGATGATGACTGATGGGTGATTTGATTGACGAATGAAAATGAAGTCACGCAGACATAAGTATGACGTTCATGCGTTCATGCGTTCATGCGTCCGTCGCGTCCATAGGAACGCCATAAACTTAGTTTTGCTACAAACCATATTTATTTTGATACAATAATTTCAATGTTCGATTTTATAGAAAACGTACGCGACGAGTTATTAGATGAATTCATCCAAATATTAGACCACTTAAATATAGAAAGCATTCAACTATATGAGAAAATAACTGAAAACCTTATACTTACTTTGAGGCAAAAATTTAAAAAACCGCGGAAAGCCGAATACCAAGATATTTTTTTGGTATGACTTAGCCATCTAAGCACTAATGAAGAAATATTTAAATTTTTTGTGAGCAATAGTTACACTAATTCAAATTATTCGTGAACCATCATCATGGCGGATGATATTGTAACAGAAGATGCAGTCAAAGAAGATCCAAAAATAGAGGAAGATTTTGGTGAAGATGATGAAGAAGAAGATCTTGATGTAGAAGGTAATGAAGTAATTGGCTTAGGTGAAGATGGCGGAGAGTTTGATGAAGAGGACGAAAAAGATAAGAGACTGTCTAGTGAAGGTGAAGACCAGGAAGGCGAGGATGATGTCACAGTTCAAGACAAAGCTTTCGTAGAAGAAGCATGGGGAGAGATGCCCGCCGAGGCTGAGGAGGGTGAAATTGAAGTCGAAGGAGAAGGTGAAGAAAAGCAACTCGACGAAGAAGAAGAAGAAGAAGGAGAGATAGAAGAAGATGAAGTCGATCCAAACGCTCCATATAATTTAAGCGATGAAAGTGAAGCTAAAAAGGCACCGTTTTCGCTAAATGAGGAACAACTGGCTGAAGTTCAAGAAATATGGGACTCATTTCAAGCTTACACACCAGCTTACACAGACCTTGACCAATTTATAACTCCAAAGGAATTGGTGTACATGTTAAAAGCACTTAATCTTCACACCCACACACCAGAGCAAATGATGGAACTTATAGAATTTTGCGTTCGGCCACCACATCCCGATAACCATGTTAATTTTGATCAATTTGTGTGGATTGTTACCATCCGGCAAAGAGATATGCCTGTAGAAGAAGAAATACGTTTGGCTTTAGAAGCATTTGATCCTGAAAATACCGGACTTATAGATCGTGAATATTTGCGAGAGTATCTAAGAGACCATGGAAAGAAAATGAAAACTGTAGATATGTTTATACGGGAGGTAGACATGACAAACGATGGTAATTTAGGTCGAGAAGACATTGTTAGCACAATATGTGTAGACTTGAACAGAGACGAGATCGAGACTCTGCTCAACAAAATTTATCCACCTGAAGAAGCACCAGAAGATAACGTTGAAGCACTTACATCATAAATATTTTTGTTCAGGACAAATTGGCAAACATCATAAACGACACTATATAGCAATTCTGCTTCTTGTGTTAGTTTACCTTGAGGCTTACGAAGAAAACATTTCCTCCTATTTTTGGAGCCTCTTCGATAGAAGCGAATATACGGGGTAGGAGTCAATATAATACTTTTTTCATATTCTTCACACCCTGGAGTACCCGAAAATACCAAAATGTAATAAATAGTAAAATGTATGTTCAGTGATTTTTTATAGTTTTCGACTTTTTTTGGAAAAAAATACATTGACTTAATCTTTTTAGTTCCGTCTACCTACCATGTCGTGCTCGTCGCAATGCTCGTCGTGCTTCGTTATGTCGTACAATACCACAGACCTAATAAACTACACTTTGTACAATACTCTGTCGCCCAGTAAAATATGCTGTACAACCAATATAAAGTCTATGTGTACAACAGAATATGTCGTACATTGTGGGACTCGTGTATTTGGCAACATTGTTTTTAGTCCTAGCGGTAGTTTAAAACGTGCTGCACCTGAGAGAAGAGTACTGAAATTTGGTACACTTAATCTTTAGTTTAGGGTAAAGGAATCGATTAGACACGTAGTACAAAATAAAAAAAAACATACGAGGAATAATGACTTCATTTTTTTTAAATGGGAATATTTTTTTTGTTCTAAATCCTATCGTGCGTAGTATCAAATGAAAGGCCTTGTTCCAGATTCTTGGACATCCAGATTCTAAAAATATATTACACTAGCGGCCCTCCCAGCGGTTTCACCCGCTACTACTTACCTGTTTTCCCGTAGAAATTGGATTTTTGTCCGTTGTAAAAAAACGATTACTCCATTTCCGCAGAATAGACTCATCATGGCCATGTGCCAGCGAAAGCGGCCCGTCATGCTGAACAACTTTTACTTTTAAGCCAATACCGTATCTCTTATAGTTTATTTGGGATGCTGGTAGTATGCATCAAGTATTCCAGACCACCGATGAACATGGTTGAGCAAAAGCGGCACGTCATGATGAACAACTTTTACTTTGAAGCCATTACCATATCTCTGATAGTTTCGATAGTTTAGATGGGATGCTGGTGGTCTGCATCAGGTAGGTACTCATGATCCTCGATAGCCATGTGCCAGCAAAAGCTTCCCGTCATGCTGAATAACTTTTACTTTGTACTTTGTAGCCATTGCCGTAATTCTTATAGTTTAGATGGGATGCTGGAAGTATGCAACAGGTACACCAAATCCTCGATAACCATGCGCCAGCAGAAGCGTCCCGTCATGCTGAACAACTTTTACTTTGAGGCCATTATCATGTCTCTTATAGTTTAGCTTTGCTCCTGGTTCATTTCATCAGGTACTCCAGATCCTCAAGGGCTGACAAAAAGTAGTTCATGTTCGTCTTTAATATGTTAGCAATATCAGTGCCCAATTTCACGAAGATTGGTAAAGCGGTTTGGCTATTTTGGGCAATATCCGCTATATTTCCCGCTTTTCCTACAGCTAACCGTTTACCCGTGGGAATGAGGAATTTTCCCGTGGTAAAAAGTAGCCTATGTTACTCAGGAATGTTGTATCTTTCTAATGGTGAAAAAAAAAGAAGAAGAAGAAGTGTAGATAGTGTAGATGTAGATTATTATATTTAAGCCATTTGTTTAAAATTAAATAAAAGATAATTTTCGAAACATGCCATGTTTGGGCTCCTCCTGATATGATACGGTTGAATCATTGCTTATGAAATATTCCTATATCATATCTGAAGGAGCCCAAACTTGGCATATTTCGAAATTCGTTTTCTATTTCATTTGAAACAAATGACTTAAATAATGTGATACGTTTATAGAATTGGGTTAGCAAGACCTTTCATTTGATACCACGCACGATAGGTTTCAAAACAAACAGTTTTTTCCCATACAAAAAAAGATGACGTCATAACTCCTCGTAGGTTTTTTTTTAATTTTGTACTATGTGTCAAATCGAGTTTTTTTACCCTAAAGAGTACCAAACCGATTCGTTCGCTGCTATTCCGTAATGGCGGATGTGATTTGGTTATAATTTTGTTTTTTTCGTTTATTTGAGTGTTTAGTGAATAATTCTGATAGTGTTTTATACAGTAAACTATTCTTAAAGTGAACGTTAAATAGAAAATCGTAATTAAAGCATATATCTGACATTGTGTAATAGTGACGAGCGAATTACCACGTGGCGCAGAAATTTTACTATCACGTTTCTGTTGCCACACAAACTGCGCAGCACAGCCCCTAGTCGAAAGACTAGGATCTCTGTGCTGTGGACTCTCCCTCGGCGTAATGCCAAACGACCTTACATTGACTACCTAACCTTTCAACCGACTTAACCTAACTTTACTTAAATGGCGAAATACGTCTCAACTGACGAGATGTGAAAGCCAGTGAAAAAAAAAAAAAGAGTACCAAATTTAGGAACCCTTCCCTCAGGTGCAGCATGTTTCATACATTTGGCTTTCGAGCCAGTAAGACTGTCTCCATTAATTCCACTGTCGTTGTCGTGCTTGGCTTGGCCATGTCGACCAAAATAGTTATGTGGTACAAAACCATACAAAACACTGTCGTGCATTAAAGGGACTTACTACTACGAAGCTGTATGAGCTTGCCTTTTCATAGATGGAAAATATAAATTAAAAAAACTAAAGTCAAACACAAAGTTTGTTGGTTTGTTGCGGCTTGTGTTTTTGTGTGGTTTACCTTTGGTATTAATTCAAAAACACAGTTTTTCCGTGTCAATTATCCGAAATCTTAATAGTAAAATGCAGTTTAGTTTAGCTATTTGCCTTTTGCTCTCAGCTGTTCATCAAAGTAAGTAAGAAATACAGTTACAATGGTTTCAGGTCTGCAATCATGGGTGTGGTACCTGAATAAGTTTGTATGTGAATGTGCATTTCATTCATCATAGTACTGTAAAATTGGCTTGAAATTGTAAAGGCCTAACTGTGCTTGTGTTATATTAGGTATTTTAGTCATAGGTTTCTGTTCAATGAGGTTATGATAAAGATTTGTATGTTTTGCTTTGGATCTAGCCAGGTGAATGTATCCTGTGCTAGATGCACAGGATACATTCCATCCACCATCCTTCAGGATACAGATATTGGTCAGACTATACTTGGCGGGAAGGGGGAGTTAGAGTATAGCCTTCAGTGTACTATGATTAGTCAAGAAAAAAGTAAAAAAATATGTACTTAATATGAACATCCTTGTTCATTTAGATTATAATCTTACTCTATAATATTACTCTATAATCATGGTACTAAACTTTACTACTACTTCAGTCACATAATGGTACTATTTGTAAAATATTCTTACTTTATTCCTTCTTTCAGGCACAGCCATCTGGTGCTACCAATGTACGGCTGCCACTCCTGGCTGTGTGGAGTTCAACTGGCGTCCGCTGGGCTATCTCGGCAACCCTTGCCCAGACGCTGAGGATATCTGTGTGAAACTCATTGAGAAGAAAGGAGGTATGTTGAATTTTATCTGTATTTATTTATTTAACCATTTATTGTACACAAGAAACATTACAGGACGAACCATACAGAAAATGGATGGATTGGTCTTTTCTTGCTTTTGTTCTTGAAGTTTGAAAGGGAGAGTTATTGAAAATGTGTGTATTTGAGAGCTCAATTAATTATTAATTTTATTACTATTAATTTATTTATTAATCTATTTTAATGACTCAATATTTTAATGTTTAATAAAATCACTGACTTACAAATACTTGAAATGATATTGATAGTAATTATTTATTTTATTGCTTAATTTTATTGCTATTTAAAAATCTGTTTAATAATAAATTGATTGAAATTAAATTATGTAATTAGTGTCAAGGATGATTGCAGTGCAGTATGATTTATTTACTGAGAAAGCATAATTTAGTCATAGTTGCTTCTTACAGTAACTACTTACAGTATAATGGTAATGGTAATGGTTATACGGGCTGTTTTCCGCAACTCGACGTCTACATGCGCCTATTTTGCGTGATGGGTGGGGGCCCACTACTCGAGCCATCCTAGTTCCCCGAGGAAACTCAGCAACCCTACCAAATCACTGAGTGCCTCGGGATTGACCCGGATTTCCGAGGTACTTTGCCGGTATGTTGCTACCTCTTTGCAGTGCAGCACCACATGGACAGCTGTTTCTTCTTCTTCCATGCATGCTCTGCACAGAGGACTGTCAGTAACACCTATGACTGAGAGGTGCTTGTTAAAATGACCGTGCCCGGTTATGATACTGGTTAACATGCGAAGTTGGGGTTTCTTCAGTCGGAGCAACTTCTTGGATAGACGACTGGACAGTTTTGGCATGGCCTCTCTGGCCTGCCTGCAGTCTTCTAACCCGGTCCAGTATGTGTTGTGTTCGTTTTTGTGCGTTCTCTCAGTAGGGGCGGAATTTACCTGCCGGAATTGGTATAATTGGTTCCGGCCCATAGGCCTCAGTATCCGAACCCCTTCTAGCTAGTTCATCCGCTGCATCATTACCTCTGGAGCCGCTGTGTCCCTTGATCCATTGCAGAGTTACCTGATTATGTTTACATACCTCCATCAGACGTTGGTGGCATTCGTAGATTAGCCCTGATGTCATTGTGTGACTGTTCAGGGCTTGCAGTACTGACATGCTGTCTGAGTATACGGATGGAGTGGCCTTTACTTCCTGGCAGCAATGGCTGTAGTAGCTAGTGAGATGGCCATACACTCTGCTTGAAAAACTGAGTTGTGGTAACCCAGTGGAGTTGATAGTCTGATGTTTAAGTCCTCCGAGAAAACACCAGACCCTGTGCCAGATTTCGTCTTAGACCCGTCCGTGAAGATTCTGAGTTCTTTGGGGTAAGGCCTTGTAGAGATCATCTTCGTGGAGTTGTATTTTGTACTTTTGTCAAATACAAACTGTTTTGGGATTCTGTCACCTGCAGCTGCAAGTAATGGTAGATCTGTTTGTGCCTCATTTAAGATGGCGGTGTGTGGGGTATTGTTGTTACGCCAGAGATTCAAAGAATTTAGCCTTACTGCAGCCGCAGCCGCCTCCTGCTTGATAAACAGGTGAAGCGGCGGCAGATCCAGCATGGCTTCCAGGGCTGCAGTTGAGTCGTCCTCATACCTCCCGTGATCGCCATGCAGGCTAACCTTTGGAACTTTTGTAGTTTGTTTATACCTGTCACAAGCTTGCACCTTGTCCACCACACGAGTGCACCGTAGCACACCATCGGACGGATCACCATCTTGTATAGCCACAGAATGATTTTCGGAGAGTCCCCATTTCTTGCCGATCATCCTGCGGCACTGCCAGAAAGCGATACAGGCTTTGTTTAGTTTGTTGTCTATGGGTGCCCCAGTTTAATTTATGGTCGAGGGTTATCCTAGATACTTGACCTCTTTTGTTAGTTGTAGTCTCGTGCCGAACAGTTTTGGTAGGTGGTAGTTGCCCAAAACCCGTTTCAGCGTGAACATAACTGTTTCAGTTTTGTGGGATTTACTGAAAGGGCGTACCTGGTGCACCAGCGTTCCACAATGCGTAGCGCCGCCTGTGTAAGGTCGCAGACTGTACTGGCTAACTTACCGGTTATAAGTATGGCCAGGTCGTCAGCGTATCCTATGGTGTAGAAATGGTTTGCGTTGAGTTCCGTTATGAGGCTGTTTATTACCATATTCCATAGTAGTGGTGAGAGAACTCCTCCTGGGCAGCCTCTTGCCACTATAGCTGTTTGGTTGTTACCTGCAAATCTGACACTGCGTTTGCGGAGCATGTTTGTGATCCATTCAGTCAGCACATCGTTCACCCCGTGGTTGTAGAGGGCTACGCCGATGCTTGTGAAGTTCGTTTTGTCGAAGGCCCCTTCAATATCAATGAAGGTTCCCATGCAAATGCTTTTGCTTTGTATACCTGCTTCAATCTGACTTACCACCATATGTATGGCTGATTCGGTAGATTTCCCTGCAGTGTAGGCGTGTTGATTACCATGTAGGGGTATGTGTTTCAGAACCTGTGACCTTATTTCTCGTTCACACAGCCTTTCCATGGTCTTCAAAAGGAACGATGTAAGGCTGATTGGACGGAAGGATTTGGCGTTAGTGTAGTCCCCTTGCCTGGTTTAGGGATGAATATTACCGTAACTTCTCTCCAGCTTTTGGGATGTATCTGTGCGCCAGGCATGCTCTATAGATACATAAAGGTGCAGCGCCAGACTGTGTCCTCCCACTGCATAAGCGCAGGAAGACACCATCCGGCCCCGCAGCCTTAAAGGGCTGGAAGTTGTTAATGGCCCATTTGATCTTATCCAAGGATACTACCTTCTGGGCGTATTCCCAGTCTTGTGTTGTGACTATGTTTGTGTTAGTTTCTTGCCAGTTGACCTCTTGTACTATCTCGCACCCGGGGAAGTGAGTTTCTAGAAGTAGTCGGTTGGCTTCGTCTGGTGAGCTTGTGTAAGATCCGTCGGGTTTTCGTAGGCTTCCGACGTCGTTCTGTGGTTGTTGGGATAAGACTTTCCTTACCCGATTTGCTTGTTCAAAGGTCGTGATACTGCTGCAGAATTTCCTCCACGAGGCTGTGCTTCTGTATCTTAGACGTTTTTTGTATTTGGATTTGGCCGCCCTGTAGGCGTCCCAATCCCGGTCCGTAGATGTGTTCATGGCCCTATTAAGACATTTTCTGACCTTACCTCGTAAGCGCTCTAATTCCGGGCCCCACCATTTGTTATCGCCAGGTGGACGGTCCGCTTTGGTGGTCAGTGGGCATGTTTCTCTGTAACATTCCATCATGGAGCTAGTAATGGTGTTAACTTGTGTTTCTATTTGCGTAGTGTTATTTAATACCTCTGTAGCAGGAAGCCCCGCAAGTCTCTGATCCAGCAGTTTTTTATATTTTGCCGTATCAGTTTTGCGGGGATTCCTGCTAGGTGGAATCGGTGGTATGTTTACTTGTATTTTAAATCGGATCCATCTGTGGTCAGAGCACGAAGCTTCGGTGGAAACGTGCCAGTCCTTGATGTGGTCTCTTGCCTTATTCGTGGCTAGAGTGAGATCGATAATTGTTTTACAACGTTTAGTGACAAAGGTAGGTTCTGAGCCTGTGTTGAGTAAGTTCAGATTAGTTGTGAATAAGTATTCAACTAGCGCCTTACCTCTGCTGTTGCTTGTCTCCATACCCCATAGAGTGTGGTGTGCGTTTGCGTCAGTTGCCACCAGTACCTCCAGCCCAGTACTCGCAGTAATCCACGAGTCTCGCGAGGTCGTGTGATGGCGGGTCTTCGTCTTCGGGCATGTAGGCCGACACGACTACTAACTCTGACATTGTTTGGTGATTTGGAACCTGTAGCCTTGCGGCATACAGATCTCTGGAACAGAACTCGGTTATAGGCATGGCAGTTATGTTTTTTGTAATGTATATACAGGCTCTTGGTTTATCGTGTTCGGTAGATGCTAAGAGCTTACCTCCAAGATTGAAGAGACCTCGTATACGTCCGCCGCTGACCCACGGCTCTTGGATCAGGGCTATAGCAGTGTGGTTAACCTCCAGCCATTTTCTTGCTTGAGCCGTACCTGTCATGCTGTGCTGGAGGTTAACCTGTATAACTTCGATTTCAGACGAAGGGGACGCCATCTTTAGGCGCTATCCCCTCCCCGTCTGAATCGAGCAGCAGATCCTCGAAGGCCTTCAAGGTTTCCTCCTCGGGCGGCTTTTGAGCCGCGTCCATGTCGCTGTTGGTCGCTTCGGGTTCCTCGTCGGCGACTGACATGGCACTGCTCCCCTGCTTTGGACTGCTGGTTTTGGGCATTTGCACACCCGTAATTTTTAGGCCCTCTGTGCCCTGCGTGTGGTCTGGAGGCGTTTCGTAGAATTTGCCCCCCGGTCCCTGGAATCGTATGTACACGGCTCCCAGGAGACACGAGAGACAGCGCCGTTTTGCCACCAGTGTTGGTACGAGGTCGTTTGGGACGGACACCACCAGGAACCAACCAACCTCTTGCTTCATCGCCTTCTGCACCAGCCATCTCTCACACTGTGCCCACTTGTTTTGCCAAGCTAGCACGTGACCGATGTCCTTAACCTCTTTCCAGACGTCCATGGGGTCCGGAATGAGGATGCCGACGCGCGTTCGTTTGGGGATCTCTGCTTGAGTCTTCACCGTGAGCTTCTCGCCGGATGGCAGAGTCATGGCAGAGACTGTGTTTCTGAGCCAGTCCACCGTCTTCTGGTCGTCACCCCATAGCGCAGGTAGCCCTCCGCGTACGATGGCTTCGCTCTGAAGACCGGACCGTTGTCGTCTGCGGTTGAAGCGCGTCCTTCGCTGATCATCTTCAGCATGATATCCTTGAGGATTAAGTCCGCGCTCTCCTGTGTGAGGATCCCGTTCACCTTGGTAATGGCTACCGCGAAATCCTGCTTCGTTGCCTCGGAGTAACTCTGACGAGGCTGAGTTTGTGACTTGTCCACCTTCTGCTTTTTCTGATCACCGCTTGGCGAGATGGTCTCGTTCGTGCGGGCTCTCTTCTTAGCTAGGCGGTCGCGTTCTTTCTTGTCAGGCCTCTTTGAGCCTTTCTGTTTTTGCACCTCGGCGCCCCTACCCGGACTAACTGTGCCGGGATTTACGCCAGCGGCGCTAGGTTGTTCACGCGGCCGGGTTTCCTCGCGCGTTCCCACCACTAGCGCTACCAGCACCCGCACTGCTCGTCTGGGACTGGGACTTGCCTTGCTGCTTCTGCTCTTTACCAGTAGCAGCCGCCGCAGCCTTAGCCTTCTCTTTTTGTGCTCGTCTGCGCTGCCTCTGGTTTTGTTTGCGCAGCTTCGGTGCAGTCTCCTGGTTCGCGTCGGGTTTCGGATTGGCGCCCTTCGGGCGCTTCTTCTTACTTTCCACCACTTGCCAGGCCTGCTCTATCAGCCGTGCGTGGGAGCTTTCTGAGTTGTTGCCCTGCTTCGCGGCCGGTTCGTTCTCGCCCTGGACGCTTGGACTGGGTTTCCCCGCCATGCAACCATCGGGCTTGACCGTTCCGATCGCGGATGGCGATCCAGCCGGAGCCGTATCGTCATTGTTTGGGGTACCGGCTGCTTGCGCCGCCGTACCTGTGTAACCCTTGGGTTTGTCGTTGGATCCTGAACCATACATTGTTTAGTTTGACTTCATCTCCCTGGCTTCCCACCCTCCATCGAGCCCGCAACATGGGAACGTCCTACTAGCTTGAAGCCTCGGATCGTTAGGATTACCAGGGAGATATAGGGACATTGGGGGACTTTCAGCGCGACATCAGGCTCTTGTTGGGTGGCCGAAGGACTACGATGGTGGATCCAGTGTAGCCTCCGGTGCTGATCACCTTCCGCGAGCCTTCAGCATGGCCTTCCATCTTACCCAACACCCCTCGCCGGTGACCCTCTGACGGGGCACCATGGCCATTTCCTTGCTCGTGGCTAGCGAGCAAGGCCACCGTTTAGCCTGAAATCGGGACCAAAGAGGTATAATAGTGTGATATTATTCTGACTGACCTACAGTATAATAGTGTGATATTATTCTAACCATGCCGACATTTTAATTAATTTACCATTGCATTACAGCACAAGAAACTGTGACGAGAGATTGCCTGAGCAACTTCCGAGCTTTCCGCACAGACATACCGGCAGACACCTACGAGGGGTGCCGTCCTGCCGCCAAAGATGTCAACTTAGCCAACTACGTGAATAACACAATCAAGGAGTTGGACATTAAAAGGTATTTTAAAATATCTAAACGAATGTTTCCTTAATGTATATGCAAGTTCCTACTGGATGGATAAAGGAATACAATAATAAAAGTTCAACTAAATAGCAAACCCATTAAAATGCCCTTTAGTTTAAGATAAAACTGGATTCCATTATTTATTGGATGCTGGTGAATTGGTGATCATCCAACCCAGACCAATTTTTTAATAAAATTTAGTTTGTTACTCAGGAATTATGTATAAATGATTTCTTCACCAGAAAGTTGTATGCTTGTCTACAAAAGCAATCAATTGCAACCATATAATATACAATATTGCATATTTTGATCTTGTTTATGGTTATTGACCAGAATTTTTATTTATTCATTACATTTTCATTTCAGAGACTGGTACGACGAAACAACCTGGTGCTTTTGTTTCCTGGACCACAGGTGCAACGGTGCGGCATACGACATGGTTACAATGGCGTTACTAATACTTCCCGGTATGCTGACTTTGAACAAATTGTTCTGATACTGTCATAGTGACGGGCGTATTGTAGCGAGGCGAGTAGATTTGATGCAGAGGTCAGTTTTTAGATGTCACTGAGTGATATTGTTAATATAGATGGACAAAATCACACCGTTAGGGGTTGGTAGGCGTCAAAGGTAAATTAACATGAATTTTTGACATGTTGAGAAATGTTTAAAGATGATCCAACAACTTATGTGTTTACAAAAATTATCCAGGCCTGCTCTAAGTGTCCATATTACTTAAACCTGAAAATAAGTTAGATATGTACCAAATTTTACATCACTCAGAGGCATTTTCAAATTGATTTCCAGTGATTGTACATGTTGGAGGAACATATCATATTATCATATATTACCGAAAGTGCCTTAGTTTACTTGAATTTTGAAATCAGCAGCTGAAACTTCCATAGCTTCAAAAAGTAATGCGCTGTTGTAAGTAGTTTTTTAAGTAGTTAGACAAAAAGTTTCTGGTAAAATCCAGATGGCGCTGTAAATAAAAGTTGCAGTGGAGACAAACTGGTTAATTCCATAAGTTGTAACCACAGTTGTAACTAAATGCAAATATTTACCAACCAAAATACATGAATTTCTAGCCTTTAGTTTCATAACACGGGACACAGGCACAGGAGTAACCAACCTAAAATAAATACCTAATCTGATTGACTAACGCCATCTCGTTAGTATTTATTCATCATGATGGTTTCAATACTTAGCATTCCATGACTATCTCTATACTTAGCATTTTTATATTATATTATTTAATATTTACATTTACACACAGATTTACACACTGTATACATTCGTATTGTATTTTATTAGTTTTAAATTAGCCTCTAAGTATATTAGTTTGCCAAACTCCGTCCAGTTTTTTTAGATTTAAGTATGTAGGTAGTTAGTTATACAGGGAGTAACATGAAACTGAACGACTTTCCCCATGGAACATGGGACGAAATAAGAAAAAAAATTTGGACCTCCCATACAAAATCGCCGAACAGATAATTGATTTACTATGGGACGTTCAAATTTGTTTTTTCATATTTCGATCCATGTTCCATGGGGAAAGTTGTTCAGTTTCATGAGTACCTTGACCTCCTTGCGGCCTTTCCGTTACTCCCGGTATAGGTATCATGAATATGCATTTACATGTTTTAAGCCATAAAAGGCATATCATATTTTGTTTTATAATGGTTTATTATATCGTAGGATAAACCAACAAGCAATTGTATGAGGTGAGAATATTTTAATGAATTTGTATGTTTTACATGAATCCTAAATAATATTATCTTAGATGAGCTATAATTTAGGATCTCCTTAAATAACCAATGGTCTGCGACCTGAAGTATTGTAAATACTAGAATACCTAGTACAATGTTTAGTAGTTTTGATACAAGTTATTCAGTCAATAGAATATACATTAGTCTATAGTTTATACATGACAATATTCAGTGCACATTCCTTTAAATAAATCAAAATACTATAATTCAACATAACTTTTTTATCTTACTTATCCAAAACACGAAACCGACTTAATAAAAATTATAAAACAAAAAAGAATGCTTAGCAAAACTTCTTGTGATCCTAATACAATATCTTCTGATAGATATCGTTTCATCATATCTAACGACAAACAAGAGGCCGTCTTTTATGATCAGCTGCGCCAGGACATCAAGCTACCCATTTTAAGGGTTTAACTAATATTGGTTTTCTTATTATTTGCATGAAAAACCTATTTTTTACCCTTGCGGGCGCGAGTCTGGTTTTGCGCCCCCCTCGGTCTGCGCCCCTGTCTCCCGCCCCTATAGCCACACCCTAGATCCGCCCCTGCACTGAGACGACAGTGCGTACATCCTCCTAGTCTTCTCCCGGAGACACTAGAATAGGTAGGGTAAGGTGGGGCACTATGAAACAAAAAAGTTAAAATGCTTCGTATCTCGTGAACCGTTCATTGTTTCGAATCAAATTTGATGCCAAAATAATTAGTATTTAACTGTCCTTGTAAAAAAAATCGAAAACCCCATAAAACTTTCTGGAATGTAAATGTAAATGACATTTTAGTGAGATCGGTAACTTGTTTCACAGTGCCCCGTATCTGGGGTACAGTGAAACATACTATGGGGTACTATGAAACGGCACAATTTCTGTGTAGGAACGTTTGATCTTATATTTAATAAATTTAATTAACGTCGTAATAATCAACTTATGGTATGTAGAAAAGAAATATATTATCAATTTTCTTTTTGTTTTATTTCATATTTCTCAAAATATGTTAGTTATACAGTTAAATGAATGGAACACGCTGTAAATTTTGAGTCTTTTTGATAATATTTTCGTTAACTAATTACCAAAAACATATATTATTTTCGATTAATATTCCGAAAAAGTACAAATCTACATGTCATTTTGTACTTTTTACAATTTTTATATGATAAGTATCAAAAAGTCGTGTTTCATAGTGCCCCGTTTCATTGTGCCCCATACCATCCGTAAAAAATAAAATGGCCATTACTTAATTATAGTTTTTTTTTAAGTTAATTTTGAAATGTAAAATCATTCCCTTATTAAACCCAAATTAACATGATAAAAAGTATTCTTACCTGGAACTACAGCATCAGGAATGATATCGAAAAGATTTAAGATTTTCTGTTTTACTTTAGTGACCTAAAATCATTTTTTGCGAATTACTTTGGAACTATTTATGAAATCCGAAAATGACAACAGTCCAAACATGGCAGTCAATTAGGCGGACATTACAGTAAAAAAGCATAATTAAAATTATAAAAGGAGACATAGATAAATCCACTGTTTCACAGTGCCCCGCGGTTCATGGATCCCCACTTGACCCTACCTAGTACATTTTTTAGGGTTTCGTAGTCTACTAGAAACCCTTATAGTTTCGTCAAGTCTGTCTGTCTGTCTGTCTGTCTGTCTGTCTGTCTGTCTGTCTGTCTGTCTGTATGCCGCGCCCTCATAACTTCGTCAGTTTTGGAGCTATCGACATCAAATTTGGTGTGAAGTTAGATCGTGTTGACCCAAATTTAGATATGTTGAGAAAAAAATAATTTAATTATTCTTGGCCGCTTTTTTAACCTTATAGTTTCTACATTATGCAGTGCAAATAAAAATGTTCAATTTAACGTTTATTTTTTGTACCTATTAAGTGACCCAAACTAAAATACCTAATACAGACCAGACAGAATAAATATAACTTGTTTCAAAAATTCTTGTATTAATTTATACCTATATTTTACCTTAAAATGTACTACACTTTTAGCGGCGGATTAGTAAGTAGGTAGGTATGTGTTTTTGTGAAATTTTATCGCGCGCTATTTCTTCTATGTCCGGGCCACACTTCTCTCTCTATCCGTCGAGAATGAAATTTCAGACTGTCGGTCGCCACAAAAGTCGCTAGTTTGCATGGGGTCTAAAAATATCGCTACACTAACATACTTATCACGGTACCTAAAATTTAATTCAAATCAATACCGTTTGATATCTTATTTTTATTAATGCAAATAATAAGACTACTTATTCTATAATTCGTCAACACATCAAGTCAAACGAAACTGCAGTATGGTGACGACCATAGTGGAGACGACGTAGAAGAAGTTGATCAAGAAGACGGCGTTCATATTCCACATGTCGTACACTGAGAAGCGTGGCGGGTTCTCTGATGACAGTGCGTACATCCTCCTAGTCTTCTCTCGTAGATACTAGAATACCTAGTACAATGTTTTTAGATCTGATACAATACAATTTTTTAAGTTAATGGTTTCAAAATTCGTCTGAGCAGCGCGAGTGACACTGACTTAAAAACAATCATAAATTCAAGATGAGGGATTTTTATCACAAAATTCAATTTTCACATTACCGCGGTCGGGTTTTTGTTTTTACCCACGACGGAACGGAGGCGGTATATGCGTTTGGGGTGAGAGAATGTGTTTGTGTGTGCAAACCTATGTTACCAAATATCTTCCAAACTACTGGTCCGATTTTGATGCAGTGTTCAGGGGTAGATTTGGATTTTTCAATACATCTGCTTCTTGTTTATGCAAATAATCAATCAATTTTACTTAAATTCGTCAACACATCAAGTCAAACGAAACTGCAGTATGGTGACGACCATAGTGGAGACGACGTAGAAGAAGTTGATCAAGAAGACGGCGTTCATATTCCACATGTCGTACACTGAGAAGCGTGGCGGGTTCTCTGACGACAGTGCGTACATCCTTCTAGTCTTCTCACGTAGATACTAGAATACCCAGTACAAATTATTAAGTTTTTCACTCAGTAGAATACCCATACCTACATTAGTCTATAGTTTCTACAACTTTCAGTGCACATTCCTATAGATAAATAAAAATGCCATAATTTAACTTTTATTTTGTGTATTTAGTTACCCAAATTAAAATACCTATATAAATAGACAAACAGAATTAAAATAATTTCTTTAAAAAGTTCTTTAAGTAATAAATTCTATTTTACTTTAGAATGTACGAGATCACTTTTGAACAGCTTTTCTTATTGACCAACAATTTTACTTTAATTTTTGGAATAGGTACTTGCTAAATTTTCCACCGCAGGCTGGTTTGAATCAGCGACCTTCGCCAACTTTTTCAAAAAAATGTCCTTCATTCTTTTTTTGTAAATTGTTTTAAAACTAACAACGACATCTATTGACGAGTAACTAAAACTCAACTAGTTGTTCTGACTTACGATGAAAGTTTATTCCACGCTCCTAAATCCAAATCAATAGCGTAATCGTAATACCTATCTTTTTTTTATTTATGTAAATAATAAGACTAACAATTTTATTTTAATTTACCTATTACTAAGTCAAACGAAACTGCAGTATGGTGACGACCATAGTGGAGACGACGTAGAAGAAGTTGATCAAGAAGACGGCGTTCATATTCCACATGTCGTACACTGAGAAGCGTGGCGGGTTCTCTGACGACAGTGCGTACATCCTCCTAGCCTTTTCTCGTATAGGATAATCAGCCAATAGTTGGATGAATAAGCAAAGGTAGGTATAATTCGTAGCCTTCGCTACGGTGTAGCAAAAGTCTACATTAAATGCTATTCAATCGGATATATATGTGTTTTTTGGAAATGCTGGAGACCTTTAAACGAGCAAGAATTGTCTATAATATAATCGGGATCTCGGAAACGGCTCCAATGATTTTCTCGAAATTTTGCGTCTTTTCGGGGGGATATAATTTTAGATAAATATTATTTTAAAAAAATAATGTTCCCTCACCCTTTTTTTGTAATTTGTTTTAAACTAACAACGACGCGACGTCTATTGACGAGCAACTAAAAACAACTAGTTGTACCAACTTAGGTACGATAAAAGTTTGTTCCAATAGCGTTTAATTTCTTTTTTATTAATGCAAATAATGCGACTAGCACTTTTATTTCAATTTACCTATTACTAAGTTAAACGAAACTGCAGTATGGTGACGACCATAGTGGAGACGACGTAGAAGAAGTTGATCAAGAAGACGGCGTTCATATTCCACATGTCGTACACTGAGAAGCGTGGCGGGTTCTCTGATGACAGTGCGTACATCCTTCTAGTTTTCTCCCGTAGAGGGCCTGGAAATATAGTTTAATGAATAAACAAAGGACAGGCAGGAGGTAACGTTGGACGTCCTAGAGGGCGTGGGTAGCGTTGGACACTAGAGAATAAAAGATGGCGGGTGTTGGATTTCCTGGGCGTACGACGCTATCCTCTACCCTTCAGAGCGTCCGACGCTTCCCCTGATTTCTAGGCCGTCTGACGCTACCTCCCGCCCTCCAGGGCGTCCGACGCCACCGGAGTGTTCAAAGCTAAACCTAGCAGACGAAAGGCAGCGAGTCGAGACCATTACCTGGATACCTGTGACGAATGCCCTAGAGGGCGGGGGTTGGCTTCAGACGCCCCGGAAGGTTGGGTGTAGCGTCAGACACCCTGTAAGACAGGAGGTACCGTTGGATACCCTGTAGCGTTTGAAACTCTGGAGGATGAAAGGTGGCGGGCGTTGGATTTCCTGGGCGTCCGATGTCACTTCCTGCCTTTCAGGGCATCCGACTCTACCTCCCGTCCTTCACAGCGTCCAGCAGCTGCTCTTTATGGTGCCTGACGCTACCCCCTACCCTCCAGGGCGTCCCAGGCAATCCAGCTGTTCAGGCTGTCTGACGCTATCCCCCCACCTTCCAGGGCATCCAACGCCTTCAGGGTGCCCAACTATACCCTTAACAGACCACAGGGTGGTGCATACCTAACGTACCTATCTCTTCACTCGTCGTTCTCCAGAAATGCACTAGGCCATAATATAAATAAATCTAGGATTTCGGCCAAAATCCTAGGATATTGATTGAAATGATTTAATTCTTTTAAAACGCTAGGGTCCATCTGGTCGTTTATCAACTACATGAAATGAATGAATAATAGAAAAGTGACCTACCATCTAATTCTCGGGACATAATAGCTACGCAGAGCAGTCTGGTCTCCTTAACTGTTTGAAACAATACGTCGAAGCGAATAGCCAGAACCAGGGAGAAAAGTAAATTTGTTACAATGTAGACTACTATTATTGCGCATTCCAAGTAAGAGAATTTCTGTAAATAGCAGAATTAGTAAATAAATAAACGAATAACTTATAAGGTAGGTAGGTAGGTACATGAATTTGCCTCTTCAAGAGTTTTTCGATTTATTGACTTCGAATAGGAAACTTTCTATGGATTCTCAAGTGGTTTCTACGGTTTATGAGATACACCCTAGTGACAGACGAACAGACAGACATCGACGTCTTAGTATTGGGTTCCGTTTTCACCCTTAGGGTACGGCACCCTAAAAATGGCTAAGAATTATTCTCTCAGGATAATAAATATTTAAATAAATTAACAACTTACATTCACTGTGATGCTAAACAACTGGAATTCAACGCATATTAAAATATCAAAAAAATAGTGAATAAAATGAGCAGCAACCTGAAAATCAAGGTTATCAGTAATTAGTACTTGATCAAGGCATCTGTGGGGTTTACTAGACCCGTGAAATTTTAACTATTTTCAAAAATACGTAGGTATCTACATAAATACCTAAATAAGTGCCTAGCCACTACGACTGAAATGACGCGACCGAAAATCTGCGGCTGAATTTCCGGCGTTTGACGCTATGCTATACGCGCCGAAATAACGTACAAATCATATTGAAATTACTTCAGACCGAAATTCGGCGGCGTGTAATTTCGGCGACGGAATTTCAGCTGAAGTGTGTCATCCATCCGTAATGCAAATAACATTGATGGAGTGGGGTTATTGCGCCGAATTCCGTCGCGTAATTTCGTGTCCCTCAAGCTGTAATCCTCACTATTTAAAACTTAACGAAAAGTAATGTTCGTTCAGCCAAAAAATAGTGCTAAAATAGTGATAATTAGTGACCCATGCGAAATAATTAGTGACTTTATGGTTCCGGAGATATAGCTATAGTTTGGTGAGGATTACAGATCGAGGCTCAATCTGTAATCCTCACCTCTCGTTCTCTTCCAAAAAATAGTGACTAATTAGTGACTAACACAGACGAAAGGTGAGAGATATTCGCTTTGTAGTTCCGAAGTTATGAGTGCATCTTGGTGAGGATTATACCTGAAGCAATTTTGCTATAATCCTCACCTCATTTTCTGCTGAACGCTTGGGTCTTTTTATTCAAATGTAGTATCAGAAAATAGTGTTGAAATAGTGATTCTAAACTACACTGCAATTAATTGATTTGCATTCCTAAATAAGTCAAAAAGTCAATTTAAAAAATCTCATACTTTTGTAAAGCCAGGTGCAGTCGCAAACAAAAGCGATATCTGCCTTTTGGGTATGTTTATGTTTATATTGCTTCCAAATAGATTCAGTATAGTAGTAACACGAAATTTATTACTGGATGTAGTAAAATAATTTAAAATATTGCCTACCTACACTAAAGTGACCCCAAAAAAACTACTATTTATATATCCCTAGCAACATTTAGGTATTTCATGAAATGAATAAGACTAGTTTAGCAGAAAAATTACTTGTCTTATTGGAATGTATTTTTAATTTTTATTATACATATATTAAGTGCAGATAAAATAAATAAGTTCTTATGGAATAGGCACCCCTGGAAGAAATCTTATGTGCGAAAACTGGCGCGGCGAAAATTTTGGAACATGTAAATTTGCTGGTGATAATTATATTGTTCTCTGAGTATAGTTTAGCAGTAACAATTAAAAGAAATGTTAAAACAAAACTATGCTCGCTTTACTATCCGGTCAGAAGAGGCATAGAAATTAAAACAAGGTTTTTAGGTACTGCCTGTGTTTTTGCGTCGCCTAGATGGAACAAACTAAGCCCACCGGCCGGCGGCTGAACAAAACCAAAACCGGTTTGGCTGGGCCGGCAGTACATACCGTTTTTAGGTAGACTAGAGGAACTTATTACGTGTAAAGATAAGAGTTTTTGTGTGGAAAGTGTAAACTATTACTACTGGTGATATGAAGCTTTATTTTAGGGAGTGAACTAGACTATAAAACTGAACACCATTCAAAGAACAAAGAATGAAATATAAAAACAATATTAGGCCTCCCAATTTATTATTATATTTCGACCTACGTTCTTTTAGGAAAGTTGTTTAGTTTCATGGCACATATGTCATAATGTCCTTTTCGCAAAATGTCCTTCATCAGAATGTCCGGTGGGTTCGGTTTGGAAGGGGAGGTTTTAAATGGTCTGCCAGTCTCAGTCAAGTCGTTTCGTTCGTCTAATTGAGTAAAGTTGATAAGAAGTAACTCTGCCAGTTTGGGATTCGAAAATAAACCACGTAAATTGATAATGGGAAATTGAATAATTTACTAGCGACGGCCGGGACTTGAACCCGGGACCGTACCGTCCCACCGCTCTGCCAACTGAGCTACGGGCGCCTAGCGGGCCGTGGTGAATTTCTCGGTGCTTGTCTCGCTGTAGTTTTGGTTAGTCCACTTACTACAGTAGGAATTTAAACCATATGATGAAGCTTTTCGCTTAAACCAATGTATTGCTAGTGAATAGCACCGTGAGTGCATTAAAAATCCCAATAAACCACTTCCTGAAGGTTTTGTTTTACGTAGCCTGTTCAATGCCCCACTGCAGGGCAAAGGCCTCCCCTCTCTCGCGTCACCCGTCTCGATCTTGGGCCTCCAGCTGCCAGTTTTGGACAAAGACTTCGAAGTCATCTCTCCATCTTTGGCGGGACCGGCCTCGATGATGGCGACCATCTTGTGACACCCACTCTGTTGTTACTTTTGCCCATCGGTCCCTATCCATGCGGCAGACATGGAGTCTGAAGGTTTTATTACATACAAAATATTACCTCCGTGGCTCCATTATACTGAGTAATGTTCGCGACTGTACCTGAACATTTTGTATGAAGAAGTTAATACGGGTTTTTAAATGGCTTTTTCTATTTTAATTAAATAAATAACAATGCATTTTGAGAACACTATTTCAGCACTATTTTCTGATACTATATTTGAATTAAATTACCAAAGCGTTCAGCAGAAAATGAGGTGAGGATTATAGCAAAATTGCTTTAGGTATAATCCTCATAAAGATGCACTCATAACTTCGGAACTACAAAGCGAATATCTCTCACTTTTCGTCTGTGTTAGTCACTAATTAGTCACTATTTTTTGGAATGTAAACCAACTGAAAATTCATTACCGTTTGCTCACACGAGTGGTGAGGATTACAGATTGAGCCTCGATCTGTAATCCTCACCAAACTACAGCTATATCTCCGGAACCATAAAGTCACTAATTATTTCGCATGGGTCACTAATTATCACTATTTCAGCACTATTTTTTGGCTGAACAAAAATTAATTTTTGTTAAGTTTTTAAAAGTGAGGATTACAGCTTGAGGGACACGTAATTTCGGTCCTAGTGGGTCTAGCTAGACACTAAATGACATCATGTAAGTTAAGTAGGTACAATAGCCAGCACATCAACCTATCATTTAAGGACAAACCTATACTGGATTTAAATCCAAATTCTAACAAGAACTGGTAAGTTACCGTTTGCTCACGCATGTATTGGTTGATCCTTTAAATGGGTAGGTTCTTGTTCTGACACAGTAACTAGGTTTAAAAGGAGTGTAGCTTATAAAATGTTTCTCACCGGCAATCTGAACAGATCTTGAAAATTTGTGAAACACTCAGTTAGGCTTTTCAGGTATAGATCCGTGTTCGCCGTTCGAAAATCATGCGTCTGCGCAGCTAATGGCGCAAATAATTTACATTCGAATTTCTGTTCAAACACGTTTTTCAAAACAGTGCAGGGACGTAAATCTCCACTTACTTTTGGCCCTACATTCCCTTCGACGTAATTGAGGAGAATTGCATTGATGAACCGCAAACGCAGAACAAAATATAAAAGTATGTTTACGCAAGAAATGATCTCCAACTGTATAGCAGAACACCACCAAAATGTTCCTATAAACCCCATCACCAAATTTACACCACCGAAAAAACTCGATACCAAAAGAACAAGAAAACCTGAGCTATAATACCCAAACGTAAACCAAAGTGATTTACGAAACGCATCGCTTATCAATGATTTGTTTTGTACACCCAAAACTCTATCAATTTCGTTCATTTTGATCAAAAATCTTACATTGTCCGCATTGTGACAAAAACGTGCGTTAATTACAATAACAATATGAGTCATCACAAACACGCAGTAGCAGAACGTAACGTGCCCTAATATTTCTTGTATTGGATAGGCATTAGAAATATACTCAAAGAAAGTAAAAGAGAAGAATGTTAGAGCAATGCTTGTATGGACGATGGTGTAAACTTTCTGTAAGAAGGTCGGTGGTGTAACAAACCCGTCTCTGGCTTCCACACGACTCACACCAAATACCCAAAGAATATTGTTAACACTGGAAAATACTTTCAAACACCCGGAATTGAGTTTGTTTTTGGATAAATATTCAGTTTTAGGTAGTGCGCTGCATTTAGGCGCGTTTTTGTTAAGATAGAAGAACATTTTGTTCATTTTACTTAGTTGTGCTTGTTTCGCCATGTGTAGAGTTCAAATGAGGATAAACAATACGGAAGTAGAACGATTAATGGCTTTCTAGTATTTAAAATAAGTGGATTATAGTATCGCGAACTATTAGTCTGCTATACAGGATGTTTCAAATATTAATCCCCAAAAAAATTATTGTATAAAAGAATTAATACCTACAAAAATGTATTAGGTAATTAGAAAGTGTCCGAAACGTTGGAAATCCAATGATACACAACTTAAATTCAATAACTTTATTTTACTGTAATGTATGAGTAATAGTTGCGCTGCGCAAACAAAAGAAAATATTAAACGTAAATGGGTTCATGTTATTTCAAGCCAACATCACACCTACGTCAAAAATAATGTCAGATCTGTAGGTAACGTAAAATCACGGTTTTGCGTATTAGTGGGACTTGGCCTGCCTACCTAAATAAGTTGACTGCTGCTGAAACTTAAAGATGAATGGAAGTTTGACTTTAGTTTGGTTTTGTTAACTTTAATTTAGTTTTATTTTTATTTTGATTTGACACGTTATGTGTCTCAATGACGCCCCCTCTCGCTGTCCATTATTGCTGTCACCATCACACCAGATTTAGCGTGAAAAGCGTGAAAAAATTAGTTCTGTGCCGGACTGACGCCCCCTCTCGCAGTCCATTAGTGCTGCTACCACACCAGATTTAGTGTAAAACGTCGAGCTCGCTTCGCTCGCAATACGTTTTGAGTCTCAGTGACGCCCCCTCTCGCTGTTCATTAGTGCTGCTACTATCGCACCAGATTTAGCGTAAAAAAGTCGGGCTCGCTTCGCTCGCAATAAGTTTTGTGTCTCAGTGACGCCCCCTCTCGCTGTTCATTGGTGCTGCCACCATCACACCAGATTTACCTGGCAATTAATTCCCATTCATCACTAGTAGCGACTGGCTTTCTTCGTCTCATTCGCCACTAGTGGCGATTTAAGTAGTGGCCAATGGGAACAAAGGCGTGAAAAGTCGGGCTCGCTTCGCTCGCAATTAGTTATGTGCCAGGCTGCCGCCCCCTGTCGCAATCCATTAGTGCTACTACCACCACATCAGATTTAGCGTGAAAAGTCGGTCTCGCTTCGCTCGCAATTCGTTATGTGTCGCAATTCAGGTGCCTCGATGACTCCTCGGAAACCGGAAACCGAGGGCTTGTATCGCGCCTGCAAAGGGGGCGTAAAGTTTAAGTCGAGCCAGGGGCGCTGGCTACCTCAGATCCGCCTCTGCCTGTATGAATATCTTATATTTGAGGTCTGCTGATTTATACTAGTAGATGATTTAAATGATAACGTCCAGTAATTTACTTAGGATTTTTTACTCGACATCAACAGAAGGAAGGTTATTTTTATTTAGCGGATTTTTATTGCAAAGTGCAACTTTGACATTACCACAGTCGGGTTTTGGTTTTTAATACATCTGTTTGTTTCAATCTGTAATATTTCTTTCTATTAATTTTTGCTTTTCAGCGATCAATTATATTAACCTGGGTTTAAGCCCTTGTATAATTTCAAAATGTTATTTGTTACGATATTCTAGTCGACAATTTCATCAATTGTTGGCACCATTAACCTTATTAAAATAAACCATTTATACAATTATATCTAAACTAAATAAAGAAATGTTCTTTACCTACATTATTTCATATTGATTGGTTTTGATGTAGGTATAATGCGTACTGTTTACCTACAATTAATTATAATGTAAATTGAAACTTGATTATTTGATAATAATGTATTATTTAATTACAATTAAGTAAGATTTTAAGTTCATTATCATTAAGTTAGTACTTGGACACATTAATTATCATTATTTTCGATTAGGTTTTGTTCAATAGCTGTTTGATTGACATTTTTACTTTTCTTAGAATTTACATTAGTCTTACTATTATAAATTAGCAAATTGAAATGGCACTATAGTATAGAAAGCGACGATAGCCACCAAGCTCAATGGTAGTCTATAATTCAGTGTGAATACGCCGTAGATGCTCATAATTATCTTGGAGTCCAGAAAAAATAATTCTTTACTAGATTTCGTTTCATAAAATGTAGACGGTTTCTTTTTTCCCGTGTCCTTATAAGTTTTATTTATTCTTTCTTTTACAAAAGAGCAAATTGAAAAAGCACTATGGTATAAGAAGCGACAATAACTAGCAAGCTCAATGGTAGTCCAGAACTCTATGTGAATACGCCGTTGATGCTCATATTCCTCTTTTCGTCTAGAAGAATTAGCATTTTCTTTATTAGGTTTCGTTCAATAACATTTTAATTGTACCTTTTCTTTCAATTGTTTATTAGTGAATACGTAGATGCTTATATTCCTCATTGCGTCCAGAAGAATTACCATTTTCTTTAATAGGTTTCGTTCAATAACATTTTAATTGTACCTTTTCTTTCAATTTTTTATTAGTAGTAGGTTACAGTAGAGCAAACTGAAATAGCACTATAGTATAAGATGCGACGATAGCCAGCAAACTCAATGGTAGTCCAGAACTCAGTGTGAATACGCCGTAGATGCTCATATTCCTCTTTGCGCCCAGAAGAATTACCATTTTCTTTAATAGGTTTCGTTCAATAACATTTTAATTGTCCCTTTTCTTTCCCTTTTCTTATTAGTATTCCTATTACAGTAAGGCAAACTGGAATAGCACTATAGTATAAGAAGCGACGATAGCCAGCAAACTCAATGGTAGTCCAGAACTCAGTGTGAATACGCCGTAGATGCTCATATTCCTCTTTGCGTCCAGAAGAATCAGCATTTTCTTCAGGTTTGCTCGCGATTTTCCTAAAAAATAAAAAATAAATGAGGTCGGAAGCACATTCAAACATCTGTAGTATCTGTAGGGATGGTTATGACATGACAAGCATTCTTAACGATATTTTTTATGGTGGAGCAGGTATCTACTTCATACCATTACATACGGCATTTTATGCGGTACCTACTATCATATAAGTTACACACTTGGGTGTCGAGCCCTATCCGGAGTTATATCGTTGATTACTATAGGCAAATACTTAGAACTAAATAAAGATACGTAAGTATTAAACATACACCTACCTATAAATTCTAGTACAATATAACCTACCTTCTACCAACCATTATTTTCCTCTCACCTTCAGTAACCGTGTAGTGTTGTAAAACATTATTGCACAACGTTCTCGTCCTCTCGAGTTTTGAGGTGATGGCAGTTGACAGGAAACAAAGTGTGAATTGGGATACCATGAAGAGAAACAGTGGTGACAAACATAAAGTTATTCTGTAGTCTCCAGTCTGCAAATGAGAAGTAACATGAGAAAGACGAAGACCGTTTCTTCAATCTACACAAAAAAAAATATTTTATCTTTTTGAGGGACATATAGACAATAGACAGCCACCATTCCCCTTGGACATTCGACCAAATACTACTAGCTCTTCTTACCTGTCCTTTGATAACAGTCACTAGACTTTGCATGACTATTAAGTCTATTACGAACACGTGGCACATGAAGCAAAATATCTGTAAAAAGTAGTTTTATGATTATTATAAATACATTTTAATCACGTTTAATAAGTAAATGTAAAAAAAAGCTCGATAAAAGACCCAGATCAATCCATAGGAAAAAGGCATTTTTCTGCTGTGAATAATAGCGCTCTGTAATTTCGGAGATTAGCGATGATAAGATAACATACAAATAAATCTGTCCTACCTTAACAAAATACTTAGTGTAGATTATTAATACTTACAGAAAACTCGTATAGTTTTAGCCAGTCACACATGGCACTCAGTAGATTATGAAGACTTAACACCAGCTCGTGTGACACACCAATATTTGAAGTCGTCTCTTTTACCATCCAAATATAATCAGAACACTTACTTACTCGCTCACAACTATTCATTTCTTTCGCCATTATCTTATTGATACATTCGATTCGTATTCCAATGTAGTAAATTATTAGAATACTTAAAACGATTTCAGAGTATATGCCCATGGCTATTTGCAAAGCGACGGTAGCAGCAGGACAAAATGACTTGGGTATGAGGAAAGCGAAAGACATGTTCCATATTAGGAACAAACTGATAAGAAAAGCTGTAATTACGAAAGTTCTTTTCGAAAGCTGTTCATTTAAACATGATTTGGTTGAAATCAATCCTCTGTCGATCTTTTGCAACTTCACATACAATTGACTGTTCAGCTTTCCATGAGAGAAGTTATTCTGCCAAGCGACGACTGTATTTGTGATTTGGTTGATAAAAAATCCGGCATACACAAACAGTTCAGTGACGGACCATGAGCCAAGTATGGTCTCGCAGTTGATGATAGAATACATAGTCAAAAGAATACCTAAGCTTGTAATACAACAACTGTATATTTGGTGAAATGGCGTAGGGGCTGTTACGAATCTATATTTGATGTTAACTCTGATAAAACCGACGAGCGATTGAATACTATGGATCGGTTGGAATACTTTCACAAACTCGTGATCCAGCATGTCTTGCGACAAATAGTCAATGTTTCTTTTTATCTTCATTTTAGCTTTACTCGGCAGCTTTCAAATGTAAGAATTTACAGTCTGTTAATCCTCGAAATGTTCCGTAAAAAAATTGATTTAATGACTGATTGATTATTCTGCTTTCAATTCTCTGGAGAAATTAAATGGTATCGATATGTTTGACATTTGATGAAATTGGTGTCATTCATATCATAAATCATAATAGAAATATATTCTAACACGTTATATCTATAAAAGAGCATAACATGGAGCTTAATATTTTGATTGTCAAATATATTTTTACTGTATTAATCTAAATGACAATTAATTCTGTAAGGTAATTTTTTTAGGTACTATTTCCAGTAAATCCACCTACCCGGACCAACTTATACACTGGACGGATACATTGGATTTTTACAACATACATAATATAATCACGCCTCTTTCCCATAGGGGTAGGTAGAGGCTACTTCCTTCCACTTGCTACGATCCTGACACCTCTTTCACTTCCTCCTCATTCATCAATCTTTTCATACATGCTCGTGGGTTTAGGGTGCTCTTGACCTGACCTTTCTTTAGCACGTCCCCGATTTGCTCGAGGTACGTTCGTCGAGGCCTTCCCCTTCCAACGTTCCCACATGGTTCCCATCCACGTTTGCCATATATACTTGTTTCGTCAATCTTCTTTCATTCATCCTTTCAACATGACCAAATCATCTAAGCATTCCTTTTTCTATACCAGTCACTACGTATTTTTTGTACCGTAACGTTCTCTTATCACGCTATTCCTTATCCTGTCACTCAATTTCACTCCTATCATGCTTCTTAACGCTCTCATTTCTACCGCATTTATCCTACTTTGATGCTTTTCCTGCCATACCCAACTTTCACTTCCATACATAAGTGTTGGATTCTTACAAATACTAAGAATCCAGTATAACAGTATAAGTTGTAATTACGATTTGCTACGTTGCCTACGCCGTAGCCGGTTTCGTAGCAAATAATGTACTTTGTAACCTGCAATATTTTAGGCCGTTTTACAAGCAAGCTTTCTTATTATAATTTTAACACACATATCAACCCCTAACATAATAAAAACAACAAGGCTTATTAGCAACACTTTACTTCAGCAAGTTGAATTGTAAAATAGTCGTAGTAAAGGTAGCTAGGGCATTTGCAAAGCTGACGAAGAATATGGCGTCCATATGCCAAATGTCGAACACTGTGAACCGAGGTGGCAGCTCACGGGTCAAGCTGTTCATTCGTTTAGCCTTTGCCCTCAGAGGACCTGGAAAACGGAGAAAATCTGTAGAGAGATTCAGACGGATGGTCATAAGGAACAACTTTCCCCAAAGAATATATATAAATTTACCTCCCATTCTAAATTACCGATCAGCTAATTTTAATTACTGTGGGCGGTGTTATTTTCATATTCCGACCTATGTTCCTAGGGGAAAGTTGTTCTTTATTACCAGCCAGTTCTGAATTTTTGCTATCGGTCACAAGTAAAATTTTACCCATGCCTATATCCCTTGCGGGGTAGGTAAAGCATTAACGACCGTAAAATATGGCCGTTCGACAAATTTTTTGAAAGACCGTTTTAGAAAACTATAGTGACAGGTTGTTAGCCTGTCGTCTAAGGCATGAAGCCCTCGATTTCCTCAGTCACCTTTAATGACTCCCGCAGGAAAGAAATGTGGTGATGCAATTCTTAGCCGGCACCACACGGCAATTTAAGTTGAGATATGTTTAAAATTGAATTTTGTATTCTTTCCTTACATTGTGCCAATATAGCCACAGTCTTATTTCTGATCTGTTTGACCTCTCTGAAGATCATTTCAAATCTGACAACCAGGACGAGACTTTGAGCCATACCAAAAATCAAATATGCGGCTAGGGTTGCGCCTTCTTTGTAGGAGTAGAACTAAAAACAGACAAACGTAAAGGGCTACACCTTCTACGAACTAAATAACAAGTAAGTCGCGTAAACCTACATAATGAAAACAAAAGAAGTTGTTTATTCATCTACCTATTAGGAATTGAATGCACTCACAGTTATATTCATTAACGAAAGTAAGATATTGAAAAACTGTCATGCACCGACCGGGGTCGAACGCGTGAGCTAAAATACACATAAGGTTTAAACTTACGTTGTTCAGTAGTGCGTAGACTGTATACTGAACAGTGTTCAAAAATATCACGAATAAACTAATGAAATGTACTAAAATCTGAAACATACATTACATTTGGTTAATAGGATAAAAAGGTACCTTAATGTATGTTATTTATTATGACGATAAAATTGTGATGCTCACCGGAAGTTGATTCAGTTTCCGGAAATCGGTGAAGCATGCAAATATATCTGTCAAATGTTTGTCAATGTCGTCTGTCATGTAGTCGTGCGTTAGCGCAGCCGTAAATCTTACAGCTGTCATATTCGGCCACTTCTTGCCGCGAGGTTTTACCAAGCGTACGCCATGCAGAAAATTTTGCAGTATCGCATGTATGAAACGTAAGCGGATGAAAAAATATACGAGAAACGTAGAAGTGAGATACAACTCCGTTATGCATGGAACGAATAACCAGGCAATGAAAAATAGTTCGGCAACTAACCCTTCATGAGCAGCAATCAGTATCATAATAAAGTAACAAACTAAGCCAGCCGCGTAAGCAGAATATAAATCTTTGCGAAAAATAACGTTAAACGCTTTAATGTTTTGAATGCGCATGCGTCTGTCGAAATGTAGCATTTTGTTGTAAAGTTTTACATTGTCTTCGTTATAGACGAATCGGGCGTGTATAATGCAACTTGTAAAGCAGAAAGTGCCAGCGGTTATCCCTATGATTAAAACAGTGTCTAGATCTAACGCAGGGACATAGATATTTAGGTAGTTTATGTACAAATAAATGGCTGTAACTAAGATGGCGCTTGCATTGAGAACGGTGTATATCTTATGATAATTTGTTAACGCAGTAAACTTGCGTTTATTAGCGTCCACGCGGCTAGTACCAAATAGTTTTTGGAGTATAAGATATATAAACAAATCTTTCAAGAGGCTGTCATCTGGAACTTCGTTTGTAGGAAAGACAGAGCGATCTATTTCTGTGTATCTTGGTCTGGCAGTTTTCCCCATTTTGCTACTTTTATTCCAAAAACTTTCAAGTAAACGACACTTAAATTTAAACAGAAAACAACTTTTGAACTCTGTTTAATAGACCTACACTCATGCTTTAAATTTAAAAGCTATTAAAACGTTATGAATATTGTTTAGTAATCGGATACTATGATCTTAACAACACGGCAATTAAAATCAAATTTTTAGAATGCTATGTTTACATTGCCCTGGTTAATCGTTACCCACAATTTGAACATCCAAGAGAGGATACAACAATATTTATTTATCTATTTTTACAACATTATTCACTTACCTACTCCATGTTTTTTTTAGTTGGATACGATTCATCCTACTATTTCTACTTCATACGGGTATAACTTCGTAGACTGGTGCTACGCCGTAGTCGCACACTGCGTAGAATTTGTGAACATGTTTTATCAATTACTGGTAGTCAAAATCATGATCTTTTTGCCTTACGGAATACGATGAAACAATTTAATTCGATTGAGATTCCGCGGGAGAGTAAATTTTTAATAATATTTCTTCCTACGGATTGGGCATTAATTTTTTTAACACTCTGTATAATATCTATTTTGGTTCCTATTTAAATTATTGTTTGAATGTAATGACTACGTATATTCAAATATCTGTAAGTTCGTTTTAATGAAGATGTATTTAGTTCGGAATTATGAAATTATAAAGGCAGATACATTAATAGGTACTTACATAAAATATCTACATACCTAAGTTAAGTACATAGAACATACATAAATTCATCCACTTAATACAATCAATAGCACTTATAAAAAAATATCCTTATCAATGGTTACGAGTAAAATATGATGACAAAATGTAATTTTCTAAATGGTATTTTGTATTAATGATATTATGTCAATAATAGCTTTACATTGGTAGGTATACAGCTGCGGAAAAATAATACAGAGTCATAAAGCTAAGCTAGCGATACCTTGATGTGTCTAAGACAGGATATGATAACGAATTATTATGATCTCTCTATCTCTCTGGCCTGCTACTATATTTGCAGTAGGCGGTTGTAAAACTCTGACACCAGGGTTCATCGGGTCATTGGACGATTCGTTGTCTCGTACTAAGAGAGAACGAGAGACCACACGTAGAAAGCATGCTTAGGTTTCTACTATGGTTTAAGTTCTGAATGTCTATGTCTCAAAATGTTGCAATCGTCCGTTACACACGCGTTTCGATAGCAGATAGGTCCCTAAGTAATTTGTGAAATTGACACTGCAGTACAACCTCTGGTGATAAATGATAATACTATTCCTAGTAACTTCTTGCTTTGCCATGCCTTGTATTAACAACTACAAGAGCCAACTGCTGGACATAGGCCTCCCCCATATTTGGGCATTGCTATACTCACAACGCTTAGTAGAAACTTCAAACAAATGGAAGTGTATAGACCTTCCAGATGCATGAAAGGAAGGGTTCTGTATTATTTGCTAAGTTTTTAATAACCCTATACCCTACCTTTATCAAACGCAATATCACTAATTTAATTACTATTTGTTTAAACTTTGCAATATTTTCTTTCTTCATTAATAGCAATAACATCACGAGTGACGAATATACTTACAAACAAAACTATGAAAAAAAATATCAACTTTAAAAAGCGTGATGACAAAAGTGAATATTTGTCTAAAGATATATTTGACGCAGAATTTTTGAATGTATTTTCTAAATTTATCAAAGTTGTTGGGGTGTTGGGTGTGAGTCGTGTGGAAGCAAGAGATGGGTTTGTTACGCCACCAACCTTTTACCAAAAAATTTACACCGTCGTCCAAACTTGCGTTACTATCACTTTCTTCTCGTTTTCCTTCATTACATACATTTATACGTACTATCGATATCCTCAGATACTCTGGTTGGGCATTGCTGCGTATTTTATTTTCGTCTTAAGCCATATTTTTATCGTCATCAATTCAAGGTTTTGTCAGAACCATGCTAATGCTAAATTCTTACTGAAAATGCAGGAGATTGATCGTGCTATGGGTATAAATCGCAACCAAGTCATCAACGGTATGCTTTATAAATCATTCGACTATACGATATGGTTTATCCTTGGAGGTTTTCTTGGTCTGTTAATGTTGAGTTCTTGTGGTGGCATTCTGATGGTGCTGAATTATGTGGCATTGAGTTGGTGTTTTTCTGTTCTTCTGTTTGAGATTTCATTGTGTGTGAACTTACTCTTGTATTTTGTTCTGCGTTTGCGATTTATTAATGCAATACTGCTGAATGAAGTAGAAGGGAGTATTAAGACAGGAATAGGTCAGTTGTGTCCGATACAGGTCAGCCTCATTCGAAACATGTTCAAGTGTAAGATGATGGCGTCTTTAGCTGCGCAGACGCACGATTTCCGAACCGCAGACACTGATCTTTATTTAAAGCGGTTGTTTGAATGCTTCTGTGACTTTCAAAATCTTTATAGATTTCCGGTTAGTACGAATTACTACTTTATTTTTAGTTAAAGTTAAAAAAGCCTATACGTACTAAACTTCAATGGTAGGTATTTAGTTACTACTTTTAGTGTATAGATAGACATAATTTCATTAATTTTTCAGGTTGCTTTACATTTCGTTACATTCTTTATCAATATTCTGATGGGTGTGGAATTATTAGTGTTTGGTTTGACGAACAATGTAAGTAGATGTTACACGTTTTCTTTACGAAATAAAGAGAAAAGCTTTCCTTAACTTTATAAGATTAATCAGTCTATATTTTATTTTCAGAAATTCTACATAGTAGAGTACGCAATTTTAGCAACATTTATGTCCACATACATTCTGAACTCCCTAGTGTTGGCGATCCGATTTGAGTGCATGTTTCGAACAGTCAAGGAAACCAGGCAGCTAGCTGTTGCTATTATGTCCCGGATAATAGATGGTAAAAAAAAATATTTATGCCACGATCCAAACGTATATAGGGATAGCTACGTTTAACACCTTACACCGACCAGCCAAACAAAATTTTTGAGAAGCTGCGGTTGTATTTAGAAGCAATGATGTGATTAACTGTCCCAGTGGAGGAGGAACTTATATTGACTTTTTTTGAGTTTTGACTGCACCATACCTATAGGTACATTTCGTACCTCTGCAGTAGAGCTATTTAAACTACTACAGTAAAGTCTATTATGGCATAAGCTTTTTTTTTCTCTAATGCCATTATGCCAAGTAGTCTAGTAACTAACGCACTGATCTATATTATCTATAGCACTGGATAGGTGGACTGGGCAACACGCTCGACATCCATTGAAAATCGCCATTTTGTAAGAGTTAGTGATGTCCAAAAGTCGGGTGCATAATAACAACATATCGATGATATGATTAACATCGTAAAATCATATGCGGGTGCAAAGAAAATAATCTAGATTCTATAAATGTATAATATGGTTGATTATTTCTATGCATTTACTATGATGAAATTTGTTCCAAAATAAATTTCTCGGTGACTTTAAGGGTATAGTTATTTGCTGCATGCAGACTTTGTCGGTAATTAATTATCGAAGCTGTGCTGTGTCGCAACAGTTTCGCTGTCTTTCACATTCACTGGCTTTATGGGTAGCAGTATTGCTGCGTATTATTGCTGTAGATAGGTGTCATCCATCAGTAGTGTAAGGCCCGTGAGTACGAAAGGGAGCAAATCCGTTAAGTTGCGGCACAGCTCCCAGCTCAGTTATAACCAACAAAATATGCACGCAGCAATAAAAATACCCTGTAGTAATGAAAAAGTGTGATTTTATTATCGAATTTTCATTAGACTTGGGTTATGGAACCCAAACAAACTTCAGCAATAAAATAACAGACAAAGTATTTTAAACAAAATGATATAATTTAATGATAGGAACATTTATAAATTATGTAAAAGATTATGTAACACAAAATTAAAAATACACTAAACAAACTTCAGAAATAAAGTCAAATAACAGACAAAAAGCTTTAAACGAAATAATATTATTTAATGAGAGGAACATTTATAAATTGAGTAACATGAAATTAAAAATACACTATGATCCACTACAAATTTAAAAAATATCGGCCAAGTGCGAGATTTAGACTCAAAATGTTTTGAGCAAAGAAAATGAGTTGAATTTGGGAATCATTTCAAGGCGTTCATGTTTTCAAGCCATTGGTTTCTTAACGTCAAGTCAGAAGGAAATCTGAAAATAAATTAATACTAATTAATTAATGCAAAAATAATGAATACAGCAAGGTCGTGAAATATAAATCAATTAAGGACTTGTATACTTAAGCTAAGTAAAAAAATATTACAATAAATCGCTTTTTTTCTAAATGGTATTTTTTTTCAGTACCGCTAAAGGCGAATTCCGACCTACAGGGTTATTTTATTACATACTTAATCTGAACAGTATCAGCCCTTGGTAAATTGATAAATATTTCGCTTTATCGATAAATAAATACCCAACACTAGTGCATGTAAGCAAAATAAGTTTAGCACAAAATTTTCTTGCATATCATTACAATATTAATCAGATATTGCTGAAATATTATTGCAGACAATCGTCAGATAGTAAATAGGTATTTTGGTACGATTTCATACATTTATTTAGGTAAAAATAACCATATAGTACACCTACCTGTGAAATGATGTTTTACATTTTTGCAAAACACATACTTCGGCATCTTTCTTGAGATTCACTAATACAAATTTGAACAAAATTTCACGCAAATATTAAGTAAATTTAACGAATAACTTGAATAATCACGCCGCGTTTTTGGCGGTTTGAAATTCGCTTCAAAATTACGTCACATATGTCAAGTAGTTCCTGTGGAACAAAGGTAGGTGGCGCATCAACTGAGGGCACGGAACAAGCTGTCATTTGAATGAGTACGTCCTATCCAGTGCTATAGATAATATAGATCAGTGAACTAACGTCAATAGCTGGTTATAACTATTCGGATTGACCCATGAAGCTGAAAATCGGCATGTAGGTACTTCTTGACCTCCTGATCAAAATTAGACATGGAGCCCAGCGGGCACCACCCCCCCCCCCACTTTTCGGGATTTTGGGCCCCGTGGGGGGCCTAAAGGGTAATTTTGAAGGCACAATAAGCCTTAAGTGAGATTTTACGCACGATACGAAATAAAAACTACCCTCCAAGTCAATTACTTCAAGAGTTACACCTTGTAAAGGAGGGGGGGTGGTAAAAGGTTAAGGGGGGGTGGAGCCCGCTGGGCTCCATGTCTAATTTTGATCAGGAGGTCAAGAAGTACCTACATGCCGATTTTCAGCTTCATGTGTCAATCCGAATAGCTGTGACGTTAGTTACTAGACTAAAGTATTTGTTACGTAGGAACCTACCGACGGACTGCTAACAGAAAAAGAAACAAAGTACTGACACAAATTAGGGAAACGGCGTAATGATGTTTAAAAATAATTCCTTCTTGGGTGTAAACTTCTGCTAGCCGTAGAGCGATAAGTCATAAATAATCATAACGTCTACGCCGTAGCACGAGTCAACATGTCTACGCCGTAGAACGATTGACCTATGATGACGTCTTACTTTGCTTAAGCCTACTAAGTGTTTTCCAGGTCCTCTACGGGAGAAGGCTAGGAGGATGTACAAGCTGTCGTCAGAGAACCCGCCACGCTTCTCAGTGTACGACATGTGGCAGATGAACGCCGTCTTCTTGATCAACTTCTTTCACGTCGTCTCCACTTTGGTAGTCACGATACTACAGTTCAGCTTGATCTAGCTTGCTGAATTCCCTGCCAGCGGATCTGTTTCCGGAACATTATAACTTGGGCCTTTTCAAGGCAAGAGTGAATAGGCACTATCTGGGCAAGCATGTTCCAACATAGTCTGCATTATCTGAGATAGCAGGCAAATACGGGGTAGATTGATGTGCTGGCGCGGCGATATAACCTGTTCCAAGTTCCATAAGATCGATACGCCATGTACGATACATACAATATTACAAGAAACAATTAAAAAAATCGCTAATTCAAATCAAATTGAACAAAAACTAAAATGCCGTGCTTTCGCCGACTTCTCCTGTTATTTAATACGGCGAGTAACAAACGTAAATACGGATTATGTCAAACGGTTTGACAGACGCAACCGTCGACGCAGTGTTGTGCGATATTTTTGCGCTAGCGGATGCGTCTGTGAAAATTGTATGTCATAAACCGTATTTCTATAAAAATAAGGTGCAAAATCTTTCTTAATTTAGCAGTAGCGCTGCGCAAAAAAAAAATACAAACAGACTTTACGATTGTTTGTCTGGCTCTTAGTAATAAAACAAATTAATAAAGTATTGGCGTATTTTTATTTACATCTCTAAAGTCTAGCCCATATTATTGCGATTGAAAATCGAATTGTAATATAGTAACAATGAAAGTAGACAACATGTTAGCAAATCCAAAGAAAAATAAGGCGTTCATATACCACATGTCAAAAACAGAGAACCTAAGGGGCAGCTCATGTGTCAAATGGTATATCCGCTTCGCCTTTTCCCTCACAGGACCTGAAATTATTAAGACAGTTATAAAATTGAATTCCAAATTTTAAAACCCATGTTAAATACATAAAATTTTTAGAAAACTTGTAAAATTTATTAGTGGTCAGGTAAGATACACTTGTTTAATTCGGAGCCTTGGAATGAGCCAACTGAAATCAACAGCTCGGCAATTTTGTATGGGAGGTTTAAACTTTTTATAAGTATTTCGACCTATGTTCCTTGGAAGTTGTTCCTTATCACTAGCCGGTTCTGAGTTTTCGCTATCGGTCACTAGTAAAATTTCACCATATACTTTTTTTTTAAGAGGGAGGTGCCTATATCGACTCACCATCGAAGCGTAGAGACATAATAACCATAGCTTTGTCTCTAGTCTCTTTGATTTCTCCAAAAATCATTTCGAACTGAACCAAGAAGATAAGCGATAGATACAGATATACAGAATATGCTGACATAATTGGTATTCCGTCCAAGTGTGAAAAATACTAAAAAAGATACACTTTACCTATAATTATACTTGTAATTAGGTTTATTCAATAACTAGTTGGTGCCCGCGAACTTCGTTTCGCAAAAGAAGTTTTTGAGCCAACAGAAGCTGCACATCATGCTAAACAACTTTTTCAATACAGACATTTTCGTATCTCATAAGGGCGCCACACACCGGGCGCGTATGCGTGACGTGCACGTCATCACGCGCGTAGAGATGACGTTGTATCGTATGGAATTGTATGAGAGGCCTGCCTGCGTATGCGTGCACGTAATCACGCGAGTAGTGCGGTATGCGGTGCCTCATACAATCCCAGACGATACAACGTCATCTCTATGCGCGTGATGACGTGCACGTCACGCAGACAGGCCCGGTGTGTGGCGCCCTTAAAATTTTGCCGACTTCCTGGTGTTACGTCACGTAGGTACAGACAGTATCTCCAGTGCTGATAATAGTTCTCACTAATAATCAAATATGATCAGCACGTTTATCTTCCACCATACCAAACATCTAAAAACATTGCTTAATTTTGAGTGATTCATGCACAGTCAATTATACCACACAGACAGTTTGAACTCTTCTTCCTTGCCACCTTCCCACTTTGTGTGGTGCTGGCTCTCCTATTTTTTTGGTGTCATAACGTTCTTTCTGAGGTTCTCGAGTCAGTTAGGTCTTCTTTTTTTTGAGCCTGGTCATAGGTACTAACTGACAACATTTTCAAAAATAGGTAGTGCGATATTGATATTAATTGTTTACTTATTTGATTACCCGCCCATTATTTTTAGGGTTCCGCACCAAAAGTGTACCCTATTACTGAGACTTCGCATCATTGTCTGTCTATAACCATGTTTATCCTACTAAAAAGGCGGATGTTTGTGTGTATGTTTGTTACGACATCACGCTAAAACGGCTGATTAGATTGACATGAAATTTTGCACAAATGTAGAAAAGTATCTAGAATAACACATAAGCTACTTTTTACCACGGAAAAATGTCTTATTCCTACGGGATCACGCATATTCCAATATTTTGCAAAGGTGGCGTGACTGAGCCGATTCGCGTTTTAAACGTTTTCGCCGAAAACTAACAGCGACATCTCTTGGTGAGTAATGCTTTTTTCCCGCGGAATAATAGGTTGCAGCGGGTGAAACCGCTGACGGGCAGCTAGTATCTCATAAACCGTGATAGTAAGACAGTTAAACTTTTAAATTTAAATTACAGATGTTGTATTTCTGTTACCATTGCGGCTCCCATACAACTAACATGATTTTTATGCCATTTTTACACATATGGTACGTTCTGATATGGGAAACTTTGGTGGTGTTTACGCTGGGATTAAAAAGGCCCTTGGTCCTTTTCCTAAAAAAACAGCCCCCCTTAAAGAAGCGGACGGCACTGTTATTACGGATGCTCAACGCCAACTCGAACGATGGGTAGAACATTATGTTGGTCTCTACTCAGAACCAGTGAACATAATGCCAGAAGCTGCAGATTGCATGCCAAAACTAGCTACCTGGACTGAGTTAGATGATCTTCCTACCATAAGAGTACCACAAGGCTGTAAAGCAGCTTAAAATTGGAAAATCACCTGGAAACGATGGTACCCACGCCGAAATTATCAGGCTCAAGTGCATATTACCCATCCTGCACAATCTGTTGTGTAAATGTTGGGAAGCGGGATATATACCACAGGATATGCGCGATGCTAACATCATTACCCTATACAAAGGCAAAGGTGACCGCGGTGACTGTAACTGTTATCGTGGAATATCCCTTTTAAGTATAGTAGGTAAATTATTTGCTCGGTTAGTCTTAATAAGACTCCAAAAACTTGCTGATCGTGTATATCCCGAATCGCAATGTGGATTCCGCGCCCAACGTTCCACAACAGATATGATCTTTACACTTCGCCAACTGCAGGAAAAGTGTAGAGAGCAGAAAACACCTCTGTTTGTGGCGTTCGTCGACCTTAACAAAGCCTTCGACACCGTGAGCAGGGAAGGACTCTATACTGCACTTTTAAACATCGGGTGCCCTCCAAAACTTCTAAGCCTCATTAAATCCTTCCACGAGGACATGAAAGGATCTGTTGTTTTAACGGCAATACATCTGAGCCGTTCGAAATGCGTAGAGGTGTTCGCCAAGGCTGCGTGTTGGCTCCTACCCTGTTTGGTATTTTCTTCTCATTGCTTTTTAAAGTTGCTTTCGGCGATGACCAACAGGGTATACACCTGCACACTAGGGCTGACGGGAAGCTGTACAATATCTCGCTTCTTAAGTCAAAGCGTAACCGCGATGACTTATTCGTCGATAGCCTTTTGTTCGCTGACGATGCAGCCTTCGTTGCTAATTCTCAAAGTGAGCTTCAAGACATTGTTGATAAGTTTTCCCACGCTTGTTCTCTGTTCTCAATGTCCATTAATGCCAAAAAAACAGTAGTGCTAGCTCAAGGTGGAGAAACACCACGTATTTTGCTCGGTGGCGTTCCCTTGAACATAGTTGACAAGTTTTGCTACTTGGGGTCGACTGTGTCGAACAATCTCACCCTCGATGTTGAGATCAATACTCGTATCGGCAAAGCGGCGACCATGTTCGGCAGGCTCAGTACAAGAGTATGGAATAATAAACAGCTGACCACAAAAACCAAGATAATTGTTTACCAAACTTGCGTTCTAAGCATACTCTTGTATGGAGCTGAAACCTGGACTTCGTACGCAAAACAAGAACGTCGACTCAACACATTTCATATGCGCTGCGTAAGAAACATCTTGCATATAACTTGGCAGGACAGAGTCACAAACGAGCGAGTTCTAGAAATTGCACAGCTGCCTAGCTTTACCGCTTTGCTTAAGCAAAGACGATTGCGGTGGCTAGGGCATGTGTACCGCATGGAACCTTCGCGTCTACCGCGGCGTGTCCTACTTGGCGCCGTAGCTAACGCCAAAAGAGGAGTTGGAAGACCGATGCTACGTTTCAAAGATTGCGCCAAACGGGACATGGCTGCGTTTGACATCGACCATCAAAGCTGGGAGAAGCTTGCTGAGAATAGGGATGTATGGCGAAAGCGTGTGTTTGATGGGCGTAAAGCTCACGATGATGCCTGGTTCGCTGGTCTCGCAAACAAAAGGCAAAAACGACATCTAAACATGCATGTGCCAGTCTCTAATTCCACCTTCGTTTGTAGAGCGTGCGGAAAGTCATGCCGCTCCCGTATCGGCTTATACAGCCATGAAAAATCTTGCCTCAGACACTGAATAAATCGTCTGTCACAGACGTATGAGGCCAATGATGATGATGATGATGGTACGTTCTCAATTTCGATGTTTGTCCCATAGTTAGTATTTTATGCGTGATTGGTACGAGCAGGCAAATGATGATGGTGATGACGATGATGATGAAATAACCTGGAAAAACCCCAGACTACCGCCGATGATTCCTCCTGTTTCAAACTCTGAGCGCAAGAGTCACACCTTGATATAGGTAGTTGGCTACAGTAGGTACCAACGCAACGCCAGTGTTTCTTTAAAATTTTATGTGAAGGAGCAAACCCAGCTTAACCCATGTCGATGGATGCTTGTTTCTTTCTATTTCTTGTAATTAGTGAAATAATCACTTCTGTTTTTGTTTTCTTATTAAAAAGTTGTGTAGGTACTATACTTTTTAAAATTCCCTTAGGACCGGTATGCTATCAGTCCCGTTAAGGTACCTGCAAAAAGTGATAGGCCTGCAGAAGCAGCCCATCACAGTTGTACGGTTTTTTTTGTAGCTGTTTCTGCACTTAGTTCCTACTATAGATGTCGCTGCAGGTTTCTAAGACACGCTATCGAAATGTTCTTTTGAAAACTATTGCAGGGTACTTGACACCGACCTGATACAGATTTAATCCAGAGCGAAGTAAGGCATTCTAGAGTAGAATTCTGAACGCAGCGAAGGATTCAAAGTACGTCCCGAGCAAAATACAGGGTGTAAGGGACAGGTCTCCGAATACTGATAGGGTGCATTCAGACCATGAAATTGAACAACTTGCCATAGAAATAAACAGGAAAAGAAAAAATGTTTTCGGCTTCCTTCCCATATAAAATCACGATCAACTGATTGCATTTACTATGGGAAGTCAAAAATGTTTTTACATTTCCTGAAATTTATTTCTATGGGAAGTTGTTCAGTTTCATGATCTGAATGCACCTTCAGTATTCGGAGGGCTGTCCTTACACCCTGTATATTTGCGCCCGAGTAATTCACTCCACTTTCCATCACCCTCTGAGAGTATAAAGGCGCCTCATATTTTATTGCAATATCATACTTTCACTGTTACTTGAACTAATTTTAAAAAGATAAATAAAATTCTATCAATCGAGTATTTTTTGCTGAAAATTACGGATTGTAATTCGCGCGTAGGTATCTTTTTTTTAGTTCTGTCGGGGCGGTGCGACTATGGGCCGTCGTCCCATACAACCTTTTATTTGCATTCCATTTCTTTGGCGCTGACTGAACATCAAGCAAGATGTTCTAAATTCAAAGTAGTTTTATTCGAACTTGTTAAGTTCTTAATTTAAAAACTGCGAATAAAATAACTTTGCGGCGCGTTCTTTTCGAATAGATAGGATGAAAACAACTTTCCCCAAGGAACATACCTAGTTCAAAATATAAGGAGTAAAAAAAATAACTGCCAATATTTTAAGGAGTGAACCAGCCCATGAAACTGAACAACTTTCCCCAGGGAACATAGGTAGAAATATGAAAAAAAATTTGGACCTTCTATACAAAATGTTCTGCCCGGCGCAGGCCAAATTTTTTTTTTCAAATTTTGACCTACTTATGTTTCTTAGGAAAAGTTGTTCAGTTTTATGGACTGGTTTACTCGTTAAAATATTTGCAGTTATTTTTTTACATACTGTAGGAAAGGATAATTGTACCTCCCATACAAAATGCTCCAGCCCATAGCCGACCGTGTTAAATTTGTAGGGAAGGTCAATTATTTTTTCATTATTCGACCTATGTTCCTTGGGAAAGATTTTTAGTTTCATGGACTGGTTCACCCTTAAAATAATTTGAGTAGTTTTTACATCTAATACTTATTCCTCTACCGCACGCAACGCGATATCGATTTATGTGCAAACTTATTTCAAGTACAGTGGCAACCCCCCCTTTTAGGGGTTGATTTTTTTTAGCCTATAACCTGGTCAGTAACTTTCCCGACATTTTGGTATAATTTGCATCAAAATCGGTTCAGTAGTTTTTGCGTGATGCTTCCTCATACAAACAGATAAACAGATAAACAGAGAAACAGATAAACAGACAAACAGACAAACAGAAAAAAAATCTAAAAATTGCTGAAACGTGTTCTGTTATCAATTTTAAGTATCACCAAACACTTTTTTTTGGAAAATCTTCTATGTACAGACTTTCCACCCTCTACAACTTTATTATATGTATAGAAGAATTATCTTGTCTTACTAATACAATCGTGTACCTACTATTATTAGTAGCTAGGTAGAGATTTTCAGTGGATCAAGTAAGTCATGCAGTCAAAATAAGATTACACAAAATTAACATTTATGTATCATATCTATCTATTCTCTTGTACCTCATTATGGTAAATCGTTGTAATAGGTGATGAGTAGTACATGATTTACGAAGCTCTTTATTGACTAAGTGTTGATGTTCATACCATACCTACACCATACGATTAATAATATTTGATATGTATGTACTTAAGAACATCGGTTAATAATGTATACCTACTAAGTTTAAGCTACTTACATTGTCTATTAATGCATTTACGATGTACTGAATGACATTTAGTGTCAATACAAACAAGCCCGTGATAAGTATAAAAATCTGAAAAAAGATGTATCGTACTTCACAGATTAACCTATATATGAACCTATGAAAGTATCGAAAATCAGAAATTTAAATACCCATTTAAATATAAAATAACTCACAGGAAACCGATAGAGATCCTGAAAGGCGTTAAAACATTCAAATAATCGCCGTAACTGTTCATCTGTGTTGTCGTACCGGAAGTCATGAGTTTGAGAAGCTAAATATCTCATGACTGATTTAGTTGGAAATATTATATAAATTGGTTTCACAATTAAATGTCTCTCTAAGATATAATTTTCCAAAATCGAGTTTATGAAGCGAAATCGGATAAAAAAATAAACCAGGTTCACAGAGGCTTCAGTTAAGACAATCACAAGAGGCACAAATAAAAAGGAGACAGCTATTAGTTCCTTACAAAGAAAACTTGTTATGGCCAATAATACTGAGATATAAAATGTCCATTCCATCGCAAGCGTCAAATGCAGATATCTTCGTAACATGTGATTAATAGACTTGTTGTGATGTATACCCATAAGTCGATCAATTTTTTGCATCTTGATATAAAAATCCGCATTACCCACATTATAACAGAACCGTGAATGTATATTAATACAAATGTAACCAAAAGCACAATAAATATAACCTATATAATGTGTACAGTTGAGTTTTTCAATAGGAAAATAAATTAATATCACTCTAATGTACATACATGTGCAAAAAATTAAAACGGTACATGAAATAAGAAGTGAAAATATTTTGTTTTTAATCGATAGTGGAGTAATGAAGCGATCCCTTGCTTCCACACGATTTGTAAACATAAATCTTTGCATAATGAGAAACACATAATATACATCCATAAAATCGTCTTCTAATATATCTTTCGAGATATATTCACATTTTTTATTGGAATTTTTTAGCCCGATGTTATTATGCATTGTTTTTTTTTTATCAGATTACACTATTTCTTACAAATTGTACTTTAAAGAACGTAGGTACGTTACACAGCAATAAGAGCGAAATGAAATAAGTAATAAATTATTTGTGATTAAGGCAGGTAATGTAATACGAGTATAATGTTTGACAAATTAAAAGTCGCTTAACCGGCTGATCGAGTATCTAGCATAGGTAATGGTTACATAATTTATTTATGTCCATATTTCTTTAAAACAAAATATCTTTAGCTAAAATAATTATACCTATAAAATACGTTACGAATAACATTGGATTTTATGTACGTTAACCAACGGTAGATAATCAAGAAAAATAAGGGAACACAGTTTTGGCAATGGTCATATTTAATTTTGATTAACACAACTGAAGATATTTTGTCTATAATTATGTTAGTCGTTACCATATTATTAACTTTTTGGTTACAAAGTTAATACAAACGAAGCAAGCGGAAAAAATTCCAAGTGTTCCAATAATTACTATCTTGTGGAAAATGTCTACAAAATAGTAAACAGTTACCATATTAGTCTATAATAAATTCTATTACTAAACAGGGTATTAATTTAAATGCGTGACATAGCTAAAGGGGACGTTCAGTGTCAATAAAGGAACCAGACAAAAAAAAACTTGTTTTTTTGCCCCTGAGCCTTTTTTTAAATTGCTTTGTTGCATTATAGGTAGGTGCATACTAGTTCGAATCAATAGGGATAAAAATTGCTTGTAATGTCGCCTTCTAAAACTAAAAAGGCATAAGAAATATATAAAAAATTAAATTTGGCCTAAGTCCTAAAATATATTATTTTTTATAATATTTTTATTATCGATACTGAAACAACCCCTAACCTATGTAATCCTACTAACAGGATAAAACAAAAAGAAATGAGTAAAGTTGTTCGATTTAAACAGATTATTTATAAAAAATATTTATTAAAATTAAAAGTTCATTAAATTAATGAAATCAGTGAATAAGTAATAGATACGTCCTGAAGTACATGAAATGCGTCTTTCCAATGCGATAAATTTTAACACGAACAGCTAAATAATCCTGATGAATTTATGCAACTTCTGTAGGTATACAATCATAGAAAACGTAAAATAAACCGCTAATTAGGTATATAAAAACATAAATAAGGCGCTCATATGTCACAAAGACATATCAAATACGAGAAACTTATAAGACAACTTGTGTATCAGTCAGTATATGATTTGCATTACCTGTTACACTAATATTAATATTATTGAAAATTAAATTGCAATATTGTTACAATAAAAGTAGATAATATGTTAGCAAATCCAAGGAAAAATAAGGCGTTCATATACCACATGTCAAAAACGGAGAACCTAAGAGGCAGCTCATGTATCAAAAGGTCTATGCGCTTGGCCTTTTCCCTCACAGGACCTGAAAATATTTGGCATAAAAATCAAAAAACTCTCATGCGTTTTATAATTTTTTTAGGTCTGTTTCTGATTTAGACACTGCTTATATTTTGAAACCTATTATGAAAAAATTTTATTTAAAATGTAATAGGATAAACGAAACGAAATAATCATATACTGAAGGAGGAGGAATATCAACACACCTTCCAAGCGAAGAGACATTATAACCAAGGCTTTGTCTCTAATCTCTTTGATTTCTCCAAAAATCATTTCGAACTGAACCATGAAAAGAAGCGATAGATAAAGAAATACAAATAATGCTGACATAATTGGTAATCCAATCAAAACTGAAAAATTCTGAAAGAAAACGTAACAGTTACTTTTAAGACTGAATTACACCTCAAATCGTTATAAGTACGTAAGTCAAGATTAAGACAGGTAAGTGAGGGTGTCGATTTAAAATAATGCAATTACCATTTATCCATCTTAACTATCGAACTTACATTGTCTTTGAATGAATAAACGATCCACTGAATGACATTTAGTATTAATACAAACAGACCCGTGATAAGGACAACAACCTGAAAAAAATATACTATTAGTGAATACGAAAATATATATTATTTATCTATCAAACACCTGAAATGATCAACAAACTCAGAACAAGGCTGAATACTATAATTACCTACCTACACTAAATGCAAGGAATATTGGCACAAACAATTTTGTCAAGGGCGGGCGCCCGCTAAAGTAATACTATGATGGAGTGTGTGATAAGAAATATCGTGAAAACTTCTTCGTGTCGGTATAAAGTTTACAACTATTCAAGTAGGTACCTACTTTCTTATCTATACTTCAGATAACTAATCATTACATAGTATAAAGTAAAGTCCCTTCCCGTGTCTGTATGTATGTTTCCTTATATCTTTAAAACCCCTCAACGGATTTTGATGCGGTTTTTTTTATTATATAGAATCACTTAAGGGGCAGGTTTTTAAATATTCTTTACCTCAAATTTTAACCCCCAAAGGGGTAAAAAGGGGTTAAAAGTTTATATAAGGTCCTATTAAATTCACTGCAAATATTTTAAGGGCATGCGTAAATATGTATAAGAAAACATCTAAGGCATATTAAAAAAAATCTACACGCTAGATTTTTTTTTTTCATTTTCAAACAAATTTTTTAATTAATTATGTGAACACCCTTTGACTGACCCAACTGACGTTCCGCCATGTAAACATGATTCACTTATACGGCACGCACACTAACAACCAACCAATCACAGCACGGCGCGATTGGCGCGTAATTTAAATTCATCGAAGTGTGCGTTTCTAGGACAAACAGGGTGCACTTTTTGCGTTTCGTTTTTTTTTTAGTTAAATGCAGTTTTCCCGAAAACTAGCGTGTAGACTTCTTTAAAAATTTGCCTAGTACATGCTTATATTTTATTTGATCTGCCCCTAAAATATTTGCAGTGAATTTAATCCCACCCAAAACATAAATGTGAAAGGCTGCCAAGTTCGCCTATAAAAGAAGTGAGATCTAAATAAGTACCAAGTTCCATACACAGACCTCAGTTAAAAATAGTTACAGGAATGCACACTTGATTTTTCGCAGTTTGGAAATAAGAATCTACTTTCCAAACTGCGGAAAATTAAGTGTGCATTCCTGCTATTTTTAACTGAGGTCTGTGTGGAACTTATTTAGATCTCACTCTTTATAACTTAACAGCCTTCACATTATGTTTTGGGTGATTTCATTTATTTTTGTAAGGTTTTTCTTATGATTAAGTTAGGTAAGGAAATATCTCATTTATACTTTACTTTGACTAAATACAAACCTTTGTAACGAATTTTAGGTCGGTACGACGATTGGAAGATATAGATAAATTTTTTGTTTTAGTTCCTTAGGGGTATGAATTTACACCTTCATTATTTTTAAAACCGACTCACACTTGGCAATTTTCAGATTTTTTCCTTTACCTTGACCTAAAGACCTACCTCCATGCCAAATTTTAAGTCAATACGACCATTGGAAGTGGTCTAGGTTTTTGATGAGTGAGTGAGTGAGTGAGTGAGTCAGTGAGTGTATAGTAAAAATAGCGACTTTCTGACGTCAATATCTCAAGACCTACAATAGGTACATTAATGAAATTTTGTATTTTAGATAAAGAAGTAGATATCGACAGATACTAGAAATTTCATATGCGTAGATAAAATAGATTTTGAGTTATAGGTGGGTCGAACTTGGCCCGAAATGGTTCGTGTAATATAACCCACGGCCGGTGTGTCGCTTTTTTTGCTCGAACTTGGCGGACACACTGCCGTGTGTCTAGATAGGACCTTATATGGAAAATCTTTATTTTAAAATGCGATCTGTTTCAAAATTTGCGATTAGAACAAAAAGCTATAAAAAGGAAATATGTGTTTCAGGGATTTTTGATTTTTAACCCGTAAAGGGGTAAAAAAGGGTTTAAGAGTTTGTATGGGAAATCATTATTTTTAAATGGGATCTGTTTCAAAGTTTGCGATTAGATCAAAGAGCTGGAAAAATTGAGCACATGTTTCAGGGATTTTCGTTTTTTAACCCGTAAAGGGGTAAAAAGGGGGTTAACAGTTTGTATGGAAAATCATTATTTTTTAATGCGATCTGTTCCAAAATTGGCGATTAGATCAAACAGCTAAAAAAAGAAATACGTGTTTCAAGGATTTTTGATTTTTACCCCTAAAGATTTTTACCTGAAGGGGTAAAAGATAGGTTGCAGCGGGTGAAACCGCTGACGGGCAGCTAGTTTTATATAAGATATACTTACTGGAAACCGGTACAGATACTGAAAGGCGGTAAAGCATTCAAATAATCGCCGTAACTGTTCATCTGTGTTGTCGTACCGGAAGTCATGAGTTTGAGAAGCTAAATGTCTCATGACGGGTTTAGTCGGAAATTTTAAATGAACAGGTTTTACAATTAGATGTCTCTCTAAGATATAATTTTCCAATATTGAGTTTATGAATCGAAATCTAATTAAAAAATACACAAGAAAGACAGAGGCATGCATTAGATCTATCACAAGGGGCACAAATAAAAAGGAGCTAGTAATAAATTCCGTATATCCAAAAAATGCTATGGCTAATAACACTAAGATATAAAATGTCCATCCAAACGCAACTGCCGAATGCACGTATCTTCGTAACAAGTGATTAAGACTTTACAATACCAACCTGAAAGTTCGCGAACTGTCAGTTGATAAAAATATTTCTATTTCATTTATGCACCCCTCCCGCCCCGCTGTGGGCCCTCCCGCTACCCCCTTGCCCTCATTGTATATGTTCAATGACATTTACGTTTTGCAACCATTCACAAAATTGACCACTAAGTGCAAGTAACTGCGTGGTGTAAAATGTAAGCCGCTCCCCCTGGAATCAACGGTTTATTGAGAGTAGGTACAGGTTTCGAGTCACGACGACGACGGGTCGTTTTTACAAAAATCAGTTTTTTCCTTGCCTTTTTTTTACACACATCACGCCTACATCCCTTGCAGGGTAGGCAGAGTGTGAGATATTTCTTGATTATATTTGCAATATTAGAAATCCTAATGGGTACAATTATTATCTAAACTAATCACTCTGATGGATGACGTGTCAGATTCTCAAAAATCGGACAAGTGCGAGTCGGACTCGTAAACGAAGGGTCCCGTACCATAGTGTTTAAAAATAGCATTTATATCACATTTGTTGTATGGGAGCTCCTCTATTTTTTAGTTTTTGTTGTCATAGGGCAATAGTAATATTAGTAATACATGGTTGTGAGAATTTCAACTGTCTAACTGTTACTGTTCATGAGATACAGCATTTGAACCATCATAGATAAAATCGAGCATAAAAATGTCGTTTTTTGTATGGCTGGCTGTATTTTTATTTGTATCAAATGTTCAGTATTTGTTGTTATACATAGGGTGTAATTTTATTAGTGGCGGATCCGTTAAGGGTGTGTTCTGTCAATGAAACTGAACAACTTTCCCCAAGGAATATAGGCGAATAAATAAATAAAATTTGGATCCACTCCAGAACACACCCTTAAAGGATCCGCCACTAATAAAATTACACCCTATATAGCGGCAACAGAAATTCATCGTCTGTGAAATTTGCGACTCTCTACCTATAACCATTTATTAGATAGTGCCTGCTGACAGACGGACAGACAGCGAAGTCTCAGTAACAGGGATCCGTGTCCACCCTTTGGTTACGGCACCCTAAAAATCTACTAGACTTAGTGCAGCTATTGGAAAAGTATGGATAAGACTTTATTTTTGGATTATAATTACCGCATTTTTTTTCAGGATGTAAATAAGGTGTCTAAAAATGAACTACAAATATTTTAAGGAGTGGACTGACCACGAAAATAAACAACTTTCCCTAAGAAACATAGGCGGATAAATAAATAAAATTTGGATCCACTCAGACGCGTCCAAACAGACAGACAATGTTGCCAGCGAATCAAAACTAAACGAAAACTACACTTCCGATCAGAAAAATCAAGACGCTTTGCAACATAACGTTTTGTACGGATCACATTATCTTAGACATATGTTTATTTTGGTATGAATGTCTAATGTAGATGTGTTAAACAACAAAAACCCGACTGGGGTAATTTTAAAGTAGTATTTTGCTGTATAAAATCCGCCATCTTAAATCTATAATTTTTTAATATAGCCAGTGTCACTCGCGCTGCTAAGACGAATCTAACGACAACACATATGTCAAAATCCAACTATCCGTAAAAAAGAATTTTCTTGTCCAGATACATACATACATTCTCTCGAAAAACATAACCCTGAAAAAAAGGTGAACGCATACATATACTTACGACTAATTTAATTACATGCCATTGTAAGCATGAGAGGTCCAAAGTATTTCATTTTACTTTTCTTGGTCTGAGTCTCTTGGGGAAAGTTGCTCAGTTTTATGAACTGAACTCAACCCATCAAATATATCCTGTTAATTTTTTTACACCATAAATGTCTGTTTTTTTATAGGTTTCCCAAATAAAAAGTCCTATCCATACTTTTGCCAACTTGTGAAAAAATCAAAAAATGGATCAAATAGTTTTTTCTATCTGACATTTCCCGTCATTTTTTGATCGAAGAAACAAAACAATATAACCACCCACCTAAGACACTTTCCAAGACATAAGAGCCTATAACACTAGCGTTTTCGGAGCGGATGCTGAGCGGAGCGTATGCGCACCAAATTCGTAGCATACGTGCGGCGGATGCGTAGCGAATGGATTTGCATTGTTTTGATACAAATAACGACGGTATCCGCCGCACGTCCGCGAAAAATTCACTGCGCATAGGCCGCGCCTACGCAGCTACGTCGCGCGTCGGTGGTGCGAATTCGCTGCACATCTGCCACGCATTCACAAAGAATTTGCTGCTCACCTGCTTCGCTCCGTATCCGCTCTCAAACTGCTAGTGTGATAAGGCCAAACTCCTTATTGAAACAAATCTGAAACTCCTCCCTTACTCTGCCTATTTTGTTACAAATAATGATAAAACATTTTGTACATTCATGATCATGCATGCATGACACATTTTATAAGGATTATAAAAGATGCAAAAAAAAAATATACAAAACTTTGAAAGAAAACAAAATCAGAACCTACATATAATATCATTGACAAAATCGGTATGTATTGGCATTAGCAGGAATTGAACTCCACTCTCTTTGTTTCAAAGTCTCGCATCTGACCATGTGAGCTATTTTGTCTTACCATAATCGGTCGAAATAGCTGATATAAATCAAATCGCATCTTATGTCATACCAATATCTGCTATACACCTCTATAATTTATTGCAAAGCGCCACAAGTTCATCTGTGAGCGCCACATAGGGTAAGCAGTACCTTGTAAATTAACTATACCTGGTAAAAATAACTAGTAATAACTACATTTAGCAATAAAACCGCCTCTGTGGTAATCATTGGTTTATTTTCTTTATCCATGCAGTAAAATTTCTGATTTATATTGCTCTTTACTATGGTGCAACTAAAACTTTTACCGCTAAATTGTGATTTATATTGCAAATATGTTGTATTGTATTGGTCGTTGTAGTACTTACATATGTACGTACCTACCTTCATTCAAGTCCAAATAAATAATTACATAACTGAAGTAAAGCTACTCAATTAGTACTACGAGTTATTTTATGATCCATTATTTAGCCTATCTTCTGGTGGTTTGGTGCCTATGTTAATTTACATATGTAAATTGTACAAAAATAAACTACACATTAAAGTTTGACTAGTGTTCAAGAAGTAGAAAATATCTACATAGACATGAATTATTGAATTTAAAACATATCAAAACAAAGTAAAAAATAAAAGACCCGGTATTATTGAGACCTTGTATACTTGCTAAATGAGGGCCAGAGGGTCAATCTGTATCGCCACCTCCTTCCTGCCCTCACCCCGCAGCCATGAAAGAGACAGTTGTAGCTCGGTACCGGAAACGTGTATAAAATTTGCGTTCTGGGTTTACTAGGTTCCCCGTTCGAAATCTCCACCAAATTTGTTGATAGTAGCATCATTTTGCTGCCAATAAAATTTTCTATGCCCGTATCATCTGTTTTGCTGAAATTACCGTCATATTAAGAAGATACCAGGGCCTAAACTTGCTGATTATTTTGAGACATTTTGCGACGGTCATATCTTTTTTTAAATGCATTATTCCAACCAGAAAATGGATATTAGGCATAGATCTAGTCAAGAAGAGTTATCGTGCCAAAAATTGTTTTGATCGGTTGCGAATTGGCTGAGGATACGGTAACATCGTTTGTATGAAAAAATCCAGACTCACGATTCTCTTAATGGGCTTGTTGTGGTGTATGCCCATAAGACGATCAATTTTTTGCATCTTGATGTAAAAATTCACATTACTCACATTATGACAGAACCGCGTGTGAATAATAAAACAAATGTAACCAAATGCACATATTATATAGCCTATAATAAATGTACAGTTGACTTTTTCACGTGGGTAATTAGTTTTCACCATTCTGATGTACATATATGTGCAGAAAATAAAAACGGGACAAGAAATAAGTACAGTACATATTTTGTTTCTAATAGTTTTTTTTTTTTTTTTTTTTTATAAATAATGGGTAAGCATTTGTCCGCAATCTCACCTGATGTTAAGTGACGATGCAGACGATGATGGAACATGCTCGCCCAGATAATGCCTATTCACTCTCGCCTTGAAAAGGCCCAGGTTATAACGTTCCGAAAACAGATCCGCAGGCAGGGAGTTCCACTCCTTAGCAGTTCGCATTAAAAATGTAGAAGCGAAGCGCTTTGTGCGAATTTGCGGGATGTCTACGATATAAGGGAATCCCAACCGGCGTCTCGTGCACCGGAGATGGAATGGTGACGGAGGTATCAGGTCATGGAGAGACTGTGCACACTCCCCGAAATGTATCCTGTAGAATACCGACAAGCAAGCTACTTTGCGACGGTGTTCGAGGCTCTGTAACTTTGCGTCAATAAGTGCCCTATCAGCGATGAGCCTCTTGGCGCGCTTCTCAATCGAGTCCAGGGCTGCCAGCTGGTATTTGGCAGACCCGTCCCACAGGTGACAGCAATACTCCATGCAGGAACGGACTTGAGCTTGGTATAGTTGTAAAAGCTGTACTGGTGTGAAGTATCGCCTGACCTTCGAGAGAATTCCGAGTCTTTTTGCTGCAGTCGTGGCCAAAGACTCAATATATTGTCCAAAGTTCAGGTCAGATGAAAGTTTCATGCCAAGAAGCTCAAGATGGTCGGAAATTGGTACGGATACACCTCGGAAAGTCGGAGTCAGGTCGAAGGGACTCCGTTTAGTGGAGAATAGACATGCCTGTGTTTTAGATGCATTAAACTTGACAAGATTTGCATCACCCCATTCGGATATTGCTTCAAGATTCAAGTTTAGGCGACTCACTAGGGCCTCTCGACAAGACTGAGTAGATTCATTGCTGGCCTTTGCACTGGACAGGTACCTATCAACAACCGTGCTGTCATCTGCATACCCAAAGGTGTCGGGCGTGAGCATATCGTTGATGTGCAGCAGAAATAGGGTTGCAGAAAGTACAGACCCTTGAGGACGCCGGCATCAATAGCCTGCTCATCTGAAGAGCGTCCTTCTAGGACCACTCGTATTGACCGTCCACTCAAGAAATCTGCGATCCAGTTGCATAGTCCAGTAGGTAGCCCGTAGGCGGGAAGCTTGTTAATAAGACTTGCGTGCCAGACCCTGTCAAATGCCTTTGAGACATCCAGAGACACGGCGAGGGCTTCGCCGTGCCTCTCGATAGCCTCGCTCCATGAGTGGGTGGCATGCACGAGGAGGTCCCCTGTCGACCGCCCGCGGCGGAAGCCGTATTGACGGTCGTTAAGCAGATCATTGCTCTCGAGGTAAGCCAGGAGCCGATTGTTTAGTACACGCTCCATAGTCTTGCAGAGTATAGAGGTGACTGATATGGGTCTATAATTGGCAGGGTCAGCACGACTGCCTTTTTTGGGCACAGGTTGCACGTTTGCAAGCTTCCACGATTGGGGAACTACACCAGTCTCCAGTGAGAGGCGGAACAGGCGTGTCAATATCGGAGACAACTCAGGCGCACAGTTACGCAGAACAATTGCAGGGATACCATCAGGGCCGCTCGCTTTATTTACGTCTAGGTTTCGCAGGATTTTAAGTACCTCTTTCTGGCGAATACAGACGGCTGGCATGTTGCAGCCGACTTTAGGTAACGATGGTGGCGTTTTACCTGCGGTATCTAGACGCGAGTTTTCCGCAAAAGGAAGCAAACAGGTTCGCTTTCTCTTCCGCAGTGTGAGCAAGCGACCCATCAGGTTTCTGCAATGGCGGCAAAGAAGGCTGGCAGAAATTGGTCTCAACTGCCTTTGCCAGAGACCAGAATGCCTTACTGCCAGCAGGATGGGAGGCAAGTTTGGCGCCTACAGTGCCGATGTGCTTGAAACGTGTTCTGCGTAATTCCTTTTTGCAAGACTTAGAGGCCTTATTGTAGGTTTTCTTCAAATCCCGAGTATTCGGAGCTTTGCGCGATCGAGCGTCAGCCCAGGCTAGGTAAGCCGTCTGTTTTAGCGCTTCAGCGCGGTTACATTCAGCATTGAACCATGGGCGAGCTTTGCTACCAGAAGAAACATCATAGTACGGTATGAAATACTCCATACCCTGACGCAGGACTTCTGTTATGGCATCAGCGCAACGCGACGATTCTCCTGAAGAAAAACAGGCCTGCCACGGATAGGACGCAAAGAAATGGCGCATTTCGTCCCAATCTGCTGACTTGTATCGCCACACCCGTCTCATACCACGAGGGCCCTGATCGGGTGGTGAGTACACGGATACAGATTTCACCAGACAATGGTCGGATGTGCCCAGAGGTGCTACAACCGACACTGAGCATCGGTCTGGATCAGTCGTCAGCAGAAGGTCCAAGCAGTTGGCTGTGTGAGACTCCACATCGGGAACCCTTGTAGCACAGCTTACAAGCTGGGAGAGATTTAGCGATAGTGCCAATTTGCGCGCCTCTCTCCCAGCATGATCGGTCTCCTGGTATGGGAACAGCCACTCCTTGTGGTGGGCATTAAAGTCCCCCAGGATAACTAGCTGCGCCGAAGGGTACCTCTGCAGAACCTCATCAGCAGCATCACTAAGTTGTTCAAATAATTTAGTTGTCTCCGAATCTCCACTATGCGAGCGATAAATACAGGCATACACATTTTGGGCCACTCCAGTATTGACCAGTAACCATAGAATGGATAACCTAGGAGCCTCAAGGTTCTTGAGACGCTTGATACAGATGTCATCGCGAGCGTACACACAGACTCCGGCACGAGGTAAAAACCTATGTTCCAAGGAGTAGCCAGGATAGCTGAGGTACGCCGCGTCAGCTGGACATCTTATCTGCGTCTCAGTGAGGAACAGCAGATGCGGTCTTTCTGTCTCAAGATGGTGGTGGACAGGTATGAGATTGGAGTGCAAACCTCGGATGTTTGTGAGGTGCACTTTAAGTGGGAGGACGTGCAACCGCTGTTTCATCGTTATCCTTTTCTTGGTGTTGGTCATATTTTAAATGTTTGAAGTGGGGAAAAGTGAATAGGCAGGAGGAAGGCAGTTGTGCGAGGTACCGCTTGGTGTAGTAAGTGGAGTAATGAAGCGATCTCTTGCTTCTACACGATTCGTGAATGTAATTCTTTGAAATGTTAGAAACACATAATATACATCCATAAAATCATCCTCTAATATATCTTTCGAGATATATTCACATTTTTTATTGGCATTTCTTAGCCCCATGTTAATTTGCATTTTTTTTTGAGACTACACTATTTTTTATGAATTGTACGTTACACAGCAATAAGAGCGAAATGAAATAATAGATTAATTGTGAGTAAGGCAGGTAATTAAAAGTCGCTTAACCGGCTGATCGAGTATCTAGCATAGGTAATGGTTACATTTTATTTATGTCCATATTTCTTTAAAACAAAATATTTTTAGCTAGATAGAAAAATAATTATACCCACAAAATACGTTACGAATAACATTGAATTATTACGTTAACCATAAAGGAACAAAGTTTTAGCAATGATCATATTTAATTTTGATTATTTTATTTTGCCAACTGAAGATATCATCATCATCACCATCATTATAACAGCCACAATAAAGTCCACTGCTGAACATGGGCCTCCCCCAAGGATGGGGGGTATTTACCATACTCACCACGCTTGGCAGGCGGGTTGGTGAGCGCAATGCAAGATGTAGCAATGCGATTGCGAAATTCATCCAGGGATTGAACCCCTGGATGAATTTATCCCTTAGTCGCCTCTTACGACACCCACGGGGAAGATATGGGGTGATGACATTCTAAATGTGAAGATATAGTCTATAATTATGTTAGTTGTTATATAAGTGTATAATATATTCTATTATTACACAGGGTATTAATTTAAATGCGTGACATAGCTAAAGAGTAGATTCAGTGTCAATAAAGGAACCTGTAAAAAAAACTAATTTAAAATTTTTTTTTTGCCCTATGCCCTTTTTAAAATGGCTTTGTTTTTTTGTAGGTGCATACTAGCTTGAATCAAAATGGATAAAATTGCTTGTAATGGCGCCTTCTAAAATTAAAAAGACATGAATAAATATGAAAAATTGAAATTTGGGCTAAGTCCAAAAATATACGGTTACGTTTAATTAAATATAAATCTCTTAAGGTGATCAACTCACAAAACTGAACAATTATTGTTAGAAACTTTTATTTGAAATATGAAAAATAAAACTGGACCTCCCATACAAAAATCTTGAAAAAATGTGTTTGTTATATTATTTTTATTAGGATTTTTATAATATTTTTACGTGTTTCTTTACTGAAACTACCCCTAACGTATGTAGGTAATCTAATCCTACTAACAGGATAATACAAAAAGAAATGAGTAAATACAAATAAGTATGATTTTGATTCAAATCATAACAATGGAGTTTCACCAAGTGCCGACAGTTGCAAGTATAAACTATATACAAAATAAGTAGGTACCTAGTACGAATCCGTCGTTCGATATAAACAGTTTTTTTTTTAAATATATCCAATAAATTTAAAAGTTCAATAAATGAATGAAATCAGTAAATAAGTAAAGTAATAAATACGTCTGAAGTACATGAAATGCGTCTTTCCAATGCGATACATTTAAACACAAACAGCTAATCCTGAAGAATTTAAGCAACTTTTGTATACAATCGTAGAAAACGTAAAATAAACCGCTACTTAGGTATTAAAAAAACAAAAATCACACACGAAAAACCTTTATGACAACTTGTGTATCAGTCAGTATATGCTTTGCATTACCAGTCACACTAATATTAATATTATTGAAAATTAAATTGCAATATTGTTACAATAAAAGTAGATAATATGTTAGCAAATCCAAGGAAAAATAAGGCGTTCATATACCACATGTCAAAAACGGAGAACCTAAGAGGCAGCTCATGCGTCAAATGGTCTATGCGCTTGGCCTTTTCTCTCACAGGACCTGAAAATATTTGGCATAAAAAGCAAAAAAGTCTCACGCGTTTTACAAAAATTTTAGGACTGTTTCTGATTTAGACACTGTGCTTAGATTTTGAAACTTATTATGAATCAAAAGACATTGCCCAAAATGGACCAAATAGCGACCAGCATTGAGACATAGTGCATAACGTTCCTAAGGCTAATACTACTCTGAAACCCAAACCACATCAAAATCCGTCGCTGGAGTCTTGAGAAAAATGACATTATATTTCAGGTTTCCCATCAACGAAAAATTACAGCCAACAGATTATTTCTATAATAAAAGATGGTATTAATTGAATCAATCAACCACTTTAATCAGTCTATTACTTCCTAAACAGCTATTACCACCGGTGTTATTTAGGGTGTCGTTTTATCCCCTTTTCTTTTAGAAATAAGCTGTTGGCTATGATTTTTCGTTAATGGAAAACTTGAAATATCATGTCATTTTTCTCAACACTCCAGCGACGGATTTTGATGTGGTTTGGGTTTCAGACTATTATTAGTCTTAGGAACATTATGCACTTTGTCCCTACGCGGGTCTCTGTTTCGTCCAAGGTCCATATTAAAATGGGCAATCTCCTTTATTTGGAAGTGTAATAGGATAAACGAAACGAAATAATCATATACTGAAGGAGGAGGAATATTAACACACCTTCCAAGCGAAGAGACATTATAACCAAGGCTTTGTCTTTAATCTCTTTGATTTCTCCAAAAATCATTTCGAACTGAACCATGAAAAGAAGCGATAGAAAAAGATATACAAATAATGCCGACATAATTGGTAATCCATCCAAAACTGAAAAATTCTGAAAGAAAACGTAACAGTTACTTTTAAGACTGAATTATACCTCAAATCGTGTACTTATAAGTACGTAAGTGAGGGTGTCAATTTAAAATAATGCAGTTACCATTTGTCCATCTTAACTATCGAACTTACATTGTCTTTGAATGAATAAACGATCCACTGAATGACATTTAGTATTAATACAAACAGACCCGTGATAAGGACAACAACCTGAAAAAAATATATAATTTAGTAACTACGAAAATATATACAATCTATCTATCACACACCTCAAATGATCAACAAACTCAGAACAAAACTGAACCTACCTACACTAAATGCAAGGAATATTGGCACAAAAAAATTTGTCAAGGGCGGGCGCCCGCTAAAGTATGTTGGTGTGTGAGATAAAAAATATCGAGAAAAATTCTTCGTGTCGGTATAAAGCCTAAAATTATTCAAGTAGGTACCTACTATCTTGTTAAGACTTCAAATAATTAATTTAAAAAATTACTTACAGGAAACCGGTACAGATCCTGAAAGGCGGTAAAGCATTCAAATAATCGCCTTAACTGTTCATCTGTGTTGTCGTACCGGAAGTCATGAGTTTGAAAAGCTAAATATCTCATGACGGGTTTAGTCGGATATTTTAAATGAACAGGTTTTACAATTAAATATCTCTCTAAGATATAATTTTCCAATATTGAGTGTATGAATCGAAATCTAATTAAAAAATACACAAGAATGACAGAGGCATGCAATAGATCTATCACAAGGGGCACAAATAAAAAGGAGCTAGTAATAAATTCCGTATATCCAAAAAATGCTATGGCTAATAACACTAAGATATAAAATGTCCATCCAAACGCAACTGCCGAATGCACATATCTTCGTAACAAGTGATTAATGGACTTGTTGTGGTGTATGCCCATAAGACGATCAATTTTTTGCATCTTGATGTAAAAATTCACATTACTCACATTATGACAGAACCGCGTGTGAATAATAAAACAAATGTAACCAAATGCACATATTATATAGCCTATAATATGTGTGCAGTTAATTTTTTCACGTGGGTAGTAGATTTTCAGCATTCTGATGTACATATATGTGCAAAAAATAAAAACGAGACAAGAAATAAGTACAGTACATATTTTGGTTCTAATAGTAAGTGGTGTAATGAAGCGATCTCTTGCTTCTACACGATTCGTGAACGTAATTCTTTGAAATATTAAAAACACATAATATACATCCATAAAATCATCCTCTAATATATCTTTCGAGACATATTCACATATTTTTTTTACTTTCTCCGGTTTCAAGTACTTCTGCATTGCTTACTTCTTTACAGATTACACTACCACTATTATTACTTAAATTAGGTATAGGAAATCTTTTATATTCTTTCACTTTTATATTATTTCTCAAATATCTTCCTATTGCCTAGTGCATAGAGTTTTAAAAACAATGTTTTAAACCTTTTCATAAGCTTTACATTTTTGTAAAAGCCATTACAAGGAATTGAGGGCAAATAAATTAGTGTAGCCACGGGTAGTCTGATAAGTTGGACAAATTAAAAGTCGATTAACTGCGTAGGTACTCAAACGAAGCTCAAGTTGAATTGACTTCTAACTTTGGAAGGCTTACATTTGATAGGTATAACTTGCGCAGATAAAGAATGGATCCCGAATTAGCAACATCATTGTTGACATCCTGTTCATATGTCATATATAATTTGATAGAGAGACCAACAATAATGTTCGGGATCCATTCTTCATTGGCGCATGTTATTCCTTTTTTAGTTAAATTTTTCTCGTGTAATATTGAATAGGGTATCGTTGTATAGTTCTTTTAAAACTAAGGGGAGGTTTCTTTGACACAAAGTCTCTAAAATGTTTCTGTCTCGAGATATTTGCTTGTAAAGGGGGCGTTTTTGAGCTGTAATTTGTTCCAGCTGTAACTTCTAAAGTATGCACGTTAAAAATTTTAAAAAAATATGGAATATAGTTCTTAATATGAAGTTACCATGAAAACTATAACGAATACTGTACCACTTAAGATGAAGGAAATATTAAAGTTTTTCAATTTGCGGTTGGTAACCATACCATACCATACAGCTGCAAACAAACCAGCAACAAAATTAACTTTGTAACGCTGAAATTCCTGATATTTAAACGTTGACTACGAAACCCTATTTGTGAGCGTGTCTGACACGCTCTTGGCTGCTTTTTATTATATGTATTTGTTTATACTATATTATTTTTCAATGTAACGAATCTCTTACAAATGTATTAAGTAGGTTATTTTTCGCGGAAGCAACAAACTGTGTATTGCGTCATACTTTTAGATTGGTCATTTAGTTACTTTAAAGGGTTAAATCCTGTTGTACCATCCACTTAATAAAGTTATATTTAAAGTTTAAAAAAAAAAAAAAGTTAAATTTAATTAAGTACAAATACTTTAAGGCTGTGTTCTACTCACAAAATAGAATAACTTTTATTGGAAGTATGAAAAATTATTTTGGCCCCCCATACAGATGTGTTGAAAAAGTTAGTCGTTTAGATTTCGATTAAAAGTTTCTATTTAAAGTTGTTCAGGTACTTAATTAAAAACCCTACATATCATTTTGATGATATTTGCTGCAATTTTAAGCTCCGCAGTATCTACCAATGTATCTACGATTCTCTGGAGCTTTGACAACAACATTCATTGAAATTTCTGTAGGTACTTACATTATTCTATACGAACGCAGGTTAATAATACTTTTAGTTTGTTTCAATTTCAGAGTTTAATAGAATGATGTACCTACATGATCTAACGTTACATCCGTTGTGGGTCACAGCTTGTAAAGTATTAGTGCAGAGTAAGAGTTACCCCTAATCATTGATCTCTTTTTAACGTTAGTATTTCTATAAAAAATACTGGGTGTTTTAAAAAAAAATGCTATATTTTCCACCTAGGGCAGGATTTGAACGCGTTGCCTCGCATTAGCCACTGGCTATGATACACTTGCTTCAATGATTTTATATGTACTTTAGGGTGGTCCTTATATGGACGAGAAAACTTTTTTTGGATTTGTTATAGGGGCACCCCCTCAATGTGAAATATACACTTAGAAACTAAAAGGGTATTTTTTTCAGAATATTTCATTAATGTTTAGGGGTGGCGCAAGAACTTTTAAAAATTTATAGGAAATATTTTCTTTCTTTTGAAAATAAATTCACTTTTTTTATTATTAAAATTGTTTTAGTCCAACCTAAAAGCTATATGACTGCCAATTTTAAACCATATCATAGTCATATTAAAATAAAAATTACCAAGCATCATCTTTCATGAAAACGAGTTTTTTCATTAAAATTATTTCTGAAATTTCTAAAAGTACATGGGACACATTGACTTCATTTTAAAGAACTACCTATTCCCAACGAATAGAAAAGTCTATACCATTGAACTGACGAAAATAAATTAAAAAGTTAGGGTCAAGTGGGGTAAAAATGAGACACCCAATATTTTGGGTAAAAATAAGACACTTGAAAATCTCAATTAAAATTAATCATTAATTAGTTTCTTTTCATACAAAAACAAGCCTTAGTGTTTATACAAGACGGTACAAAATTTATATTACATTATCTCATTATTATGTATAAATTTTATGAGATTTTATTTTTGCTTGCAATTTTTGGCGCGAAAACTTTCGTTTAAGGTCAACAAACTTTTGACCTTGTACCTCGACGGTGCGTCATGTGCGCGCTACCTACCGTCCGGCGCTCGCGGCTGGGATGATACTCCCACGTTCGCGCCGCCATTTCAAATTTTAGGGAAAATATGAGACGCCCCTTCGGGAAAATATAAGTCACCTCACAGTGTAAAAATAAGACAGACAAGTGAAACGAATTTATCATAATACCTCGGAATTAAGTAAAGAAACCGGTAGTTGCTCTCGAATTTGGAATCGGTGATTTCATTCTTGTGGTTTATACAATTAAAAAGAAACAAAACTATTATATAACATGAATAGAAGGATCAGATGATGAAGAAAATTTGAAAATTATATACTTGAAGCAAACAAAAAGATCTTCCTGATAATCACATTATTTATTCAGCACACAAAGACGAAATCGTCAAGAATTTGCCATCACCGATGCAAAAAAATAAAAGAGATGCCCTAATGTTCGATTTAAACCTTGAAAAGTATAATATAAAATAGATTTTTAATGTCTTATAATTGACCGCATTTGGAAAATCTTGATTTTATAAAAACTTTCTTGTCAATTTTCTAGTTCCGATTAATAAATGTGACCTCAATAACGTAGTCGTATATGTATCTGGTTTGTTATATTTTATAATATTCTATTTCCTAAAAATTGCATTTCAAAGACTTATAAAGAATTAAGCAAAATGTTCAAGTTTTGATTTTTGAAAAACAAAAAATTCGTAGTCAAAGATATTTGAAACTTACTTATACACATTGTATCATTTTTTCCCACTCTGTCTTAAATTTACCCAGCCGCTTTAAAAATGTTTAAACTATAGAAGTTGTTCGCTGTCTTATTTTTAAACTCAAGTGTCTCATTTTTTCCCCACAGAGGCGGAAAAAAATGAGACACACATTTTGTGGACAAACTATATTAATTAGTGCGCATAGTGACACACTGACAGTAATTCCAGATAGATAATGCGGCATTTCATAATACGAATGCTTTTGCAGATGTATAAAGACGCTTTATTTTATTTAAATTTGTAAAGTTCATATTTTTGTTTCATAATTACCCCGCCTGACCCTATCAAGGTTTTAAATATTTTGACGAAAATACCCCCATTTCAAGTTTTAAATATGTTGTAAATTTAGTGAAATTGTTTTATTCAAGACTAGCTGGTGCCCGCGAACTTCGTCTCGCCTATGCATAGAGTTACCTAAGTAGGTATGTGCCTACAAAAACGACATGTCATGCTAACAACTTGTCTTATAGAACTATTTTCATAGTTTACCGCGCTCTTGGTGTTCGGTTCGGTAGGTAGGTAGGCAGGCAGGCCCTACAGTGCTGATGAAAATTGTCACTATCACCTTCTCTATCATAGATGTTGATTAGGACCTTTCTCTACCTCCTTAAAAAACATCAAAATACATCGCTTAGTTTGATGCACAATCAAACTAAGGTTGGGCCCACACGCAACGCCCACCCGTAGTTACTTTAGTTTAGCGAACCGCTAACGTCTAACGTCGGTTTTAAAAATTTAGAAATACTCGTATGTACCTATATGCATCTAAAAACGCCAACGCAGCGCGAAACTTGCGTCACGTAACTTTATCGTCGGTTTTTTGTAAAAGGAATTTGCATATGCATCTGACAGACGCATGTGTTTGCGCTTCGCTAAAAATAAAGCACTAACGGACGTTACGTGTGGTCCTACCATCGATACACACAACCGGTAACAGATTGACTGCTTTACATCTCCTCACTTTAGGTGGGGTGGGGTCGGCTCTCCTAATTTTTCTGCGCCATGACTTTCCGTCTAGGTTTGTCGATATCGAGTACTTATTTTATTACCCTTTGACAGCCGATGTGGCGCAGTGGTACTGTGACTTTCTAATGTGTGAAAGTAACGGGTTCTATCCGTTCTATCCCTGTAGGTCACTCACAAAGTTGATATTTGTCACTGCATGAACTTTGTTTCCCGTCTGGATAGGACATTGCAAGCTGAACCATCTGATTGTCCGAAAAGTAAGATGGTTCAGTTGTTCGGAGGGAACGTCGGTTCCGGTTGCTATCCTATAATTATGATTACTTATACGGCGGTCGTTACACAACCATGTCAGAGGCTTGCTACTTTGTAATAGGCGGTTGAAAATCTCTTGGCTTCTACGTTCATTAAGTCGTTAAACTGCTCGGTCTCTCTTCGTGTGAGACACTGAGTCGTTCAACGACCCGATGAACACTGGTTTCAGAGTTTTTCAACCGCCTACTGCAAGTGGTAGACCTCTGACATGGTTGTGTAACGACCGCCATCCATCATAGACAGCAACCGCGACCGACGGTTTAACGTGCCCATCCGAAGCACGGAAACAACGTGTTTTCGGACAATCAGGTGGTATAGCCTGCAATGTCCTAACCAGACTGGGCACAAATTCACAATGTCAACTTTGTGAGTGACCCCACCGGGAATTGAACCCGATCTGCGTAGCCGGTAGTCGTACTAACTACTGCGCCACATCGGCTGTCCTACTACTCGGTGTCCCACACAAAAAGAAAAAAAATACCCTCCCATTATGTTTCAAGAATTCCGTACCCAAAGGGTACCCAATTACTGAGACTTCGCTGTCTGTCGGTCCATCGGTATGTCACCAGGAGGCTATATCTCATAAGCCGTGATAGTAAAAGAGTTGAAACTTACACAGACGTTATTTTTCTGTTACTGCTAGAACAAAAAATACTAAAAATAGGAATAAAATAAAAATTAAGAGGGGCTCCCATACAAATAGTTCTTCTGAATCGTAATTTACGTAGGAATAAGGAAGTTTCCTAGACGTTGACGTGCTTTTGCGTAGCTACTAAGTTGCACACCACAAAAAGTTTCACGCATCTCCGTGCTATATTTTCGGGGCAAGAATTCAAAAATAAATGTCGCTTCGCTGCAGGTTTTCTAAAACGCGCTATCGAGATGTTTTTTGAAGTCTATAGGTTAGGTACTAACCTGGTTCACAAAAGAAGGGAACCCGAAATGGCAACATAATTGTTCACATCTTGCTCAAATGTCATGTAATATGATAAAGACGCAAACAATTATGTTGCCATTTCGGGTCCCGTTCTTTTGCGAACCAGGTAGTAAATGGTTACTGTCCACTTGCTGTCCACCGACTCTTTCCGACTTTAATATTTGTAATGTATGACACAAAGTAAGTATTGGCTAGTGTACCGAGCTAGTGTATGATGATGATTTTCAATTCCAAATTAGGGGCCCAGACACAAAATAGAGAATTTACAGAAGGACAGCTCGCCCCTTCTTTCGTTCAGTTATGCCTACTCTCTAGGGTTGCTACTTTTACTTTCTGATTTTTTAAATGAATTTACCTACCTAGACATAGTTACATTACATTATTACTGTTTTCATCGTTTGTAAGTATGAATTAGGTATATGCAATCGATAAACTCCTAAATTACCTGGCCGATATGAAATATTGTTTTACCATATGGAAGTAGGAAGGTGCCTACCTGAGTAGAAAGTCATATTTCTAATAGGAAATAAGTAGGTCCCCACCTAAATCGGTAGTTTGCAATGGGTTTGGGTCACGAGACTAGGTGGTGAGCGAAGCGATCCATAGGTAGGCAGGTAGGTAAGTAGATAGTAGGTGGGTAGAGGACCCGCCGGCGGTGATGACTGACACGACACTGAAGGGTTCCTCACATCGTTCGTCGGTGTTTCCCACGGAAAACAAGTGTATCTATCTAAAAGAAAGGCCTAAAAAAATACTTATCTTGCCGTCACGGACTTTAATAGGTTAGGTACCTATGGTTGGAAGGTAGGTATTTTTTAACAGGGAGTCAAGCCATCATGAAAGTCAAACGTTCCGTCACTAGTCAGTCGCACACAAATTACCTACCTACCAATGTATTGGCGGGCGGGCGATGCGCGCTGGAAACGGTAGGTAGGTAGGTTGGTAGGTTCCTACCTACTTCATATATTCATATTTCATATTATCGAAGTATACTTACCTACCATAGTTTCGAAGGTCATCAGCTACCGTGAAGACAAATGAAAAAATATCCAGGATCGTAATAGTCCATTTGGACTACCATAGGTACCTACCTGATGATCGGAAATGGAGATGATATGAGCTGGACCTTTTGCTATCGGTATTTTGGTACTCATCGCTTCACCTTAAATGCTGACTAGGTAGGTATATATTTACTGTAGGTAGGTAGGTACCTACCTTATCCCATTTAACCTACCAAATCAAACTAAAGCGCAACCTACCTACGTCCACGTACGTACCTAAAACGCTAAAGCTCACATTACAAGTGAAAAATAAGATTTTTAAACAGAAATCCGTCCATTTCTAGTGTTTAAAGTAGGTATCTAGGTATTTATTTATCGAATAAAATTGTTCACATGGGAAACTAGTTCACATGGGGGTTAATGCTGTCCGCGTCCGTAGGCGACCCATCATGGTCATGACTCCAGATACCCTACACGTGACCCCTGGGCAGTGCCAAATGGACAGCACTCTTTCCGGTGGTAGGCTTCGGCCGCGGCTGGTCACCACCCTCCTAACTAACACATGGCGCCAAGCGGTACCACCGTGTTCCGACATGCAGTTAGGAGTAGCCATAATGGAGGTTGGGTCTGTGCAGTAGTACCGCGGCAGTAGCAGTTTGAGCCGGCTGATTGTTGCGGCATCGAGTAGCTGGTTCTGGAGGGTAGCGGGATCCGAAGCACGGTGCACCGCTGGCCGACCGTGGGAAGTTGGGGGCCCAAGTAACGGGCAATCCCCGGGGGGGTTCGGACGTCCCCGCAGTCTCCAACCCAGCTATCTTTGTGTGCCATCGCAATCAGACCGTTCTCCAGGCTAAACGCCAAGCGGTACCTCGCACAACTGCCTTCCTCCTGCCTATTCACTTTTCCCCACTTCACACTTTTCAAAAATGACCAGCACAAAGAAACGGATAACGATGAAACAGCGGTTGCACGTCCTCCCACTTAAAGTGCACCTCACAAACATCCGAGGTTTGCACTCCAATCTCATTCCTGTCCACCACCATCTTGAGACAGAAAGACCGCATCTGCTGTTCCTCACTGAGACGCAGATCAGATGTCCAGCTGACGCGGCGTACCTCAGCTATCCTGGCTACTCCTTGGAACATAGGTTTTTACCTCGTGCCGGAGTCTGTGTGTACGCTCGCGATGACATCTGTATCAAGCGTCTCAAGAACCTTGAGGCTCCCAATTTATCCATATTGTGGGTACTGGTCAATACTGGAGTAGCCCAAAATGTGTATGCCTGTGTTTATCGCTCGCATAGTGGAGATTCGGAGACAACCAAATTATTTGAGCAACTCAGTGATGCTGCTGATGAGGTTCTACAGAGGTACCCTTCGGCGCAGCTAGTTATCCTGGGGGACTTTAATGCCCACCACAAGGAGTGGCTGTTCCCATACCAGGAGACAGATCATGCTGGGCGAGAGGCGCGCAAAATGGCACTGTCGCTAAATCTCTCCCAGCTTGTAAGCTGTGCGACAAGGGTTCCCGATGTGGAATCTCACACAGCCAACTGCTTGGACCTTCTGCTGACGACTGATCCAGACCGATGCTCAGTGTCGGTTGTAGCACCTCTGGGCACATCCGACCATTGTCTGGTGAAATCTGTATCCGTGTACTCACCACCCGATCAGGGCCCTCGTGGTAAGAGACGGGTGTGGCGATACAAGTCAGCAGATTGGGACGAAATGCGCCACTTCTTTGCGTCGTATCCATGGCAGGCCTGTTTTTCTTCAGGAGAATCTTCGCGCTGCGCCGATGCCATAACAGAAGTCCTGCGTCAGGGTATGGAGTATTTCATACCGTACTATGATGTTTCTTCTGGTAGCAAAGCTCGCCCATGGTTCAATGCTGAATGTAACCGCGCTGAAGCGCTAAAACAGACGGCTTACCTAGCCTGGGCTGACGCTCGATCGCGCAAAGCTCCGAATACTCGGGATTTGAAGAAAACCTACAATAAGGCCTCTAAGTCATGCAAAAAGGAATTACGCAGAACACGTTTCAAGCACATCGGCACTGTAGGCGCCAAACTTGCCTCCCATCCTGCTGGCAGTAAGGCATTCTGGTCTCTAGCAAAGGCAGTTGAGACCAATTTCTGCCAGCCTTCTTTGCCGCCATTGCAGAAACTTGATGGGTCGCTCGCTCACACTGCGGAAGAGAAAGCGAACCTGTTTGCTTCCCTTTTTGCGGAAAACTCGCGTCTAGATACCGCAGGTAAAACGCCACCAACGTTACCTAAAGTCTGCTGCAACATGCCAGCCGTCTGTATTCGCCAGAAAGAGGTACTTAAAATCCTGCGAAACCTAGACGTAAATAAGGCGAGCGGCCCTGATGGTATCCCTGCAATTGTTCTGCGTAACTGTGCGCCTGAGTTGTCTCCGATATTGACACGTTTGTTCCGCCTCTCACTGGAGACTGGTGTAGTTCCCCAATCGTGGAAGCTTGCAAACGTGCAACCTGTGCCCAAAAAAGGCAGCCGTGCTGACCCTGCCAATTATAGACCCATATCGGTCACCTCTATACTCTGCAAGACTATGGAGCGTGTACTAAACAATCGGCTCCTGGCTTACCTCGAGAGCAATGATCTCCTTAACGACCGTCAATACGGCTTCCGCCGCGGGCGGTCGACAGGAGACCTCCTCGTGCATGCCACCCACTCATGGAGCGAGGCTATCGAGAGGCACGGCGAAGCCCTTGCCGTATCTCTGGATGTCTCAAAGGCATTTGACAGGGTCTGGCACGCAAGTCTTATTAACAAGCTTCCCGCCTACGGGCTACCTGCTGGACTTTGCAACTGGATCGCAGATTTCTTGAGTGGACGGTCAATACGAGTGGTCCTGGAAGGACGCTCTTCAGATGAACAGGCTATTGATGCCGGTGTCCCTCAAGGGTCTGTACTTTCTGCAACCCTATTTCTGCTGCACATCAACGATATGCTCACGCCCGACACCTTTGGGTATGCAGATGACAGCACGGTAGTTGATAGGTACCTGTCCAGTGCAAAGGCCAGCAATGAATCTACTCAGTCTTGTCGAGAGGCCCTAGTGAGTCGCCTAAACTTGAATCTTGAAGCAATATCCGAATGGGGTGACGCAAATCTTGTCAAGTTTAATGCATCTAAAACACAGGCATGTCTATTCTCCACTAAATGGAGTCCCTTCGACCTGACTCCAACTTTCCGAGGTGTATCCGTACCGATTTCCGACCATCTTGAGCTTCTTGGCATGAACCTTTCATCTGACCTGAACTTTGGACAATATATTGAGTCTTTGGCCACGACTGCAGCAAAAAGACTCGGAATTCTCTCAAAGGTCAGGCGATATTTCACACCAGTACAGCTTTTACAACTATACCAAGCTCAAGTCCGTTCCTGCATGGAGTATTGCTGTCACCTATGGGACGGGTCTGCCAAATACCAGCTGGCAGCCCTGGACTCGATTGAGAAGCGCGCCAAGAGACTCATCGCTGATAAGGCACTTATTGACGCAAAGTTGCAGAGTCTCGAACACCGTCGCAAAGTAGCTTGCTTGTCGGTATTCTACAGGATACATTTCGGGGAGTGTGCACAGTCTCTCCATGACCTTATACCTCCGTCACCATTCCATCTCCGGTGCACGAGACGCCGGTTGGGATTCCACCCTTATATCGTAGACATCCCACAAATTCGCACAAAGCGCTTCGCTTCAACATTTTTAATACGAACTGCTAAGGAGTGGAACTCCCTGCCTGCGGATCTGTTTCCGGAACGTTATAACCTGGGCCTTTTCAAGGCGAGAGTGAATAGGCATTATCTGGGCGAGCATGTTCCATCATCGTCTGCATCGTCACTTAACATCAGGTGAGATTGCGGACAAATGCTTACCCATTGCTTATAAAAAAAAAAAAAACTGAAAAGTTTTTACACCCAAACACATCACAAAAATATTTTCATTTACTCGCCATGTTTCCGTCCGCCCGCACTGAACGCGCCGTTCACACTCAACCATTACCGGTTCGACACGGTTCCACTCCACAGAGCGCGTAAACGACGCGTGTGGATGTCTGAGTGAGTTTAGCCGCGTTTGCTCGAAGCCGACTCTCTGGATTGCGCTAGCCAATACTTACTTTGTGGCCCAGATCACTTATATATATGTCCCTAAAATGAAAGGGGTATGAAATCTTGTCATTTTTTTTTTTTTTTTTGTAATGGACTCTATGTTTTCCGGACCCGGGTCCGTTAAAACTACACCTGACTATTTGGTGGGGAGCGAGGGCTCACCCGGATGTGTTTGGGTGGTTGTTCAAACAACCAGCCCAATCACGCCCTTGGGGCGAGACTGGGCTTACGAGTTGTTCTGGGAAGAACGAATCGGACTATGTCTACCGGGTATATGCCGGTAGTTGCCAAAGAAGGGCACAAATGAGGACCTCCGCGTCCCCGCCGGCGGGGACGGCGGTTGCTGAAGAGCTTGTGGAGTGTATGAGTCTACTCGCGTTGGCTGCAGCGGCTGCTAGTGTGATGGGATCGTCATCATCAGAAAGGACATGCCTGGGGCGGCGTTTGAATCTCGAAGTTGGATGGGAAGTAATTGGATGCTTTTACTATGAGGGATTCTTATGATGGGCAGCGTTGTCGAAAAATCGACGGGACGCTTCTTTCATAAAGTCTTTTATGGTGGGAGACCTAAGTCGATATGGAGGTTGGCGTTGCGCATGTACAGGGGAGCTCCAGTAGCCCTGCGCATGAACCGGTTTTGGATGACCTGCAGCATATTCAGATGCGAATGGAAGGTGTGAGCAAATGCTACGCTAGCGTAGGTCATGATTGGCCTGACGCAGGTGGTGTAGATTCTCACCTTATTTCTAAGGAGAGTTTGCTCTTGTGATTCAGCATCGAATGTAATCTGCCCAAAACGAACGCCGCGCGGTTGCGTACTTTCATAATGTGGCTACGGAAACTTAGTCTGGAGTCGAGTGTTACTCCCAGGTATTTGGTCTCATTTACCCACGGGATGGGTTGGCCGAAAAGCTTTACAGCTGGGGGTGACCGGTTTGGTCCCCTATGAAAGTGCACTGCTGCACTTTTTTCGGGGTTGACCTCGATTCTCCATTTGCGGAACCAACTCCCGAGGGAGTCCATTGCGCTTTGGAGAATCTTGACTAGTTTAATCTTGTCATTTTGACATAGCTCTTTATTTACCTTGAAGAAAAACACTCTAATACCGCGTTTTACAAAACTATCAGCGACATCTATGAAATTATTTTTGTACTAATTTTCTTCTCGAATAACTTTAATTTTTTTTTCATAATTTTCCATGAGGAAGAAACTTTATATTCCAGAAAATAAATAGTATCAACGTATACCCTCGTTTCTATATCAGTAAATTTGTAAAAAATGTTTCTGGATGGTCGAGATTTGCCGAACCAGATAATAGGTTATCCCGTGGGATTGAGACATTTTCCCGAAGTAAAATGTATCCTAGATGTTAACCCGAGTAATAAGCAATCACTGTACAAAATTTGGTAGAAATCCGTTCAGTAGTTTTTGCGTGAAACGTGGACAAACAGACAGACAGACAGACACAAACAGACAGACAAAAATTTTTTTAACTACTGTTCTGAGATCTGTATCTTGAAAACAATTAAATGCAAACATCTTTTTCTAAAAATATTCAATGTACAGATTTTGTTTCGTTACTGTTTTATTATATGTATAGATTTTTTATAGGATCTTGTAGATAAAAACTAAGTTACAAATTTAAAATATAATATGTGTTAGATTTCGATAAATTTTAATATTTATTGAACAAATTAACTGTATACTCGGTCGAGCAAAAAACCGGCCAAGAGCGTGTCAGACACGCCCACAAATAGGGTTTCGTAGTCAACGTTTAAATATCAGGTTTTTCAGCATTACAAACTTAATTTTGTTGCTGGTTTGTTAGCAGCAGTATGATGACCAACCGCAAATAGAAAAACTCATTTTTTTCTGAAACCTTTAAGGGTACGATATCCGTTATAGTTTTCGTTGTAATTTCAGATTGTAAGCTATATTCCATATTTATTTCAAATTTTCAACGTTTATACTTTAGAAGTTACAGCTGGAACAAATTATGGGTCAAAAACGCCCTTTTTAAAAGCAAATATCTCGTGACAGAAACATTTTAGTGACTTTGTTTCAAAGAAACCTCACCTTAGTTTTAAAAGACCTATTCAACGATACCCTACTCACAGAAGAAAAAAAAAATTTTTGCCCCCCTTTCACTTGTATGGGAGGGGGTCCAAAAAACATTTAAAATATTTTTTTCTTAACATTTCTATATTTGGGTCAACACGATCTATCTTCTCACCAAATTTCATGTCGATAGCTCTAAAACTGACGAAGATATGAGGGCGCGGCATACAGACAGACAGACAGACAGACAGACAGACAGACAGACAGACAGACATGACGAAACTATAAGGGTTTCTAGTAGACTACGAAACCCTAAAAAGCGCGAATTCTGCCAATATATAGGGTGAAATTTTACTAGTGACCGATAGCGAAACCTCAAAATCGGCTGGTGATAAGGAACAACTTTCCCCAAGAAAGATAGGTCGAAATACGAAAAAAAATTACGCATATTGTAAGTACTTTTTCTTGGAAATAAAAGGCAAATGGGTGGTGAAAAACATAAAAATATGATATTTCCTTCATTTATAAGTCACAAAAAGAGATAAAAACCCGCTTTTTTAAAATCTTTTGCATGAACACCAGTTTTAAATTTTAGCTCTAGGTACTGGTAAACTGGGGTTACTTTGATTAATTTTGAAATTAAATTGTTTGTATCTTTTGAATCTATGGTTCTAAAAATAAGCAAAAAATACGCAATAATGAAGTGCTGTAGATCTCTAAGAAAAGGTGAAAATAAAAAATAAAATGTTTGTAGATATTGAGAAAAAAAATAAAAACAGCGTGATCAAAGTTATACTGATTTTGGGGTTACTTTGATACCTACTCCTTCCTACCTACTACTACCTTTTCTTAGCATGGAATTCAAAAGTAACACGAATAACTTGTCCAAAACAAAAAGAAAAATCAAACTCGGTTAACAGGAACAAAAGATATTGATGTTTTTATACTTTGATCAATGACGCCCCGCCACACTTTATGTACCGGTTCAATGACGCCCCGCATTAAATTAAAGGACGCTGTGCCGTAAGTTTCAATGTTATGAAAATAACAATTTGAGTTTTGGTTTCCTGAATATACACTACTATACAAAGTTCAGAAAAAAAATCGTAAGACTTACATTAATTGAGCCGCATCTAAAGTTTTGCTACACTTTTTTATCCATAAATCGATATATAAAACAAAAACATGCGTTTTTTTTTCAAATGCATATTTTGTCCAGCGCCCCCGCAGAAAAGAAATTAACAGATAATCAGTGTAGTCATCGCAAAAAACAAAATCTACCAAAATCAGTCCAGTTTTACGCAATATGCATTTCAAGTGAACAGGAAGTTTTGATCAAAATCACCCCAAGGTTCAAAGTGACCCCGGTTTACGGTATATAAATTTTCTTTAATTTTTCAAATGACATCCGCCACACCTAAAACCAGCTTTCAAAATAAAATAAAAATTGTGTGGTCATATTTTAGCACAAAGAATATAATGAGAGGGTGCTCCGATAATATTTCACACTTTCGAAAATAAGGACCACCCTAATGTACTTGCTTAATTTCGCTAGCTAATATTGAGCCTCGGTAGCCCAGATAGAAGAGGCGTCGCCATTACTAATAGTGAAAGTTGCTGGTTCAAATTATACTTGCGGTAGTTTTGTAATCATCATCTTCCTGTCCTTATCCCAAATCCGTTTATAATAAGTTAGTTAATATTAATACATTATTAGAGTAATAGGAAACAATTTGATAAAAAACTAGGATTGCTGTGTGATGCCGGCTTAGAATGTCATCACCCCATATCTTTCCCGTGGGTGTCGTAAGAGGCGACTAAGGGATAAATTCATCCAGGGGTTCAATCCCTGGATGAATTTCGAAATCGCATTGCAACATCTTGCATTGCGCTCACCAACCCGCCAGCCAAGCGTAGTGAGTATGGCAAATACCCCCCTACGAAGGGGGAGGCCCATGTTCAGTAGTGGACTAATGTGGCTGTTATAGTATGAATGCTGTGGAGTAGGTACCTACAATATACATAAACACTTGACCTATCGTAGTAGGTTATAGAATTCAATTACGTCATTATTATCAATTACTAGTCCTGAGTAATTTGATTTACTTCAGATTATGTTTCGACACAAAAATGATAGCTTATTTAGTGTCGAAACACCAGTATTACCACTCGTCAAAAATGTCGCGCGGTGAATTCTTATCTGAAGATATATTGGACGCAAACTTCGCCAAAATATTTGCACCCATACATATAATGCAACTGCTTTTCGGATCAGCTCATCATGACCTAAGAGACGGCTTCATGATGCCCATCACGGCTTGTCAGAAACTTTACTCCTTCATGTTGATCGTTCTCTCAACTTACTCTATGTACCACTTAAACTACTTCTACGTCAGCTTCTATTACGGAAAGAGTGTATCCCTTTGCTTCAGTTTGGCGGCAGGCGCGGACATGCAGTACATAATTTACATGGCCAATATGTACCACGCAAGATTCTCCAAAGATTGCGATTTGACATCCAAAATATACCTGAATCTTCACAAGCTTGATCGCATTTTGAAACTGAACGACGACTTTTCGTTCTCGAGGAACCATTACAACTTCAACTATTTTATGGTTGTGTTGACGGTGACGGCGTATCCTACTGGGTTTATGGTCCACATATTGTCAACCTTTGAAAATGGGGAGAGAACTTTATTTTTGGGGTTCGGATTGATGATCGTTTATATGGAGAACCTCTTGACTGGCAGCTTAATATATTACGCAGGAAAACGTCTGCAGTTGGTCAACAAAAGAATGAAAACATACATCGAATTTAATAAGGATAAAGGGCATTGCGTTTCAAAACTATTTCCTAAGAGTGTCAAAAATAAAGAACATAAACTTTTAACGGATTTCAAGGAGTGCACTGCATTGGCATTGGAGACTTTCAAAATGATCACAATTCGTTTTAGATTTTGTGTAAGTGTGTTGCTAATAAAGTATAAGATAAATGAACAATACTTATATACATATTTTTCTAAAGTTTCCAATATTTTCGTGTGTTTAAGGCCTTCACGATCACATTTACCGTCTACTTTTGGATTTTTCTTATAATAGAATCCATCGTTGTTGGACTGAAGACAGAAGTAAGTAGATACTTAGATATAACATGGGATGTTAAGTAGGTAGGTACCTACATATTTACTTGGAAAAACCTTAATTTTCTAATCACGCGTTATTGGCCAAGATACACTTGCATAATTTCGCAGACAACGATTGGGCCGTGGTCGCCTAGATGGCAGAGTTTAAGTTGGCAGGTTTAAGTTCTACCTGCGTCTGCGTTTTTTTTCTTATAATATATGATAAGCAAATGTTAGGGACGTGTTGGCAATTTAACAAGTGGTAGAAATACCGAATTGGACTCAGTATAGGTAGGTAGGAGTAAGGTATTTTTCATTTTACTACTTTTTACCCGACACCTTCAGAGGCTCAGCAAAAATTCGGCTCAGCAGCGTGAGTGACACTGACGGCTTAATTAAAATTTAATTAATTCAAGATGGCGGATTTTAAAACGCAGTCGGGTTTTGTGGTTCTAATACATCTGCTTATTGATAAAATTTATTTCCAGCTCTACCCCCTGATAGCAGTAATCACTATTTGCATATGGATACTCTACTACTATCTCCAGCTGGCAATCCTGGCAATGACAATCGATTGGTTTGACCGACAAGTGAAAGGAACGAAGGGACTTTGTGTTTACTCACTATCTATTTTCTTCGAAGGTAAGTTACTTCAACAAATACCAAAAATATACATTTACCTATACTGTAGCTACCTACGTCACGCTACAACATACATACATACATGTACATCGACTGCGAGCGCCTGTTGCAGTTTACTGCTGAACGTTGGCCTGCCCAAGAGTACACCATAAGAATAGAGCACGACCTCCCGTTTTTGCTATTTAGTCACTAACAGTCATGGGTCCATCTGTCCGGAGAGTGTAAGTGCAACGCTACGCTAAAAGTGACTTGAATCCTAACCTAAATTTCATCTCTCTCAATCCTGAATTTAGATCACGATAAAAAACGACTAAGGGATATTCATCAAGAGAATAATACATCTTGCACTGCGCCACTCCGCCTGCATGGTGAGTATGGCAACACCCCCCGAAAGGCTCATGACCAGCGGTGGACTGTTGTGGCTGTAGTAATAGTAGCTCTATCATCATCTTCACATCAATCAGGCGTTTTTTTGCAGGGCCAATGTACAAAACAGCGAGATCCGTTCTCCGCCTCGTGGAGGTTGAGAAGCCGGTGTTCTCGATATACGGCGTATTCACCATCACCAAATCACTGCCTATGAAGCTGGTTGTCCTCATCACTAACAACGTCGTCATGCTACTGCAGTTCACTCTGCCTTCAGAGTAAAAGCCGCCTCTGACAGAAGAAGTTATAAATTTTTTTGGAAAACTTGCAAAATTTTTCCACCGCAGGCAGGATTTGAACCTGCGACCTTCGGCATCTGTACTGTAAAAGAAGTTATACCTTCCTATTCTTGATGTGCAAAGTAGAATCTCTTTTTTGACGCTAACCTAATGGATAACAAAAGACTGTACCTGCCTACTTACAACAAGGATTTTTGTAATGTGATAGGGAAATTAGGATATCACCTTACGAAATCCTTAGACTCCCAATTTATTATCATTATAAAATAATTTATTATGCTTTTTTTCACTTATTTTTTCATAATTTTATCATTTGACTAAGAAAATTCTCTCAATTCTCTCAAATTGCTCATTTAAAATAGGAAGGTTTGTGTTTGCAGGTCATCTATTTTATTCATTTCTATTTTTTGTGACATCGTTATGTTAAGTCACCTATGATGATAATGAATAAACAATAATTGATTACCTTACAATTTCCTGTATTACTTTTTTTATTGAACCATATAGTGGTAGAGTGACGGTAGGCCTTCGGCAGGCTAAAGTGAACTAGGTTAAAAACCACACTCGTGTTTTCTTATATCAATACTCAATACAGAAAGTTATTGGTTTTCTAAAAATTCAGTCTAAGCCGTCTTAGAAATTCTAAGTGATGAAGACCATAATTTAAGGCGTCAATGAATGGAAACATAATAAGATTTTAGATTTAAATACTTCCTAATTAGATAATTGAAATGAATTCCACACCAAGACAGAAGGAAACAGAATATCTGTCCAAAGATATACTAGACGAACATTTTATCAAGTCATTTTCTAAACTGCTTACTCTCCAGACTATATTCGGTATTAGTCGCGTAGAAGCAAGAGATTTGTTCATTTCAATCCCAACTACTGCCCAAAAGTTTTACACGATACTAATTTTATCATTTTCCATACTTTTTACTGTAATGACTTTTTTCTCTTTCCAAAGTATCTTCGAACATAATCTCCTATTCTATTTGGCTATATTTTGTCTTCTTACGAACACTGCTATGCATGTTATTCTTAGTGTTAATGCACGTTTCGTTAAAAACGAGGAGAATGTTAATTTATACATTGAAATGCAGAGGATCGATAGGTTGATGCGTATTGATCAGAATAAGAAAATTTACAATATAATGAAATGGATAACGGATTTAACATTTTACGTCGTGTTGGGTGTCAACTTCATTGTTATTGTGTGTGTCTGTTTTGGAGGTTTTAAAATGGTGTTTCTCTATATGGGATTCATATTGGCATTTTATGCGTGTCCTACCGAAGTGAGCTACAGTTCAAATTTGCTACTGCATTTCTACATTCGAATACGGTTTATAAATTCAATACTGACGAACTTCGTGGAAGGGAAAAACGTGGAAAAGCTAGAAGATTTTTATGCTTTAACTAAATCGAATATGAAACGGTTGGCTGCCCAAACACATGATTTTCAAACAAGTGAAACGGACGTGTACCTGAAGGAGATACTCGGATGTTATCAAAAATACCATGAACTTTATAGATTTCCGGTTAGTTTAAACTAATAATACAGGGTGTTAATTTAAATGTGTGCCATAATAGCTTCAGGTTACGTTAAATATCGATTAAGGATGTCTTAAAAAATAGTGAAAAGTCCCAGTAAAAACAATTTTTTTTTCAGTTATATATAGTCTAAACTTTTTTTTTGAAATATCAAATTTTGCCACTGTTGTTGTTTACAGAGTTTCCATACAAGAACTTTCGTCTAAACAACTTTGAGATTGAACGAATTTCGGCTGAGATATAGGCATTTGAATCAAATGTCAGACAGTAAAAAAAAACTTTTTGACTGTAATTTTTTTACATATTTTTTACGGGTACGGTACCTTTATCGATACTTAACCTACCCTGAAGCTATGGCTCGCATTTAAATTAACACCCTGTATACCTACCTAGATACAAACATAAGTTACTCTATTTTTCACCTAGTAACTATATTTTATTTGCTTTCAGATCGCGGCGTTTGTACTCGCATTCTTCATGTTTATCCCTATTTCTTGCCAAACTTTAATCAGTATAATGCAAATATACAAGCCGGGCATGGTAAGTTTCAGCTCGATAGAACTGAAAAAAAAAATTTTCAAATATAGTGAGACCCGACCTCCGAACCTGGAATACTTGAGTCATACAGAAAGGCGATTGACAAAAAGCGGGGGTCGAAAGTTTTTATCGGGCTAATCTAGCTACGTTGAAAAGTGTACCTAATTGTCACATCGGTTCCAGAGATTCTCTCTGTTTTATTCTACTCTACACTCCTTTTCCCAATTAACTGTGTTAAAGTTTTATTTTACTATGAAAAGCGTATTTAATACCAATCTTGTCACATGTTTCAGGAAAACACGGCACAGATTTATGTGCTAGGGTGTGCCATGGGGATGAGTTCCGTTATTCAATTATTTGGTTTGTGTATGCGCTGTGAAATGTTTAAAAGAGAGGTTCAAACTACGAAAAATCAAGCTGTTGCAGTAATGTCTATGAATGTTAAAGGTAAGAGATAAGCAGATCTAGAAACCGCGCAAAAACATTTTCTGAAAAGCTTTACGTGTCAGCGATTCAAGCATATATTCATTCCATGTTCAGACAAAAAAAATATGCATATTTGTGATAGTCTGATAGCGTTGAACAGTTTTGTTATGATGACTGCAAGTAATTATAGATGCAACTTATTCAAATAATTATTAAGCCTAATACCATTTTCTTACAGGTCCGCTTAGGGACAAAGCAAAAAGGATGCTACGTATAGCAAATCAAAAATCTGCTGAATTTGTTGTGTTCGACATTAGTATAGGCGCGCAATTCTTCTTGGACTTTTTGAAAATGGCAACCACATTGTTGTTTACTATTCTCCAATTTAACTTCTTGTAATAAAAGCAGTTCACAATCCCAGGAGTCTTTTTTATCGTCTAGATGTGTACTTATTTGACTTTTATGTATGTAGGAAGTAGGAAGATATAGGGACACAATTTCAGGTAATGGCATTGTAAAAAAAACTAAATGCCCTACAATTTACATAATTAAAACGAAAATAAACACATTTCATTACAATATGTCAACTTTTGTTTGAAGAAAGAGATAAGTAATGATGACTATGTTAAAAATGTACTTTCCAATACCTACCTACTCTGATAATTGTTCTTTTAAACTGTATAAAAAAATTCTTCCTAAGTATACATTTTCTTGCGTTAACGTCCAGTTGGTTTGTTTATAAAGTCTTATTCTTAAACTGATGATCTTTACGACCCATTCTTAAGAAGACGAAGAAGATTGTTAAACTAAAACTTGCTTATAATTCGACAAAAATGCCAATGTCTGAGACGAAGATCACAATCGAACAACTAATTAAATTAAAACCCAAAATTAAGCAAAAGCCAACTGAGTATCTCTCTAAAGACATGCTGGAGGATGATTTTATCAAAGTGTTTTCTCTGATGCTGCAGATTCAAGCTATATTGGGTACAAGTCGTGTAGAGGCCAGAGATAGATTTGTTACTTCTCCAACCATGTACCAAAAGTTTTACACAATATTCAATTTGCTAGTGGCGGTGATTTTATGTGCCTCATGTTTTTTCACGCTCAGACCTCTATACGAAAATGACGTGCTATTTTATTTGACTATGAGCAACATGATTATATACACATCTTTCTACATTACGGTCACGGTATACTCTAGGTTCATGAACAACGAAAGAAATGTAAAATTTTACATCGAAATGCAGAGAATTGATAGAATAATGCGAATCGATAACAGCTTCTGTATTTACAAGATGTCGAAACTTGTGAATACTGTTACTATAGAAATGTTATTGTCAGTGTACGTGATTTTGATACTGTGCGTTTGTTTTGGAGGGTCTCATACTTTGTATATTTATTTGGGATTAATGCTGCCCCTTTTCTCATGCCCAATGGAAGTGAACTATAGTTCCAATATGATCATGTATTTTTTCATTCGTTTACGTTTTGTCAATTCTATCTTAGTCAACCATATTGAAGGCAAAGTGGAGGAAAATTTTAAATGTTACGGGGCGTCTAAAAAAGTGATGCGCTCTTTTGCTTCGCAAGCACACGACTTTCAAACGAGTGAAACAGACGTATACCTGACGGAGATGTTTGATTGCTATCAGGAATTCAAAGAGCTTTACACATTGCCGGTAACGTAATTATTAGGAATTTAATTATTAGGAATTTCATGAATTTTTTTACAATGATTTTTGATATTAATCTTAATTATACCTATCTGTTTTTTTTTCAGATCGCATTGTTTATACTAACTTTTTCTGCGTATATTCTGACTGGTTGCCAAATATTCATTTATTCATTATCAGTTAAAGTAAGTATCTACAGGGTTATTTTTTAGTCAGTGCGCAAACTTTGCAGGATGTTTCTACTCGTTATTCTGAACAACTTTTACTATGGGGCCACGAATAGAAACATCCTGCAAAGTTTGCGCACTGACTAAAAAATAACCTTGTATATCATCACTTTTAGTTTGATGGGTAGGGTACTCTCTCTCTCTCTTCGTGTGGGACACCGAGTCGTTCAACGACCCGATGAACCCTGGTGTCAGAGTTTTTCAACCGCCTACTGCAAGTAGCAGGCCTCTGACATGGTTGTGTAACGACCGCCATCATAGACAGCAACCGGGAATGACGGCTTAACGTGCCCTCCGAAGCACGGAACCATCTTACTTGCGGACAATCAGGTGATAGGTGGTAGGGTACTGATTCTAGACTAGGTATGCCATCGAAACATAAATCGAAATGTAAAAATTATTTTGGCCTCTCATAAAAAATGTAGGTATTAGACGGCCAAATCAGTTCGTATGGGAGGTCCAATTTTTTTTTCATATTTCTACCAATTATCCTTTGGGTAAGTTGTGCAGTTTCATTGAATTTTGTATGGGAGGCCAGAAATTTTTTTTCGTTTTCCACCATTGGCTCCATAGTAAAAGTTGTTCACTGGGTCACCTTGTAAAATATTTGTCGATTTTTTTTTTCTAGAGCTTCTGTCGTGTATTTTTTTCCAGAGCTTTACAGATCAAGACTACACGGCTGCATTTTCGTTGCTCTGCTTTGGATCGATTCAACTATTGATGTTATGCTTGCGATGCGAAATGTTCAAAAGAGAACTTCAAACTACTAAGAAGTGTATCAATATCATCATGTCTTCAAATCTTGAAGGTAAATATGCATCTTGCCTTAAGTCCTTACAGTCGTACCTATATACCTACACACATAATCTTTTTGCCCTTTTCCCAAAGCAGGTTGGAGTCGGCGCACCATGATTTGTTAGAACACAAAATCATATAGCAAAAGGTTTTGGCTATGTTTTATGACCGGCCGCCTGCCTGACGTCAACCATCTTAAAAATTCTTGACGTTAAAATTTTCTTGTACCTACTCTGTGTTATTATTTTTGTGCAATAAAGTGTTTTTACTTACTTACTCTTTGGGAATGCTATTGTAGATGGTATCACCGGCGCCATGCAGTTAACATACCTAATCGACAGATACTTAGCCGAGGTCAAAAACTGCGTCACCCTTTACGAAACTCCCTGAGTGGACTAGGGGTGGCAGTATTTTTAGCTGCTACTACACAGCTTACCTAATATGTTGTTTCGAATTACTAAAGACTGTATATTTTCATAACACCAAATAAAAGTAGTTCCTTTTGTGGTATGATGCGAATACGAAACGGCGAAGCCATACAATTTGACTGAGATGTAGAGTTGATGGAATGCATGTGGATTAAGAACTTGGCTCTTACTAAGATCTGATATCTTTTTCATAGGGTTAGCTTAGTTGTTTACACTCGTCTTGGCATTAATAGACATGAAAATGTTTTTGGTGGGATAAAATTTTACTTAGAACTTTATTTACTTCCAGGGCCGGCTTGGGACAAATGCAAAAGAATGCTCCGAGTGATCGAGCAAGCCTCACCCGAGTTCAGTGTTTATGACATCAGTGTCGATGCTAATTTCTTGATCAACTATTTCAGAACAATCACGTCTTTGCTGTTAACGATTCTGCAGTTTAATTATTTATCATAATATAAGGTACTATTGAAATTAATTATATACCAGCGACTAAATGCATTATTTATAGATTACAAAACTATACCGGTAGATGGAGCCCTACCACGCGTTAGCACAGGCGTTAGTTAGTGGTCAAGCCAAGCTACACTCGCGTCGCGCTAGCTCAGTTGGTAGAGCCGTCGGCAATATGAGTGCCGAAAGTCCCAGGTTCAAAAATAATGCTCAGAGTGATCGAGCAAGCCTCACCCGAGTTCAGTGTTTATGACATCAGTGTCGATGCTAACTTTTTGATCAACTACTTCAGAACGATCACGTCTTTGCTGTTGACGATTCTGCAGTTTAATTATTTATCATAATATGAGGTACTATTGTAACTATATCCCAGCGACTAAATGCATTCTTTACAGATTGTTACAAAACTATCCCGGTAGACGGAGCCCTGTTAGTGGTCAAGATAGACTCGCTTAATAATTCGCAGGCTAGGATTGAGCCGCGGTAGCCCAGTTGGTAGAGGCGTTGGGAGTACAAGTACTGTAAGTCCCAGGTTCAAAAATAATGCTCCGAGTGATCGAGCAAGCCTTACCCGAGTTCAGTGTTTACGACATCAGTGTCGATGCTAATTTCTTGATCAACTATTTCAGAACGATCACGTCTTTGCTGTTGACGATTTTACAGTTCAATTATTTATCGTAATGGTTTGCATTAAACATTTATTTAATTATTTCGGTAGTGGTAGTAAAAACTAGGGCTTTTTTAACTCACTGTATTCACCTGAGTACCTCAGAAGTATGGTTATGTTTTTCGAGATTATGTATGTATGTGGAGTGTGGACAAGTAAATTCATAATGACGGATTTTAGAGGTAAAATATAACTTTAAAAATACCGCCGTCGGGCTTAGTTTTTAAAAATATATGCTTGTTTCTACTTTCATTATCTACGTGCAGCTGTACCCAAACCCAGACTTTAACCCTTCGATATCAAGCTAATAGTTATCTAATCTACTTATTACTTTTTAATTCTACTTCAGTCTAGATGTAAATATATAAATAAAACATAATAAACTTGTAAATATCTTTATTAAACTATTAATTCTACAACAGACTTTGCTTATACTATAGAAGAATGTATCATTTTCTACATTATTTACAACAATAAAAGCACAACAGCAACAAGAAAAAAGCGATTTATAAAAAAATGCGATACAAAAATACACTTCCCAGTAAAAATTCACTCATTCAGATATCTATTTAAAACTAAGTAATAATTAAAATATCATGAAATATCTTGTGTTCCCAGTTTGCAAGAAATGATACAAAGTTTATTTATTCTTAAGGTGGTTCGTTACGTCATACAAACGAAAAACTGCACTTCAGTCGGGTTACACATGAGCTGTAGAGTTTCTTTTTAAAGAAACTTTATTCTGAATGATGAAGGCACACGTAAATTTGTCGCAAAACTACTTATAGTTAAAAGATAATCAGTATTTTCTGCACAATAAAATTAAACGTATTTATTGCAGCAGTAGCTCCATCTATTTTCGTAAAGTGGCGACTCGCTTTTTATCGGAAAATCTGATGATTTAAAAATTCTTTTTAGTGTTTTGCGACAATCTTATATACCCACGGGACTCCCCATCAAGTTTTTTAAACCAACTCTTGTCTCCTTTACATACATAACTCCATTGAACTTTTGTATGGAAAACGGAACGCCTTAAAAAGTTAACTGTCTTTTTACATAATCTATCGTTGCTTATATTTTTTCAAACGACTAACTTTATGATGAGTTATCTATGTTCGTTTAATAAAATAACCTATCGTAACACTTAAAGGTAAGTAAGTCAACCTTAAATGCAGCATTAATGTCGTGGACTATAAAAATCTCTGACACCAGGGTTCTACGGGTTGTTCGTCGATTCGGTGACCCACAAGACAAAAAAAGAAGAATTACAAGAAATTCAAGTTTTTTCAAGATAACGACTAAACGCTCAGCAAAGCATAATCTTACTCGTTTGCATATACGTAAAAACGAAAACTAACGTAAAATAGAAGTCGCCTCGTACACGTAAACAGGTTTTTATGTTATTGGCAGGTAATGATATTTAACAAGTACTTGGATTTTCAATATAGAAAGAGAAACTTATCTCTTTCATTACACCAACATAGAAGCCCAGTTGATAGGGCAACTCGAGGAGCTGTTGATATTACGTATCCAGGTGTTATGCAATTGTATTATTTTTTCATAGTTTTTATATTTGACGTTCTGGTTTTTTAACATAAAAAAGGCGACTTATCTCCTAGTATGCGAAGCGCAGATCCTCCTTGAAGCCGATTTTGTCAAGCGCCGGTGTGCAGGCGAAGTTGATCATGGGGGGCGGTCCACACATGAGGAAAAGCACGTCGTCGGCCGGGGCGTGCATGTGGGCGGAGATCATCTCGTCGTTGATGAAGCCCTTGCTGTACTTCCAGCCTGGAATGTTGATGAAATAATGGGTTACGTGATTGTTTTGTAAGCCTCTTATCAATCACACAAGCGTTTTGGGAGCGAATTTGTCTCGGAAGCGCGGTGAAGAACGGCGATACTTGTACCAACATTTTTTGTTTGTTTTGTGGTAAGAGCCTATAGTCTTAAGACGAGACGACAAGCTCGTTTCCCTCGCAACTTGTTCAGTTTAGAGTGACAATACAAGCTCGATTAAGTCGCAACTTGGTTCGTTATTGTTTTAGGATGAGACGACCAATTATTGCACTTTTATGAGCCATGTAAGTAACTATCAATTATGTGATCATGGTCAGTATACTGGGTTATTTTTTAGTCAGTGCGCAAACTTTCGCAGGAAGTTTCTACTCGTGATTCTGAACAACTTTTACTATGGGGCCACCTGCGAATTCGCAAAAAATTTTTGGATGTTCCATAGAAAAATTCATTCCTACTCGGCAAAAATGTATGGAATACACAAAATTTTTTTTAGGTTTCAGTGGTGGCCCCATAGTAAAAGTTGTTCAGAATCACGAGTAGAAACTTCCTGCAAAGTTTGCGCACTGACTAAAAAATAACCCTGTATATGTCGTAGGCTGATCGTTAGATTGGACATAAACAGTGATATGCATTGCGATTTCGCGCGGACTATCCGCGCGACACAACGGTTGTTCGTCCTATGTCTTGCAGCGTGTAAAACCATGGTATAATAAGATACTCCGCCTGGTATTCCATTCCGAGACTCGTGAACCACGTGACCGACACAAGACTACGTCATCATGCTTGTGGGTTACCAAAAATACCCACTCTTATGATTATTTTTGTTAATCATATAAGATACTGTTAACTAATCAATACAATTTAAGTGTTGTTGTTGTAAAGTTCAAGTTAATACACACGTAAATCTGAATTATAAAATTATTCAGAAACATTTTAACTCATTTTTCTGAGATTGAATTTACCCCATAACGTATTTTATTGAAATAAAGTGGCAATACTAGTGATGTAGGCTTGTGTTTCTCTGGGAATGTAAGACCATGTTTTATTAGACTATGTGTAAAACAACAGCACTGGCTTGAACAGTCGCTCACGCTGACTCATCATGATGAACGATTATATTTTAAGGGTCCGTTTTTTTTGTAATTGATATCGACAAGCCGAACAAAACTGTACAATTACAGAAAAGTAGGTAATAATTATTGCTGTATAACGTAACAGTCTGTAACATTCGGAACCATAAATTGAAATTAATTATGATTTAGTGGAAGTGACTGTAGTATCCTTGTTTGAAAATCTAGACCCTGACCTAAGGAATACTAAAACTTACCTTCATTAGGCCTGTCCAGCGTGTACCACAGTTTGAACTGGTTGGGGAACTCTTGAGCGTACTTCTCCAGTTCGTTCCTGCACAGGATATCGTCCTCAGTTTGGTTGGCGAAGAGCAGACTCAGTTGTGTGCTGTCATCGGCGTCGCTGCAGATGTGGCGGACCAGTTGCAGCATTGGGGTGATGCCGGTTCCACCTGGAAGTGAAGTAAAGAAAGTGGTAAAAAGGAGTGTTTGGCAAACTATAAGAAAATGCAATGGACTTGCTTGGGTTTAGTCTCTTTCTATAAACAATGTAACCGCGGGAAAACCGACTGTCAAAAGAACAATTCGCCGCAGTTAAATTAACTAATAAGTTATCATTCGTTTGCTTCTCGGTGAGATTTTTACACAGCCAAAGAATAATTAAAAGGTTCCACATTACATACAAAAACAGGATATTAAATGTAGGCATTCAGGTATTTATCACTAAGAAACTGACTCCCCTAGTCCGCTCAGGGTGCTTTTGACCTGGGCTGAATATCTGTCGACTATGGTCAAACGCATGGTGGCGGCTGTGATACCACCTACAATATCATTTTTAAAGAGGGTTGACGTCAGGCAGGCGCCAGTCATAAAACAGCCAAATACTTTTGCTACATGACTTTGTATTCTAAAAAAACATCTTAACGTAGCCAGATAAGTGATAAAAATGTATCTACCTACAGTGCAAAGTCTTAATTTAATCTCATACTATCCACACTCATATTAATTATCTAATTTATTCAGCTAAGCAAATAACCTAACAGAGTCACGTTTTGATATGATAAGATTATGATTACGTTGTATAAAGTTAAAGTAGTGATAACAACGTCATCGTCATTTGTTTCCATACGTTTTATCACAATTAACAGCCGATGTGGCGCAGTGGTTAGTATGCCTGCCTACCACGCAAAGGTTCCGGGTTCAATTCCCGGTGGGGTCACTCACATAGTTGATATTTATCACTTTGTGAATTTGTTCCCAGTCTGGTTAGGACATTGCAGGCTGAACCACCTGATTGTCCGCAAGTAAGATGGTTCCGTGCTTCGGATTGGCACGTTAAGCCGTCGGTCCCGGTTGCTGTCCACGATGGCGGTCGTTACACAACCATGTCATAGGCCTGCTACTTGTAGTAGGCGGTTGAAAAACTCTGACACCAGGGTTCATCGGGTCGTTGAACGACTCGGTGTCCCACACGAAAAGAAGAAGATCAAAATTATTTTGTGATGTCTAATTATCATTAATACATAGTATATGATGAAGGCGCTTTATGCGTTTCTCTGTCTCTCTGTCGTGAAATTCGACAACTAGGAGTTAACCACGCTAAGGATTTTTATGTGTTTTTTTAATCCTACTAATATTATAAAGGCGGATGTTTGTGTGTGTGTTTGTTACGACATCACGCTCAAACGGCTGGTTAGATTGACATGCAATTTTGCGCAAATATAGAAGAGTATCTAGAATAACACATAGGCTACTTTTTACCACGGGAAAATGTCTAATTCCTACGGGATCACGCATATTCCAATATTTTTGCAAAGGTGGCGTGACTGAGCCGATTCGCGTTTTAAACGTTTTCGCCGAAAACTAACAGCGACATCTCTTGGCGAGTAATGCTTTCTTCCCGCGGAATAATAGGTTGCAGCGGGTGAAACCGCTGACGGGCAGCTAGTAGATTATAATAATATAATCATTTATTTGCCATTGAACAAGGTACATAGACATTTGTACCTTGTAAATGTCGACATTAAGAATCACAGTCATTTTCCGGCGGGAAAATGAGTTGCAGCGGGTAACACCCCTGACGGGCAGCTAGTAAATGATAATAAGTATGAGATTCAAACAACTTTATTGGCATGCAAATCATTATTAGTTTAAATCAAGATAGAGATAATAGGTACAGAGGCACGTAAGTTTTATATTATGCTGAATAAGCGTGGCTCTATGTTTGGTAATGGAATTTTGTAATATTAACTACAACTGAATGGCTCAGATGAATTAGATATCGAATCAGCAAATATCTTTAGAGCCGTGTGATGCCGGCTTAGAATAACTTCCCCTCAAATCTTTCCCGTGGGTGTCGTAAGAAGCGACTAAGGCCCAAACTCCACAGAGAGGACATGGAGAGGACATAGGACGTAAGGCATGACGCTTGGCGTTTGCCATCGCGACGTTTTCATACAAAATGTACGAAAAAGTATTGACAAAGGCACACTCAAGCGTCGCCCAAGCGTCGCATCTATGACAGCTAGCGTCAAAAACTAAGAAGAATATTTGACGATCACTTGTCTGTCAACTGTCATTCTTACGTCCTATGCCCTTCGTCTTTTTGGTGGAGTTTGCGCCGGGATTTGAGGTTTGATATGTATTGCAATTTTAGGTGACAAGCTGACAACCTGTGAATATAGTAACATACCGTCTTTTGAATGACTCTCAAACTGTTGTCAGATGTGGTGTAGATGGCCGTTTTTACAGCCGTTTACGCTCTGTCTACTTCGCAAAGGATATAGGCGTGATATCATCATTAGAAGAGACTAAACTAGTTTAATACTTAATTCTGTGTGTCACACATTTTCTCTTACGTTTGTTTGCCACTTTTTACTTGCAGCTTGTAATTATTTCAATGTGTTAAATAATAAACAATTTTATTATTAAGTTAATTATATTTTTGCCATGTTCCGTTGAAGTGCCTGGGAGGTTTTAATTATAGTCATATCATAACACTTTGTGCTGTGAATTGAGTGCATTATATTAGCACAAATAAGGGAGATGGCGCGCGGGGCGCCTTTACAGAAGATGGCTCACTCAGTACTAGCGGCGATTTTGACGATTTGACGTGAACTGACGTTTACTGAAATGGACTGGAATTTCAGAGCACCTCAAGCCTACAATATATAAGTTACTCTGTGACCTCAAGGTAACTAAGAAGATGGTTGCCACGAACGTCATATTTTCGCATTCAAATCTACTCAGAATCATATTACATTTTTGAATCAGATTTAGAGCTGTATTTCGTCCTCGTATTGAATCTACCAACCATAACATAACTATGTAACAGACGACATTCGCGAAAATCCTTAATAGGGTCGAGTGATCTTTCTGTATGCTCTTCTGTATTTTGTGGTATTAGTAAATACTACCTGCAATCATGTTAAGTTTCTTGGCTACGATCTTCGTGGGAGGGTCTTTCTCCGTATTCTTGATAAGGAAATTGCCGTTTCCGGTGTGTCTATAGAGCGGGGCGCCCCGCTCTATAGTTATTTAGTCTATGGAGCAGGGCGCCCTGCTCGATAGCCGTTTGTCACTGATCTAGCTATTTGCCAGTGCAACCTTATACTTTGAATTTGACAAGTGATTTGAAGAAGTTTCGAAGTTTGTTTTAGAACCTGTAAGAGACCAACTTACACTGGTTATTCTAAGTAACTGCATGTCAACCAGTGTATGTTGACCCATCAACGGATAGATTAATGTGCTGCTGATAGTACTATAGAACAATACTTAGAATTGCTTGGCCTTTTGCACTCTTTGAACAATTTGTTTTATTGTGTATATCGTGTCGTAAGGGTTGTTCGGGTTATATGGGTGCTTCGGGCCGTAAGGGTTCTTCGAGTCGTAAGGGTTCTTCGGGTTGTAAGGGTTCTTCGGGTCGTAATGTTTCTTCGGGTCGTAAGGATTCTTCGTGTCGTAAGGGTTTATCGGTTCGTAAGGGTTGTTCAGATTGTATGTGTTGTTTGGGACGTAAGGGTTCTTCGGGTCTTATGGTTTTTAGGGACATAACGGTTCTCCAGGTCGTAAGGGATCTTTGGGTCGTAAGGGTTCTTCGAGTTGTAAGGGTTCTTCGGGTCGAAAGGGTTCTTCGGGTCGTAAAGTTTCTTTTGAGGCAGGCGGGTAAAACCAGCCAATATTCAAGCTGTAATGCAAATTGCTAGTTAGTCAGTAGGTACATGCAAGCGAGGTCAAACAAACATAGGTTTACTAAATCAAATCAAAGTGGGTACACTTGCCCTGTACTTATACGTTATACCTACCATGATACCTACATACGAGTCGAAATAGCGGCGGAGCGGCGCCCCGGTCAATAGCAAAACCACAGACTAAGCGCTATTCAGCAGGGCGCCCCGGTGAATAGCCTAAATGACTATCGAGCGGGGCGCCCCGCTATATAGACACTTCCTTCCGGTATACTGCAGCCTGCCCGATGGACCTTAAACCTCTATGGTGTTTCCAAGCTTGAAAACTAACTCTATTGTAAGTGAAATAAAGTCTACCGGGAGTAACGGAAAGGGTATAACAAGCCGAAAGGAGGTCAAGGTACTCATGAAACTGAACAACTTTCCCCATGGAACATGGGCCGAAATGTGAAAAAAAAAATTTGGACCTCCCATAGTAAATCAGTTAGCTGATCGGCGATTTTGTATGGGAGGTCAAATTTTTTTTCTCATATTTCTACCCATGTTCCATGGGGAAAGTTGTTCAGTTTCATGAGTACCTTGACCTCCTTTCGGCTTGTTATACCCTTTCTGTTACTCCCTGTATACTGACTGGAATTATAGTCCGCCGAAGTTCGCTCTTATCAGCCCAATTTTTACTTAATATCAATAACGACAGAGCCCATTTTCAACTTGCCAAAGGCCTACCTGCAATCATGTTGACTTTTTTGGCTACAGTTTTCGTAGAAGGGTCGTTCCTCATCTTCTTGGTATGCTGCAGCTTGCCTATTAGATTTTATGACTTCGACTTTATGTCCATTACGATAAAGTTAATTTTAACTTGACGGCAACATACCTGCAATCATGTTGACTTTCTTGGCTACGATCTTCGTGGGAGGGTCTTTCCTCATCTTTTTGATAAGGAAAGTTCCATTGCCAGTGTACTGTAATCTTCCTGACGGACCTTGAACATCTAAAGTATCTTCAAGCTTGAAAATGAACTCTATCGTAAGTGAAATAAAGTGTATATTGACTGGAATTATAGTCCGCCGAAGTTCGCTCTTATCAGCCCAATTTTTACTTTATATCAATAACGACAGAGGCCATTTTCAACTTGCCAAAGGCCTACCTGCAATCATGTTGACTTTCTTGGCCACGATCTTCGTTGGAGGGTCTTTCCTCATCTTCTTGATAAGAAAAGTGCCGTTGTGAGCGTTCTCCAATCTTCCTGATGGACCTCGAACCTCTATAGTGTCTCCAAGCTTGAAAATGAACTCTATCGTAAGTGAAAAAAGTCTATACTGGCTGGAAAGATACAAAGTTCAAAAAGTTCGCTCCTATCAGCCCAATTTTAACTTTATTCCTATAATGACAGAGCCCATTTTCAGCTTGCCAAAGGCCTACCTGCAATCATGTTAACTTTCTTGGCCACGATTTTCGTTGGAGGGTTTTTCCTCATCTTCTTGATAAGGAAAGTTCCGTTGCCGGTGTACTGCAATCTTTCTGATGGGCCTCGAACCTCTATAGTGTCTCCAAGTTTGAAAATTAACTCTATCGTGAGTGAAATAAAGTCTATATTGGCTGGAAAGATACTAAGTTCAAAAAAGTTCGCTCGTATCAGCCCAATTTTGACTTTATCTCCAGTTCAAAGAGTTCATTTTCAACTTGACGATAACATACCTGCAATCATGTTGACTTTCTTGGCCACGATCTTCGTTGGAGGGTCTTTCCTCATCTTCTTGATAAGGAAAGTCCATTGCTAGTGTACTGCAATCTTCCTGATGGACCTTGAACCTCTATAGTGTCCCCAAGCTTGAAAATGAACTCTATCCAAAATGAAATAAAGTCTATAATATAATTTGAACAGATATCATCAAAGTTCGCTCTTATCAGCCTAATTTCGACTTTATGTCCATTACGATAGAGTTAATTTTTAACTTGACGCCTACATACCTGCAATCATGTTGACATTATGGCTACAATTTTTGTTGGAAGTTCGCTCTTATCAGCATAATTTCGACTTTATGTCCATTACGATAGAGTTAAGTTTTAAATTGACGCCTACATACCTGCAATCATGTTGACTTTCTTGGCTACGATCTTCGTGGGAGGGTCTTTCCTCATCTTCTTGATAAGGAAAGTGCCGTTGTCAGTGTACTGCAATCTTCCTGATGGGCCTCGAACCTCTATAGTGTCTCCAAGCTTGAAAATGAACTCTATCGTAAGTGAAATAAAGTCTATATTGCCTGGAATTATAGTCCGCCGAAGTTCGCTCTTATCAGCCCAATTTTTACTTCATGTCCATTACGATAGAGTTAATTTTCAACTTGACAATAACATACCTGCAATCATGTTGACTTTCTTGGCCACGATTTTCGTAGGAGGGTCTTTCCTCATCTTCTTGATAAGGAAAGTGCCGTTGCCAGTGTACTGCAATCATCTAGATAGACCTTGAACATGTATAGTATCTTCAAGCTTGAAAATGAACTCTATCGTAAGTGAAATAAAGTCTATATTGGCTGGAAAGATACAAAGTTCAAAAAAGTTCGCTCCTATCAGCCCAATTTTGACTTTATATCAATAACGACAGCGCCCATTTTCAACTTGCCAAAGGCCTACCTGCAATCATGTTGACTTTCTTGGCTACGATTTTCGTGGGAGGGTCTTTCCTCATCTTCTTGATAAGGAAAGTTCCATTGCCGGTGTATTGCAATCTTCCTGATGGGCCTCGAACGTCAATGGTTTCACCAAGCTTCATGTTTTCTAAGTACTGCGACATTTTACCACCGTCCGGGAATTTCGGGTGGACGTTTTTGAAGTAGACCTGAAATATTGAGACAAAACATTGTACGTATATGTAATGTTATGCCTAGTGGCAAGTTATACGCGCCACTGAACGTTTGAAGCTAAAGGCTTTGCCGTGCCGGCTTAGAATAGCATCATCCTAGTTCTACCCGTGGATGTCATAAAAAGCGACTAAGGTTTAATTATCTTGGGAATGGGCTTGCACTGCGCTCGCCAATCTGCCTGCCAAGCGTGGTGAGTATACTAATACCCCCCGAGAAGAGGAGTTCCATGTCTAGCAGTGAACTGTTGTGGCTGTAAAGGGCTATAAAAAAACACCATCTTTCCAAAAGGGCCCGATTTCTCATACATAGATGGTTGTTATATGAAAGTCTAGATAACCAGCAACGTTTATTTTATCCAATCAGGAGGCTGCGCTAGGCTGGTATGTGTAATAGCCGTTTTAGTACTTTGAGGTACCTCTTTACGGTAACTAATGATGTACTTTGTACTCTTTTAATGTATGTACCAAACTAATTATGTTACAAAACATTTGACACAGAATTGAGGGCCTACATTTGAAACAATTAGATGGCTCAATATAATCAAAGTAAAGTAATTTGGACATTGTATTAAGTTTTATTTGCATCACTAATTGCTTGCTCATTACTAGCTCATGAAGTCAACAAGTTGAATATTTGGCATTGATGATATTAAATTTTGACTTGCAAATACTCTGTACTCTGGGAAACTGATGAAATAATTATTTTTTGCACTATTACGCATCAATTTCCTCAAAGAAAGAGTGTTCTTAATGCCTGATTGACAGAATGATATTGATTGCTACTATAGCAATAAGGCCTCAAATTATTGTTTCTTTGTCTGTATTTGTTGTGCAATAAATATATTTTGATTTGATTTGATTTCAGAAGTGTTGATAATCATTCATACCTGCTGCATGAATATATGCTAGGATGATGCTAGAGTCAGATTTTTAACAGTGGCTATCACGCTAGCCTGCCAACAAGTAATTACAATAAAGTCAAGATAACCCGCCACGTAAACCAAATCGGGCTCTGGGCTCTGGCTTTCAAGATAGGTACATAGTATAAAATGAAGCCCCTTTTTTAGTTTCCCTGTTTCTCTCTGCCAAGGACACCGCTAACTCATCTTGTACCACGCAACAGATGTTGATGGGGATTCCCACGGGCAAAAGATTAGCAGCTGGTGGAGCAGCCCGTAATAAATCATAGAATATGAAGCATCCTGACATACCTTGATAACAAGGTCGACATAGCCTTTATCTTCATCGCTGGAGACAGGAGTGTATGCCCGGATCACCAGATCATCGTCGATTTTAGCTGTCAAGTGGATGTGCTGTCCTATTGGCAACCCTGAAATTAAAAACATAATAAGGTGTAAAAATTTGTGACTAAACAAAAACATATTTTGGAGCCTGCCACACAAAACTATTTTGGTTTTGGGCTTTTTGTATACAGGGAGGGAGTAACAGAAAGGGTTTAACAAGCCAAAAGGAGGTCAAGGTACATGAAACTGAACAACTTTCCCCATGGAACATGGGTCGGAATCGGAATATGAAAAACAAATTTGGACCTCCCATACAAAATCGCCGATCAGCTAATTGATTACCAAAGTTGTTCAGTTTCATGAGTACCTTGACCTCCTTTCGGCTTGTTAAACCCTTTCCGTTACTCCTGGTATAAGGTCTAAAATTCCGACACTACCATTCCTTACAGAAAGTTGTTCAGTTACATGGTCTCGCTAGGCTAGTCTTTGAAATATTTCCAGTTCATTTACATCCTGTAGGTAGGTAGATAGATAATGTGAAGATCTACTGATTATTTGAAATGTTAACTGATGTAAATATCTATCAGTTGTTTATCAGTATAGGACAGTGTTTTGATTATATCTGATTACCAATAGATTAATTTAATTGATCAGAAAATACATAATAAAGATATAAGAGATACCTAGCAACAATAAAAAAATATTAAAACTGATTATGATTTAGTACTCTATAATCTGAATTCAAGGTCTAAGTTAAAGGTAAAGGTAAGGTCCAAGGTAAAGTTACATGCTGTGTGGTGAGCCTGGCCAGCCCTGAGGCAGCGCCTTTATTTATTTTTATTTATTTATCCCGCCTGAGCCGCGCCTATAGGTACTAGGAACACAAAACTGTTATAAAAACATTAAAAACTGTGTCATATTTTTTTTTTATTACTTATCCGTTTCTGAATGACTATCAATAAGTGATATTTTTTGAATTTTATGTTGAAGTTAAATCATTTTAAGTTTGAGTTCTAGTACGGAGTACATCTCTTAAGTGCAGTTCAATTTCCTTTCCCACATTAATTACTAACATGAAAGTTTAAACCAAACGTGTTTAAAAATTAAAACATAAGTAGGTACTAATCCCTAAGTAAGAATGATGCTTATTGTTACATAACAATCGTAACAATTATAAAATTGATAACAAGATAACAGCAAAAATTCCAGTCTACATAATGATGATTAATGAATGACAATATAATCAATTTATCATTCTATGGTAAGTTAAGCTTAAAATAATAATTTAAAAGATTTAATTATGAAAACTTGAAATAAAAAAGTATATTATTAAGGCCGCTATAGAGGTTTTCACGAAGCCCATATAATTTTCCCTGCCAGACCGCTCGGAGCGTCGTTTTGCGAAAAACATGGGAATGTTTGAATATTTTTTACAGTGATATTATGAACAAAAATAAATATATTTTGCTGCAATTAGATTAAGTACATCTTCTTAAATAACATATATTTTTTTTAAATCTTTACTACTGTTATTTATTCATACAGAAGTTGTTATAATGGCGCATTATTTTGCAAAAATTCGTATATAAAAACGTGGTATTATTCTATATTTCTGAATAAAATTGTAAAATGTTCACTGTAGACTTTGTTCTCAAATATATACTCTATTTTTTTGTATAATTGATATTTTTTTACAGTGAACCAGAACTCTAAAACTCACGCTTGATTTGAGGTCTTTTCCTGAATTTTGGTTTTGTCGCTTTAGATATCGCTGTTTGTAACATGTTTAAAACCAAAATGTTAATATTTACATTGTACATTTTTTAGATGAAGATATGCTTGATTAAATGTACGAGTAACATATTAATTTTACATAACGGTTTTCGAGAAACTCGCATGTTTATAAAGCCAATATTTGCAAATTTGCTAGAAAAAATTGAATGCGCTCTTAATAGTTCGAAACTTGACTGGGTTGTTAATAAAATACAAAAGAGTCAGGTAGGTACCTACCACGGACTACAATCATTGTTTTTAGAAATACTAAATGTTATTCTAACTTGTACTTAACAAAATATTAAACTGAAAAGTTTTGAAGCCATTTAAAAATGAAAATAATATATTTTCACAAAGAATCTAATTCCAAAGTATTTTAAAAGTAGCTTTTTGGCCTATAGTCAAGTAGCAGATTACCACCTATTACCTGCTTCTGCTGTAGTTCATGATTGTCTTACTGCAAACATTGAATAATGAAGGACCTTGAACTTGACACCGTTGACAAAAGCAAAGTTTTTTTATTAATGACCAAATGATTGTAGAAAAATATGGGTAACTTGCAGTTTGAAATATTACCAGCTGTTTGTCTTATTCACAGTTAGTTGTTATTATTGAAATGAACTTGTTCTTTTCAATTAAATGTTTTTATTATGAGCTGGCCTGACCTGACATAACTATAACAAAGACATCTTATAAGTTAACCCATTAAGTTAACAACCAATTTAAATAAAAACTATGGTATAAATTATCTAGTTCTTATAACACAAGCATTGCATTTTTGTTGTTATATTTTTTCTCCTGCAGTAGGACACTGAACTGGCTACATAAAGAAGCAGATGTATCAAAAAACATTAGTGTGACCATGGTAATTTCAAAGGTGTATTCTGTGAAACAAAACTGTAATCTAAAATTTATGGTTTTTTAATATAGCCAGTGTCACTCAACCTGCTGAGACTAATTTAACGACACCTCACATGTCAAGATCCACCCAGCCGTTTGGGCTGTAGCCCGTGAAAACGAATTTTTAGATACATACCTACATAGATACTCTCGAAAAAAATAACCCTCCTGAGGCAGTCTGGTAAAAATAACTTACCAAGCACATGTTCTGAAGATGGCAGACCAAACCGGAACCTCCTTGTGTCATGTGTGAGTTCCTCTCTCTCGATAAGTGGCAGGGCATATTTTGTGTTGGGGTCTTTCAGCGTCACTGGCGCTTTGCTCCCACCCTTCTTCTTCCTGCCGCAAAGCCATTGGGCTACTACTGTTGTGAGTGCTACCACTGTACCAGCACCAATCAAGATTGGTAGAACCTGTAATTGATTAAGATTACCAGTGAAAAAACTAACAAGATGAAAACAGATCTCAGAAATCAGTTATAATATAAAGTATTGTGAGCGAAACCTTTAGTAAAATTTTTTTTTTAAACTACTCTAAGATAAATACAAGTCGTTATATCAGGTATGTAAGTGATTGACTACAATACAATGCATATTTATGATTAAGCAAAAACTGTATTGGGTAGGAACTTATTTGAGGATAATTACTTTAAAGCCCAAAAACTGGTTTCATCATAGCACTTCCTACTAACAAATTGGTAGTTAATAATTTATGCAAAGCTTATGCACATAACTACATACCTACTTTATCTACTATCACAAGACATCATAGATTAATAAACAAATGTACAAATTTAGTACTAAGAAACTATAGATTTCATGTAATACCTACAGTCCGACTGCTAATCAAACAAACTTGAATAAACACATGAAATGGTTAAATGAAGGTGACTGATAAGGAATATAATGGGTAGGTATGTTTAAAACTATGCAGATCAATTCAGTTACTACACATTTCAACATGATAAGTCAGTACAAGCCTAAATTTCAATACCTACTAGTAGTCGGGTGTGTACACCGGTGAAAATCGGAAAATACGGCTGATGCTTATCACATGATTTCTTCTCGAAAGGATTGGTCCTTAAGGCGCATGGACCCATTTAAAAAGTGGGGCCACCTCAATTTTTGTTGTAATTTTTTTGAGAAAAATAGTCCAGTTTCTTTAGGGTTTCATACAAAATGTCATCCTCTATTTTACCCATTTAGGGGCCGAATTACAAAAAATTAAAACACACGTATTTTATAGTTTGCGATGTATAATAACTGAACAAAATTTCAGCGACATTTATCAAAGGAATAAAAAGTTACCTTCAAACTTTCATCCCCTGTTTTACCCCCTTTAGGGATGAGTTTTTATGAAAATTATTTCTTATAGCTCTTTTGCATTATTTTAACATCCTTTGCGCAATAATTCAAGTTCCTATGTTATCTGTGCGTTTATATTTTACTATCTTTTGATCACCAATTCTTGTTTTTTATTTAGATAAAAAATTGAATTTTAATATGTAATGACCCAAATTTTATTACGGAATTGACTTTTTGACATATGATTTAATCGAAAATGATACCAAACATGACTATAAACTAAATCGCTCAAAGAAAATATTAAAACTGAACTTTAAAACCCCCCCACCCCCCACCAGCAGCAAAAATACAGGTGGCCCCACATCGAAAATCCAACTCAGTAACCAAAAGATTAATCGTGCCAAAGGAAATTTTATTATACCCTTCAGCCGTATAATTAGAGCTACACACGCCACTATAGGGGCCAGAGTCACAAATGTAATGTACCTAAATTATGTTGGTACAAAACCTAACCAAAAACAATACATACTGGCAGGTTTTCGAAAAACTCAGTAAGAGCCACTTGTAGGCCACTCATCTTGCTTCACTGTGTCCGAGTTACTGGCTGATTACTGGACTGTATCAAATAGTAACGAGAGAGCTAATTATTCGGAAGTAATCACTGCATTTCACACGTATCGCGACCACGCACGGGGACACACACTTTGCAACTGGGAACTGTCAGATTTCAATAAACAATAGTGAAGTGGGGTCCTAGCCTTGACCTCCGCGATTATCTCTAAAGTGACTCCGTAGTAGTGACGCTGCAAAATGGTAATTTCGAAATAAAATCTGAACAACAAACCATGATTGAAGACCTTCGTGTCCGCCGAACCCAATCAAACGATTAGAAAATAACATAGCGGAATTTATGATCATACAGCATTTTATCGAAGCGCGATTATCAGTTTTTATGATAAGAATTCAATATAAAAGGTATCGGTCGTACAGATCATGGAAATCCTTGGGAAAACCCGCTAACATTTTGGAAACATAACCTCAAAACTGACTACGGAATATAATCACGAAATGTTCTGCTTTAAACATGAAAAGAATACTTACGATTTTGTAATTTATATCGTTCAACATGTTTCTTGCAGTTTAGTCAAGGATCTCCAAGGAAATCACTGTATAAATGCACTGCACAATCACAAGTTTTCTGATGATGTAAGTTTTTTCTGATAACAGGTTTATAAAAAGCTAAAGTTCTGCAGATCGTTGGAATTGGAACGCACAGAATGTGAACGGTACGTACGGCACAAGACAACGAGAATTATTTTAGATTCTTACACAATTTGTGTCGTTTACCTTTCGCTGTTTTGGTAGATGACAAGCGCGCGAAATGTATTTTTAGAATTGTTGATGAATTTAACAGAATTTTGGAAATATTCAAACGGTTAAGTATGAAGACCACTTCATTTCGTAATTTATAAAAACACAAATAATTTCGTAATATTATAAAATCTGAGCACGAGCTGAAGTAAAAACAGCTTTCAAATTTTAGCGCCATGCATTAGTTGTTGTTTTAAAAATTCATCCATCAGGATAGGCAATGGTACTAGCCATACAGCCTAGTCTTTTATTAGTTCTTTCTGTTATCTTTTCAAAAATAAGGCATTAAATGCCAATTCTTCTATAGTTCATTTCTTATTTCCAATAAAAACAAGGCAAAAATGCCATTTCTTCTATATATTCTTGTGTAATTTTCAGGTTCATAAAATTCCATGTCCAGGTTAAATCCATGTCAAAGCTCTCCAACCGTGGAGTTAATAAAGTCAAATATTGGATTAAAAGTGGCAGGGTTCGATAGAAGTTCTTGAAGCGAAGGCGGGATACTGTCTTTGTAAATATCTTGCAGCTTGTCAATTAATAAAATTCGGTTAATATTTAAAGCAGGACAGTTGAAAAATATATGTTCCAGCGTTTGATTTTCATTTAGAGAGCAATCTGTACATAAAGGTGAGTTAATAATTTTCATGCGGTGTAGATGGGCTTTAAATTTACAATGACCAAATCGTAACCTGCATATTTGTGTGAAGAATCTTCTTTTATAAAGGTATTATTCTTAGCGAACCAGGGTTTCTCTCCAAGATTCTTATTGATTGCAGCATACCATGCACCTTTTTCTTGTATTATAATTTGATGTTGATTTATCCAGCTTTGTCTAATTTCCTCTTGAATCAATGGGATTAAATCTCTCCATGGAAGTGACATTCTTCTGGGTTGTCCAATTAAGCTATTGTTTATTGTTCTGGCAAGGTAGTCAGCTGTTTCATTACCTGACACACCTTTATGTGCTGGAGACCATAAAATTCAATTGAAACATTGGCGTTGTATAGTGTTTGCCACAGCTGTTTAATTTTATAAATAATATAATTTGTACTCAGAGTGTTATTCTTTAAAGCTGATAAAACTGACATACTGTCACTAATAATAAGCCATTTAGGAAAGAGTGATTTAAATTGTTTATATATTCTAAAGCGGCTTGAATTGCTGCAGCTTCTGCCGTAAATATACTGCAGGTTTTGGTAGTTTATATCCATTTCCTGTCTTCAAGGCACTGTGATAGTATGCAAGAGAGACACCTGTATCAGTTTTGAGCCATCAGTGTAAATATGCTGGTATTGTGGCCATAATGATAGTTTCTCATATAGCTCTTCTCTAGTTCTAATGGAGTTATCTATAACTATATTCATATTGCAAAATTTGCTTTCAAAAGCTCCTTCGTAACATGCCAACTTGTCAGATTTGTGAATGTTATGCCTTTCATTATAAACTTTTATTTCAGAATAATCAAGCAGAATAAAGGGAATTTAATTGAAGTAGATGCAGAGGCCAAAGTTTGATTTTCAGCGATTTTCTCTAATAAGGAATGGTGAGTAAAGAAAATAATTTCAGTAGAAATCTAAATTTGAGATATTTAAATCTTAACATCAATGGAGGTATATTGCATTCAACTTGCATAGAAACAATAGGTGTTGTTTTCATTGCACCTGTTATTAAACGTAAATTTTTATTCTGTAAAGTTTCTAACTTTTAACCAAAATAGGATTGGAAGCATAACAAAGAAAACTATATTCAAAGTGGGAACGTACCACAGACTTATATAACATAAGTAAAACTTTAGGATCAGCCCCCCATGATGTTCTAGCGAGGGATTTAAGAATATTAAAAGCTCTAGAAGCTCTATCTGACACATAACTTACATGCTTATTCCATGATAAATTTCTAGTAAAAATTACTCCAAGAAATTTTGCTTCATCTTCTACTGGCAATAAGCTACCATCATAATATATATGAGATATTAAAAGTCTAGATCTACTAAAGATCACAACTTTAGTTTTCTCTAGACTAACACTTAAATGTAAATAATCAAAGTATGTTTTTAATCTTTCTAATGCTAAATTTAATTTGATTTCTGTTGCTTGCATGTTAGACCCAATACAATATATAGCTAAATCATCAGCAAATTGTAAATTTCTTACTTCGGTACCCAGTATACTATTTAATTTATTAATATACAAGATGAACAGCAAAGGACTTAAAATTCCACCTTGACAAACACCTAAATATGACGATTGTGGTCCATATAAATTATTTTTAAACTTGACATATACTTGCCTACCATTTAAAAAGTTGAATATCCAACTAATTAATTTTCCAGGTAAACCTAACAACTGTAACTCCGCAGCAAGCACATGGTGATTAACATTATTGAAGGCTCCAACAATATCAAAGAAGACACAAACAACAAATTTATTAAATGAGAAGGAATGATGAATGTCAAGAAAGAGATTATTCAAACTTTCGATTGCAGAGTGACCACGTCTAAAACCAAACTGATTTGGAGGTAATAACTTATTAGATTCAATAAAAATTCCAGTCTTTGTTTTAGTATTTGTTCAAAACTTTACCTATACAGGATGTTAATGCTATAGGTCGATAAGAATTACAATTATCCGCATCTTTACCAGGTTTCAAAACTGGAATTAAACAATCAACCTTCCATTCAGTGGGAATTATGTCATTAGACCAAAGAAAGTTAAATATGTCCAAAATCATTTTTACTTGACAATGAAAGATTTTTAATAACTTATATGGAATATGATCTAAACCAAAAACAGTATCTCTTCTAGAGCTAAGTGCACTAATAAATTCATTTAAAGTAAAAGGTGTAATTAAATAATCATTACCACCAGTGACTGGAGAGTTAACAGTAGTAGTGACAATATTTGGAGAAACGGTTGTGTACTTATTTAAAAATGCTGGTATCCAATCTGTGTTAGAAGACCGTATCACATTACATTCAGAAAAGATTTATTAAACATGCGCATTGTTTTCCATATTACAGACAGAGGTGTTTGCCGGTTAAATGTTTCACACAAAGCCATCCATGAAGCTTCTCTTTCCCTTTTAATGGTAAGTTTTTAATAGCTTGTTGTTTTTAAAATAGATATAATTTTCTAATGTTGGGTCATTTTTAAATTGAATGTAAGCAGCTTTAGAATTATTTACTGCTAAAGTGCAGGCATTATTCCACCAAGGCAAACATGGTCTTTTCCTACGTGTTAAATTTGGCTGCACTGAATTATTTCTGGTTGTAGGATTAGCCTCAAATGCACAATTTAGTAGTAAAGAGCAGAGATTAGAATAGGATTCCTGGGGTCGTTCAAAGTCAAAGTTAAAAGTAGTTAATTTGTCACTAACTATTTCTTGATATTTTTCCAATCGACATTTGAAAAATTTGGACGGATGTAATTTCCTTGATTTAAATTGGAATTGTTAATTCTATTTACAGAACCAAGGATACTAGTAACAGTGGGAAGATGATAACTCCCATTGGATCATCATGAACTGACCAGCTACAACGTAATGATAATGAGGAAGAAACGAGTAAGATCCAATGCATTTGGTTTCCACACATGTGAACCCACAGTAGTTGCTTGGCCGTCATTAAGGAGGCATAAATTATTATCATCAATCACATCTTGCAAAATTATACCACGCGCATCAGTTGACGTGCAACCCCACGAAGTACTGTGTGCATTGAAATCCCCAGCCATAATAAGAGGCCCCGGTACAGATTTAATCAAACTATCAAGACGGGAATAAGTAAAGTTGGAAGGAGAAGCCAACGTGGGACTATAGAAACTAATTATTGTAATAATTTCATTGTTGAAATGTAACTGAACTGCCAAATTTTGTAATGAGTTATCAGAATGTGTGTTTAACAAATTGTAACGCAAATTATTTTGTATTAATATAGCAACACCATTGTGTTTAGTACCTATATCTAATCTTTCGATGTTAAAACCTTTAATTTTAATTTTTTCCTGGTTTTAACCAGGTTTCAGAAATAAGTGCTACATGAATATTATTATTATATAAAAATAAGTAAAAGCATGTAAATTACTAGACAAACTTTGAGCATTCCATTGAACAATATTTAACTGATCCATAAATTAGAATTTACTTAGTTTTATGGTCTGTGGTTTTATTGATACTGAATGAATCAAGTAAAGCGCTTTTTATACTTTGAGTAGAGATTGGGATGGGATTTTCAGCATCTTTACTAGCGGAAATAATTTTTATAATTGAAGAAATCAGAAGATTCATGAATTGTTCCGATTTAAACAATTGTTGAACTGGGTCTACTTTACTTTTTAGTGGGGAAGTTTTGTTACTAAAAACTTCAGAATACGAGGCCCTGCGCATCTGAACTTTTATCTCCTCTGCTTTTTGAATTTTCACTGGGCATGATTTGGCAATTGCAACATGTTTTCCTTTGCAGTGAACACAGACTGCTTCTTCTGGCCGTTTTACGCAATCTTTATAATTGTGAGAATCACCGCAGATTGAGCACCTCTGGGCGTTTTTACAGAATTTACCAATGTGTCCAAAGCGCAGGCATCGCAGGCATTGGCTCACAGGAGGCGTGTATGGCCTTACTTCGAAATACCAGCTGTTAATATCCACATAATCAGGAAGTACTGCACTAGCGAAAGTTATCGATACCGCTTGTGTTGGTACCAAGCAGGAGTTACCTTCGTCGTCTTTGGAACGTCGCATGAATCGGCGTACAGATACAACATTTCTGCAACTAGAAATTCCATCATATATTTTTTTGTTGCTCATGTATGTTGGAACGTTTGTTATTACCCCTGTCACTTCCGTTAATCTTGCTGGAATAGTCGCCCTCAACTTTAGCTCTTTTTGAGACTTGAGATTATTAAGAGCTGCATTTGCTAACCCTGGTCGCTCAAATATAACCGCTATTTTGTAACGATTGATTCTTTTCAATTGCTTGATACCTTTGTTACTAAGCTTCAATGCGCTTCCCAAGCCCATCAAGTCTCTCTCACCTATCGGCGTCTTGTCGTCCGCGCTCTCGTAAATTACTATATATTCGAACTCACCGCCATCCTCCGGATACTGACGAATGTAGTTTTCAGTTTTGTATGGCTTGTATTTGTCTACATCGTCGTCGCCCGCATCATCGCTCATAGCGGGTCCTCTCCTTCGCTTACCTCTCCGCCATCGTTTCCCTTTACGTTTGCCTTTGCGACCCATGGCTGGGCAGCAAAGCTGTGTTGCTTTTATTGCACTATTAGAATATAAGTTACTAGTAATTAAATTTACTAAGAAATTATCAATTTATTCTGCAAAAAGCAATTTTAAAATTTTCTTTGAAAAATTTTCACCCTCTTGATTCAAATTCCCGCCAAAGAATCCGCCATGCAATAATTGTGACAGCTGTCACATGCTCTCTTATCTGATTGGCTGCAGCTGTTCATTGTAGCCATGAGAGTAGCCAATGAGCTTAGTGCTTGGTATATAGTGCTGTCCTCTCTCGAGTATCAATAGCAGGTACTCTTTCACGTACTAGTTAAATTTTAGGGTTCCGTGAACTTCCGTATCCGCTTCTGTAGGGGAATTGTGCTCAAGATGGCATACTGAGATAAGATGACACACCATCAACTATTAAACTATTGATGTTAGAGGTGTACTTGTAGTGTTGTTATGTGTATCTTAGATGCTCCTAATACATATATTCAATAGAGAAGTCAATGACAGCAAATGTAAAAATTATGCGGATTTTTGTAATTTTTGACTTCAAGGAATTTTCGACCACTTTCAGCTTGCTGTTTGTTTGTTGGTGAAACTACCAAAATATATAATTTAGTAAGCCGAATATTTTTTGGTGTAATCTAGGGTTAGGTATATTAGTATGTAAATTTTAATAAAAGAGCAATGTGAACCTTTTACATTTTTAACAAAAAAATAATTATTTTAGTACTACTTTTTGAGTAAGGCGAAGGTAAGACGACATACCAGATTAGTGGGTGTGAGGTTGTATGTCAACTTACCCATAAAAACTTGTGATCACTGTTTTCAGCATTCTTTTTCGTATTATCGACTATGTTTAATATTTCCTCACATAACAAATGGCCAGGACAGAATTGAGTACACTGTTTAACAAATATTAAAGCGTATGTCATCTTATCCTAACGCTGTGTCGTCTTACTCTGGTCGGAGTGGTGGTGATTTAAGGTTCATAAAATTTGTAATTATTAACTTACTTGATTTTAAAATAAACAATCAGCTTCCTAATAAAATGTTTTTAAACATGCATCAGATTATAAAACTAACATCACTTTATTTAACAAAATATTTACCTCTAAACAAAAAGTATGTCATCTTAAGCACAATTCCCCTATATGGTATGATGTTCACTCATCAATATCATATATGCTCATCATTCAGTCAGTCGTCATGAGGAATCATGATGGCCCAAGAATGTGATGGGCTAGGGTTCAGGCGTTCTGGCTAAGGCTCCTCTCTTATTCTAAATGTTTTGAACAATCCAATAAGGATTTAATGGAATAGGCATAGTTTGGGAATTGTTAAAGGGGATTAAAATAAAGAACTTGATCAAAATATTTTTTTATGAATATTTTTTTTTTATTTGTACTTCAGCGCTTCAGCGTTGACGGTACTTATTTAAAAACTTAACAAAAGTAATAATACATTCCTGTTTTATTATTACCTACGTAGGCTAGGCACGCACGAGGCGCTATCATCGGCAACAGTTCGATTTACCTACTCACTACGTGCCACTGCCACTACCCCCACTTTTGCTTATAAGAACTTACCTATAAGCGATCCATGCGATCAACCTATCCTATCTTCCCCTTATTTGCATAGTATCGGTAATGGATATAGGTAACTCTTGGTGCTGCTGATAGGCAGTACCTACCTACTTACTTATTACGTTATATAAACTATCCTCACTCACTAGCAAAGTAATATCCTACAATCACTTTATAAATGTTTTTGGTGTTTTAAATGTCCATTTGTCTATATAAGTACAATCACTTGTTTCACTACTGCTTCCACTTCAGTCTTCCTTTCCTTACGCATGCAACAAATCCGTCTGAAATGTCGTCCAATAATTGTCACTGATGTTCGTTGAAAATGGTGTTGCTGAAAAAACGGTCGCACTCTCGATCGAGTGACTCGATTCGACGAAGTCAGAGTTAGCCATTTGTCTTATACTCTGCATAACTCCGGTGACTAGGACAAACGTCCCGAACACAGCAAGAACCACATCTTTGATGAGAATATAGTAGTATCTCCCAAGGTCTCGCTCCCAGCTGAAGATGAGGTGCATCAAAGCGGGGGCGATGAGGCCGAGGAAGGAGTAGAAGAAGGCTCCTTCAAGGCCGATCACTTGCTCCAGCTTGGGGAACGCTGCAGCTACAGCCACTGAAACAATGAAGAAAGATATTAGTCGAGGATATTTAGTGTGAAATTTTACTAGTGACCGATAGCGAAAACTCATTACCGGCTAGTGATAGGAACAAAGAACATAGGCCGAAATACAAAAAAAAGTTTTGGACCTCCCATACAAACTTGCCAATCAGCTGATTTCAGTCTCTATGGGAGGTCAAATTTTTTTTTCGTATTTCAACCTATGTTCCTTGGGGAAAGTTTTTCCTTATCACTAGCCGGTTCTCAGTTTTCGCTATCGGTCACTAGTAAAATTTCACCCTATATATTTCTCACCAAGATATTTGGTCAGATGATCTGGGACACATATCCCAGGTTCCTGGTTTTGTTTCTCAGCAGGTTTCGTCATTGTCCGTAAGGAATACCTAGATATGGCTCATTGAATGAGTGTGAACTGCGGGCGGTTCCTACCATTCCTGCATAGATTTACTTACTTAACTTCTTTAGTTAACTAGTAGGTGGTTTCAAAACTCTGTCATCAGGTCATCGCCCTGTTTGACCTACGGCCTCCATCAGAGTAGGTAAGTACGCCATAGATTTTTGGAAAACTTCCAAAATTTTCACCGCAGGCAGGATTTGAACCTGCGACCTTCGGCATCAGTACTGCCATAATTTCGCGGGCTCGATTAGAACCGCGGTAGCCCAGTTGGTTAGGGCGTCGGCAGTACTGATGCCGAGGTCTGTAAAGTTTTCAAAATTGTTTACCTAACAGAAGTGTTTTAAAATTTGGTATTCAATTTATCGCGGGTTTTCATCGCTTTGACTACATTCAATCTGTAAAGAATGAAGTAGTCGCTGGGAATTAGTTGCAAAACTATCCCGGTAGATGGAGCCCATCCACGCGATAGTTGACAAGATATACTTCCATAATTTCGCGGGCTCGATTAGAACCGCGGTAGCCCAGTTGGTTAGGGCTTCGGCAGTACTGATGCCGAAGGTCGCAGGTTCAAATCCTGCCTGCGGTGAAAATTTTGGAAGTTTTCCAAAAATTGTTTACCTAACACGAGAAGTGTTTTAAAATTCGATGTTCAATTTATCGCGGGTTTTCATCGCTTTGACTACATTCAATCTGTAAAGAATGAAGTAGTCGCTGGGAATTAGTTGCAAAACTATCCCGGTAGATGGAGCCCATCCACGCGATAGTGGACAAGATATACTTCCATAATTTCGCGGGCTCGATTAGAACCGCGGTAGCCCAGTTGGTTAGGGCGTCGGCAGTACTGATGCCGAAGGTCGCAGGTTTAAATCCTGCCTGCGGTGAAAATTTTGGAAGTTTTCCAAAAATTGTTTACCTAACACGAGAAGTGTTTTAAAATTTGGTATTCACGCCATAGATTCCCCGTATTTGCTATCCAGTCAATACCAAGGTGGATCGTTTTCCATACAAAATTTAAATGGAGTTACGTCTTTAAATGAGACAAAATTATGATTAAAAAACTTGATGGGAAGTCCCATGCTTTTATAACATTGTCGCAAAATAAAACAAATAATTTTTTAACCATCAGATTTCTCTGTAAAAACCGTGTCGCCACTTAATGAACATAGATGGAGCTACTGCTGCAATAAACACGTTTAATTTTTTGTGGAGAAAATACTTGATATTTTTACGTTAAGCAGTTTTGCGACATATTTACGTGTGCCTTCCTCATCTCACATAAAGATTTTTTGATAAAATTGTTGTTTAGCTCATGTGTAACTCGGTTGAAGTTCAGATTTTAGTTTGTATGACGTAACGATCCCCCTTAAGTCATTGATCCATCTTGCTAGTCTTTACACCTTTTATCATGTATTTTTTCCAATTCGAACTCACCAGTCAGTACAGCAAAGAATGCTCTCATGACGGCCTGAGCGAGGTTATGTCTCTTCTGGGACACATGTTCCTTCACGTTCCTCCAGACGATCTCCATGGGCACGTAATACTGCAGCGTGTACGTGAAGAAGATCGCAATCACTATGAAGATCTTCGCCATCAGGCCAGGGCTGGAAGGTCATAAAGAAGGTTGATTGCATACTCTCTAAGCGAAGCGTTATCAATGTCATTCAATATTAGTAGAAAGTACCTATAGATTTTGGCTTCAGGAAAAGTATTTTTTTTGTCATCTCTTAGTGAATAGAATCAGCTGAACGTGATTTTGTATGGGAAATCAACAATATTTTTAAGTCTCCTGAAATATTCTCTTGTTCAGATTCATGATCTGACTGAATGCACCCTACTTATCAATATTCGAAGCTGTCCCTTTCACTCCGTAGATTTTATGTGGGATTGGTTTGGTTCCGAACCTCGAAAAAAGGATCAACAGAAATACCAACAGTATCTTGAGAAACTTCACCTGCCTCTTCATTATAATATAAATTTTGCACTCACATCTCCGTAGTCGGTAAGCTCAATGTGATACTGCCTTGAGCCGCGTCCCCATACCGCACGTATCCCAGAAAGCCCATGGTCATGTACAGCAGGACGACCACCGACATGGTGACGTTCAGAACACCTGGACAGCCGAGGAAGTGCTGGGGCTGGGCCATGGTGTTCTCAACCGGTAACACCACTCCGATGCCCTCCATGGCAAATATGACTGTACTGGAAAGAAGAGCATTATTTTTGTTGAGTTGAAAGTTCAATATCCTTTGACTCAATATCGGATATTTTAATAGAAGACGTACAGATCGAATCTTTACGGTGAAATAGACCGGACTATCAAGCACAAAATAAATGCAAGGTGGATGAAATGGCGACAAGTCACGGGCACAGTGTGTGACCCCCGAATGCCCCTCAAACTGAATGTCAAGATTTACAAGACGGTGATGAGACCTGTCAGGAAGAGAAATACATGTTGCGCCAGTCCCAAATAATTGGGATAAGGGCAGGCAGATGATGATTAGAGTGAAATTTGAATATTGAGAGTACACAAAAATGGGTCGAAAGTTGGAAAAATTGTTTTTGTTAGTGGTTCTCTAGTCTTAAAAATAAAGGATTTCTACCTTAGTTGATGACAGTAGTGAATGTACGTGCTCCCTTCTTTATTTTTCACTCACCCGATAAACAGAGGCAGTTTTGCAATATCCACTGCCATCGGCCTGCTGTTCAACTCAGGGAAGTCGATGCAGATATAGTACAGGCATATGACGAACGTGAGCACCAGCAGGATGTTGGCAAACCCTGAGAATGGCGCCAGGTACTTGAGGTTCTTGATCTGCGTGAAGACGAGGATCGGCACGAGGAACATCAGGCAGTAGTGTGTCGTGGTGATCCCGTTGCTCTCGTGGAAGACGTCGACAATCTGAAAAAGAAATACGTATATTATTAACTTTTGTATTCGTATCCTACCAACGTTGGACTCGTTACGTAACTACTTTAGGTGTGGCGCATGAGCTGGGTGATGTGTGCGTGTGAAATGAGAAGGCTGGTTTTGCTTGGTCAAGTGCAGACCGAATGAGATGATTTATTCAAGAAATTAGACCTATACATTAACAACATTCACATAGCTCATTTAGTATGTATCATGTCGAGTAAGAATCTTACAAATACAAAATTGTGGGTAGTTGAAAATAATAACATAAATGATATACCCTACGAAGTAATATCCCAATTTTAGAAATACATCTTGACGGTATAGAAATATTACATAAAAGTGTGTAGGTACCCCACACTACGATAGATAGATTGAATACCTAATTTTAAAACACTTCTCGTGTTAGTTATTCAATTTTTTTTAAACTTGCAAAATTTTCCACCGCAGGCAGGATTTGAACCTGCGACCTTCGGCATCTGTACTGCCGACGCCACTACCAACTGGGCTACCGCGATTCTAATCTAGCCTGCGAATTAAGCAAGTATATCTTGTCCCCTAACGCGTGGATGGGCTCCATCGACCGGGATAGTTTTTGCAACTAATTCCCAGCGACTAATTCATTCTTTGCAGACACCGGGACACCGAGTCTATGAAGTTTTATGGGTATAACGATATAGTTCGCTAGTACTATAGTACTTATATCTACTTAGGTAGGTTGTCCCTGATGTCATAGTTCACAGCAATAAATCAGGTTTCTGTTCATAAAATTATCAATGACCTTTCGACGCTTTATTGGCTTTATTACAATAATTTGCGTCTGCGAAATGTATGTAGAGTAGGTACGTATCATTTGCAGATGCTACACCTACAATATACGTCTGAAACTGTTTTTCCGATATATTTATATGATCGCAGCGAAAGCGTGCAAATAAATTAACCTATTTCCAGAAAACATAAATTCGTGTTGCTATTTCCGTTTCACACTATTCCTATGTATCTCTTTGCCTATACTATGTACATACCATGTAGGTACTGATATGTACCTCCATAGCTAGGTACTCGTTCGTATACGTACTTACATACGTTTATTTTAATTATTTGTTTAATCAGTTAGGTACAATAATATAGTTTAACATGATAAACCTATTCAGATAAATTTTGCTTTAAACTAATGAGGTCATAAAACATTATTATTTAGATAGGTTATGCCTAGAGCATGTAAAATCGGAAGGTCTTCAAAACCGGTTTTGATTTCCGATGTTTGAGGTCAAAACCGGAATTCCGGTTTTGAAACTCGGAATCGGATTTTTTTATAAAAATGTTTTGTACCAGTTATCTAATTCGCTTAATCTGAGTTCTACGCATAAAAATAGATATTTTTTGTAATATTATTATTGGTTACATTAGTCCTTAAAAATTCACTTACATTATGTACTTATAGCTACATACATAGCAAAAAACAATTGAGTAAAATATACGTAATACAAGATTAACACTCTTTTGAGAATACATGTGGTAACTATTGTTATTGGTCTCTCACTGTCGGCCTCCTAAATAGACTAGGAGTTACTCACGAGATATTTAGAGAGCTATGCTCGGTGTTTCCCTACGTGATCGAATCAGAAACGAGGAGATCCGTAGACGAACCAAGGTAACCGACATAGCTAAGAGAGTCAGTAAGCTGAAGTGGCAATGGGCAGGCCACATTGCTCGAAGGACTGATAATCGGTGGAGCAGGAGAGTTCTCGAGTGGATACCATGTACCGGCAGGCGCAGCGTAGGACGGCCCCCCGCGAGATGGACAGACGATCTGGTCAAGTCCGCGGGGAAATGCTGGATGCAGGCCGCTTCTAATCAGACAAGGTGGAAATATTTAGGGGAGGCCTATGTTCAGAAGTGGACGTCCTATGGCTGATATGATGATGATGAACTATTGTTAAAGGGCAGAGCCAATGGCGTAGCTTTCAAAATTCAATAATTTATTTCTTAGTAGGAATTTACAAGATTCTCTTTAAGAAAGTCACATTCTAATTCAATCTTAAAAAAGAGAAAATTTGAAATGCAAAATTTTCTCTTTTTTATAACAACTTGTGTTTCTACTCTAAACGCGGCTTGGGCGGGATAAAAAAATAATAAAAATAAAATCTAGGTCCAAACCCGAAACGGAGTTTAGTGGTGTCACCCCATAGATTTCTTATGATTTCATGTTTAAGACCGTGATTCGAGAGAAAATGCAGAAAAGCTTTACGTCCGATTCAGTTTTTTAGCCTCTTACCTTGGTTACCGAAAAAACCCTACCTAAGTAATATTTTTGGAAATATTACCTACAATATTAGAACTTAGTAATTCTGAGTCAGCGCCGAATTTTTTTACAATTTAATTAACACGCTTTATTGGTATGACGCCGACTCAATATAACTAAGTTCCAATATTGTAGGTAACATTTCCAAAAATATTACTTAGGTAGGTATCTATACCAACAATACCTACTTATTATTTTTTGTTTTTCTGTTTTCGGCGCAGATATATTTTTCTAAAAAGCTTTTATTTCATAATATATAGTGGATACTTTCAAAATAGCGAACTTTCCAACCTACCTTACTGTTCCTAAAGAGTTTCAAGCGCACAAAGATACTACTTACACATACATGAGCCATAGGAGCGAAATTTATAGTTAAAATAACCATAACCATAAGCCACAGCTATATGTATGGTTACACGTCATTATGCGCGTACCGGTGGTTGCAAGGCATGGAATGCGATACAGCAATTGCTTGCGTTGTGTAAGGCACGTCCCACCGGTAGTTTGCGCAGCGAGCGATTGAAATACAACAAAACTTTAAGCCGAGAGGATGATTAAAAATTATTAACATCATGAAATCCAGTGATAACAAACATTCAATCTCGTGTTTCATCGTCGGATTCATCCCCGAATAACACAAGTGTTGTGTATCTCGACTGGTAGTTAAGTGTAGGTATCATTTTTAAAGATTTTTCGTAAAAATAATGATAAAAAATTAAAACTACTGTTTTTTCTAAAACCGGTTTTAGCGATGTTTTTTCACTGAAAACCGGAGTTGAAACATCGGAAAAATCGGTCCGATGTTCCGGTTTTACGATATTCCGGAATTCCGGTTTCCATCCCCTAGTTATGCCATCATAAAATAATATATGTAGAATTCGGGCCACTCAGATCTGCGAAAAGATCCAGATGTGGTGCAGTTTGGGGTAAATCCCTCCGTAGACCGAGTCCTTGCGTAGAGGAGACTGGGGGTGAGCCACTCTGCATGAAAGGGACAAAGTAAGGAGATGATACCCTGTCCACGCAAATTCTTGTCAGACACAAACTCAGTAAAAGACTTGAGAAGGCAAATTTGGGCAAACATGTTCCCCGTGGAGTAGGTATGCAACAGATCGTGCGATGAGCATTGGATGATTTTTCTGTTTTTCAGTGATGCGGTTGGGTACATACATAAATGGATAGTAGGTACTCATATTACTCTTTGTAGAGAGATAGGAGAAAGGCTTTTTGCTCCTGCTAAAATAAGTTTATAGCTGGATTCGTCAGGGCCCCAGACAATCGATGCTGTTTCGATTTTACTTTCGCACTAATGCAAATTATAGATGTTTATCTGAGATTTCCGTGAATTACGGGTGATGAAACCCAACCTGCGAAAACTCTCAACTGCATGCAAGAGCCCCATCCATACATAGGTATTAATATTATGCACATTTAATTAATCCCTACTTGGACTCCTGAATCAGGAGATATAGTTTGATAGAGTCACATTTGAGTAAGTCAGTGAACTATGTCCTTGCGAGAAATCACCAAGTCATCCAAGTAGGTCCAACACGTCTGAAACTTTGTATAAAGCAGTAAGCTGTCCAAAATTACCTGTCTCACTGAGTCCACCAGGAGGATGACGTAGACGGAGCAGGCGCCAAGAATGGTCAACGCCATCGCCCAGTCTATAAATATCCTGAAACAAAATTTAGGCATTCTGAATTTGAACTTCGTTTTGCAAAGGTGTTAGGTTACCTAAGTGATGTGTGAATCTTATGAACTTATAAAAACTACGACGGAAACTTGTTCTTTTCTATTTAGAAGAAAAAGTTTGGTAAAGTAGGCAGATTTTGCACGTCACCTATTCGCAGATCAGAATACCTACATGATACAACGCATTTATGGGTATCAATCAAACGATATTTCTTTTGAACTTAAGGACAATAAATTGACCATATTGAAATCCTATTCACAAAAGCGGTTTCTCCTTGAAATGATAATGATAATTGATCAGTCAGTCCATCACGACATTGCGTCGTGTCGCGAATTTGATGACTTCAATGATTCCCACGCGTACTGATTTACTTTTCAAGTGACTGAATGTGGGTATGTACTTGTAGAAATTCGATATGTTACCGACGTAAAGTGATCTAATAACGGTGATGTACTTTAAAATAAGTATTTTTCAATGCCCAAACTCTCAGAACTTTGTATGATGACTTTCCCAAAAATGCTGAGCTCAAATCCCCAAGAACTAAAAAGTATGAAAACATCACCTGGCCAAGTAGTAATTTTCAATAAGAGACTTTTTTTATACTTAAATGTATTTTGACCTAATGGTTCCAGAGAAAAAGATTAACCAGTTGCCTAAATCCTTTTTCGGAAATGTGGGTAGTTCGGTATCATACGGTAAAGGTAGAGCAAAAGTAGATAAATGAATAGGAATAGTTAAGGTTAGGTAGGTTATCTCTATCTTTGTGCTTTCGTTGATCAAGCTACTAAATTGTATAGGAAGTCATCAATGTATCTCACCTGATACTTCTAGAGAACTTTCTCAAAGGCCTAGGCCCTGTAGCGAACACAGCCTCAGCAGTCTCTGCATATCCCAACGACGGGACTTTGGTCACTCTTGATACTTCTTGTGAGGTTTTCACCTGAAAAATAATAGGTAAAAATTTACTTGACCTATACTTAAGATATATTTCAAATATAATTTAGATCATTTACGTAGACACCGCAAGCAAAGAAAACAAATAAAAAGTACAGACAAATAGATAAGATTGCTTATGTATTTTTTCTGCTATGAAAGTTTGTCCTACAGTGTACAAAACAGTTGCAACATTTTTGGCAATCGCATGGCGTGAGATAAATATAATCGAATGATTATCTGGGGGCACGGCAGTGCCCCCACCAAGTCGAGCTGAAAGCGGCACGGCCGTACCATCCTTTTCTCGAACCAGTTCAGGCCATTTTCGACCCCCCCATAACTCCCTTGTCGATAAGTTTAGAACCCTCATTTCAAAATATCTTATCAAGCACTGCATAGACACGATACATTTCAAATTTCATCTAATTTATACCAGTAGTTTAGAAGTTATAGTTAGTCAAAGTTTCTTATTTTTCTGCCTGACTGACTGACTGACTGACTGACCGATCATCAAAATTCTAAGGTACTTCTAGCAGACTGAGGAGCTTCAAACTTAGAATACAAGTTGTATTTAGTGTATGAATAAAGGGAAAACTATAACATTCTGCAAATTCGGTTGCAACCGCATAATTAACTTTGTATTTCCATACAAATGTATAGAATTACAAAGTTAACTTTGCGGATGGGCTTTGAGGAAATCTGTAGCTGAGGCTTAAGAAGTAGTTTCAGAAAATAGAAAGAGGAAGACTACCTACAAAAAGAAATGAGATCCCACCAAAAACATTTTCTTGTAAAAAGAACCAAGTCTCGCCTCTTAGTTCTACTGTAAAAAGTTGTGAGATCCATGTGATGCCAAGTCGGTTATTGATCTATTCAAGGATTACTTCAGAGAACTTTCATGTTAAGCTATTGCGTAATTAGGTACCAGACATCATCTTATAGTAACCAAATCGATATTTAAAAACGTTTATATTTACTATAACTAGAATGTCTTGGCAATCGCACACTATTTGCTTGTGAGATACGATGGTCTGGTGCGATGGCCGGGTCATTCTAGTTATTGTAAATATAAACGTTTTTTAATATCGATATGGTTACTATAAGATGATGTCTGGTACCTAATTACGCAATAGCTTAACATGAAAGTTCTCTGAAGTAATCCTTGAATAGATCGATAACCGACTTGGCATCACATGGATCTCACAACTTTTTACAGTAGAACTAAGAGGCGAGACTTGGTTCTTTTTACAAGAAAATGTTTTTGGTGGGATTTAATTTGTTGCTTATTTATGCAACACGTGAAATATTTTGCAGGCACACTCTCATTGCACTTCCGCGTGTTTCAGGTCAGTGTACTTTTCATAAAGTATCTAAGCTATTAAACGAACAAGTATTCTGATCTTCATATATTCACATATCACACTCATTATCTATGTAGGTTTATCTACGCGACTTACTTGTTATTAGTTATGTTAAACCTAGAGGTTTCGGCTGTTCTACTAAAGTAAGAAATATTTCAAAGTGTAAACCAAAAAACCAACTCCTGAAATTAAAAATAAAACCTGCCGCAGATAAGCTGTTCAATATAACTATAAGAACCTTCTTTTACGGTGTAGGTTTGATAGGTAGCATAGTAGGTATAGGTAGTATTAGATATCTTAGCATTGTATGCAACCTGCATATTGTATGGTATTTTTCAAATGAGAAATCTTGGGTTGAATGAAAATGACATTACTCATCATGAAATTCCACGAGAGTTGTCATATTACAGAAATCAAAGTTCTGTAAACAAATAAACTTTCTGCAGTTGAATGGGTGATTTGCGTTAGGTACATAATATAGGTACTAATTAAAATTATTAAATTACAGTAGGTCAAACGTATGGCACCAAGTACAAGTAAAGTCTCCTAGGTTCAAGAGAAGGAAGTTGAAGATAGGTAACACTAGCGACCTGAAATTGAAGTTGTTACCCTTGACGTCCCTCATCATATTACCTCTACAAGTAGCACGTGTCCAATTTCTATGACAAGTACCTAACACAAGGTGCTTGGTGCAGCCTACGTAGATATCTACCTACGTACCTACCTATGAATTGTTTAGGTATTGAACACACGTAACATCCATTGGTTCGTTATTTTTGCGCAGTGCTATCCCATGCGGAAATAAATGAGATATTTTACCTTAATTTCACACAAATACGGTTTATGTCGTTTGACAGACGCATCCGCTAGCGCTGCGCATCGTACAACGCTGCGTCGTCGAATGCGTTTATCAAACCGTTATGTAAAGTGCGCAACTTTGGTAGTCATAGTCACTCTATCGTACCAAACCAACCTAACTAACAAAAAGTCTGGCATTTTTGCCGCGAATAATATTTTGATTTATTATTTAGATTTTATTTAGAGACAGCTATTATTATTTAGATGGAGCGTAAAACCACTTCGAAACATCGTGGTAAGTATATAAAATACTAATCGCGGAAAAAATCTCGGTCTGAATTTTAGATTTTCTTACCAATAAAAAAACGCAATAGTTGCAGATGTACCCCAGTATGATGGTGCCGATGACACCGGTGACAGTGCCAGCATTCTTGAAGGCAGCAGGCATTGCCAGGATGCCCGACCCTAGTGAGTACTTGAGCAGGTTTGTGAAAGATCCTACGCATTAGCTGGTTTACTTCCCGGTTTACAACTACTTACAGATCACACGCAAGCTCTTAACCAAATTATAGAGAAGTACTCCGAATGTCAAAATTTACTGTACGTTGCATTTGTGGACTATACTAAGGCGTTTGACAGCATCTACCACCAATCTATATTTGCTGCGTTGCGCCATCAGGACATAGATGAAACGTATGTCAAAATCCTGGAAAACATTTACCGCAATAGCACAAGTTCCATAAAATTACTATCTATCGGCCCATCTTCCGCATTGAACGAGGCGTCAAACAACCCATTCTCACCAAGGCTCTTCACTATTGCACTTGAGGAAGTGTTTAGGAAACAGGCCCCTTTCCCTTGCCTACCCCGCAAAAGACACATGCATGATGTATGTATGTATGTTCTTACCAATAAAAATACACAATAGGTGCAGATGTACCCCAGTATGATGGTGCCGATCACACCGGTGACTGTGCCAGCATTCTTGAAGGCAGCCGGCATGGCCAGGATGCCCGACCCTAGTGAGGACTTCAGCAGGTTTGCAAAGGATCTCACGTCTCTGAAAACAGACAAAAATAGGATAGTTTAGTCAATTAAATTTAAAAAAGGATAATATAAATAATATGCTATGCTCCGCATTCCTAAAGTTCAGTCACGTAATAATTATGATATGATAGTACGAGTATCAAAGATTTTTCAACGGTTGTAACACAAGTTAGGAAAACGGCGCGTTGTAAGTAATATCAATCTGTTAAAAGAAAAATCTTTGACATCTTTCACGGAACATCTTTGATGTCATATTCCGAAACTTAAACTGAAAACAAGGTAGGTATAGCGAACGAACTTTCCGCGACTCCTACCTGGTTCAAAGAATACAATGACATAAACCATGCATAAACCCTTCACAGTATCTTGGTATAGTCCAATATTAGATTGCATGAGGTGCGAGTGAAATATCCTCAGTAGGTAGAAAATCTTTTACGCAAGATTCAAACATTCCCAAAATCCTGCGACTGAACTCCAGGGTGTTGGTAGGTATAGGTAAAGCTTAAGTTATAGGTATTGCAATATAAATACTTACGAATTGGGATGTTCTAGTTTTCTATTCTGAAACGGGTCATAATCGCTCTTCTCAATATCTTTCTTTTTGAACTTGGCATCCACTGTGTTGATCGATATCGTCGATGGGTACAGTCCATTTTCTGTGATAACAGTACTGTAAAAAAATTAAATATACTATAAATTTTCATATATTTATTTTATAAGTAGCAAAACCAATAAAGCCTCACAACATTAAACGTAGTCACAATCTTTTCAAACAATTTGTTTTGATGCCTTTGCCTCTTGCGTACTTTAATGTGATGTGTGTCATAAATGTGCCCCCATACTGTGTAATGGAAGTTATTATTAAAAACTAAAACCAAAAATTTTGCACTCAGTTAAACCCACTACCTTTAGCAAAACATGCTGGCACTCTACCCACTGAGCCGTCATATTATTAATCTTCTTGTTCTTTTCGAGTGGACCTCCGAATCATTGAACGACCCGATAAACCCTGGTGCCAAATTTTTAAACCGCCTACAAGTTGCAGTCCTATGACGTAGTCGTGTAATGACCGCCGTCTAAGTAATCATAGATAGAAACCAGGACCGACGGCTTAACGAACCCTCCGAAGCATTATTAATAGTATGCTCATTGTAGATCGGGGAAACTGTTGAGGCATCGATCGGTGTATCGATACCCGGTCGATGTATGGCATTTTTCAATTTATTATTTTCATTCGGTACCTAAGAAACCTATAGTTTCACCGATCTTGAATGAACACTCAACTGGAGGTTTAATATAATAATTATGAGCCATGGTTGTCGACTGTTGCAGATTTAAATCCTCTCGTGCAGAATTTTTGGATTCTTTTTGTTCTAGCAAAGTTAGAGATTCAATTGTGTTCATCAATTTGTTTCAGATCACACAGTATGGGATTATCTTAACGTGTAGTTGTGTAGCATTAAAAGATGGATGATATCAAATCGGTGGGTAACCTAGAAGCAAAGCAATCTCACATTGTTTAAATATTTCTACGTTACCTATTCAACTCTTTGCTATTTAGTGTACAAAACAAACGTCTGAAACAAAAGGAAATACTAAACATCTTCCTAATCTATAAATATTTAAAATGGCGTGGGACCTAATCAGTGACCTAATCATCTTGGTTCGTTATTGTTAGACATTTGCGAGAAACATCTAGGTATAACGTTTAATACGAACTTCGAATTTATTTTCTTTAAAAATCGGTTTATGCCAAACGGTTTGACAGATTGTTGTGTGATGCGCAGCGCTGGCTAGTCTGTCAACCAGTTTAACATAAACCGTATTTGTATGAAAATAAGTTGGAAAAACGCATTATCCTAACGCATGTGTTACGCAGCGCTGAAATAGCGCAGAAAAGGACGTTACTAGTGTTTCCCGCCATAGGTACCTACACTTCTCTGTGATATTTTGTTAGTTGTCAAACGACTGTGGAAAACCCATGTCTGAATTAAGTTGGATACTAAGTATTATAGGTACCTTTACATATAGGTACTGGAAACAACATTCTTATTGTATATGGATAGTTATTACAATACGAAAAAACAAAATTACAATCTGATGATTTTTTATGCAAACAAAGTAGATTAAGTACAACCTTAAATTATAAGGAAGTTTAATATAGTAACTTGTAAAAAACGTCCATAAAATGTTTCAAGAATTCCTATTTCGGTTAAGTTTTGGTGTGTAGTCATGATGTGTGTGTAAAGGTACGATACAGGTATTATAGGATGTGCCAGACAGAAGTACCTATATGACAAAATGTCTGGTAAGAGATAGTTTGACAAAGACGCCTGACAAGGCAAACTGCATTGATGACAATGATAACGTTGATTTCAAGATTTTACTAACGGATTAATACTAAAATAGCTGCTGGAAAAAAACGGTTTAGAAGTTACCTTAGGTACGTACCTACTATAGTAATCAAATAGTCGATCAGCTGACTTGAGTTATTTGCTATGTTTTTTTTTCTCATATTTTGTCTTTACGTGCTGTTTTTTTTCTTCAGTTTCAGTAGTTAGTGTAGTTAATCTTTATATTTTATGTTAGTTGTGGCCGTAGCTGCCTATGGGTGAATCAGCGCCGACTTGATTAGGAGTAGAAGTGGTCGCCATGGCCGAAATCGGTCGGAGAGATCATTAAGTTGTAATAGTTGATGTTTTTGTATTTAGAGAATAATTCATACAATTTTGTATCAACCTGTATCGTCAACATGCCTCTATGTGATGAACATTTTACGTTTTACGACTCAAGGGATTAAAAGCAACTTGAAGGTGATTCGCTGATTCTATGACTATATGACTTAGCTTTGTATATTTTATGATAAAGCAATAAAATACTACCGACACGTTTTATAAAACAAGTGGTTAGCGCTTCTCAGATTTTTAGATATTTGCTTTTTGTTCGCTTCACGTGGAAATAGAACAAATTTTTACACATAAACAATATCTAAGTTATGAAGATTTGAATTAATGTTTGAGAAATTTATTTATTCTTATATTATTTCACTTTATTGTTAAACTGTGCATGTAAACTCAAGAGACAGGAGAAGACCAGACGATTACTTTTTCGTCTAGGTACAATAAAGGAATAGGTAGATGCTACTAAGATATAACAAATGTAGAAATCTTTGAATGATAGTTGTAAGTTAATGGCTTTGGGATTCCGATAAATATCAGGTTTAGGTAATAGTCGGTATAATTCCGCTATATCTACGTAGGTAAACGTCATAAACATAGAGAAATAAGAATAGCTATAAAGTTCTTTGACCTCGTCTGCATCTTAATTTAAACTCTACGTAAACTGATGTTTTAAATCTTGACGAAATCAAAATTTGCCTTGAAATGAATGTGGGGCCAAACCTTAAACCGGTCCAGACAGCTTTACATCCAAGGACTACGTGTTTCGACATCATCGTCATGTGTTACTACCTGCAGGATGTAGGCATCCACTTTAGCGGAATAGCACAGCTACTAGCTAAAAACCTATCTGCCACCGTTATATGATACCAGATTAAAACTAAAAAATGTTTGAATAGGGTATCAATCAAAGGCGCGACGTGAGACATAAGATGACATCTGTCAGACAAGTGATAGTCAGCCGTCATCGATTCGTCTTTGGCTCGTCTGTTTCAAACATTTTGTATGGAAAAGGTTTCAAGCGTCGCAATTTCGCACGTCTCCGATCACATGTTTGACAGATGCCATCTTACATCTCTCTCACGTCTCACGTCTAATATGTGTAGCTTGCACCTATGATATCAGATTAAAACAGCTAATTGTTTGAGTAGGATATCTATCAAAGATTTACATCGTGAGTTGTCATTTTCATGTTAGCTGAAACTCCGCAAGATAAGTTCCTATTTTTGCCTATACCATTGATGAGTACCTATAAAGAAAAATTCCAGTATACGAAGCTATCTTTATGACAAAATATGTGTTGACAGACAGTCATTCGTATTAATTAGTGTGATGCGTGATTAGTAGTTGTAGATGTTTCTTTTCCAAATCTATTAGCCTAGTTTGAAACGATTTTAAAGATGGATTTCCTCTTGACTCTTGCCTATCTAGATGTAGATAGATGAGTGTGTAGTTGAAATTGGGAATATCTTTACATCATCCGTGCCGGCTTAGAATATCATCATATCTTTCCCGTGGGTGTCGGGTAAAGATCGAAATAAAGACCGAGCGTGGCGGCGTTGTAGCGCGCCGTCAACATGACAACGTCGTTTATAGTATGGCCCGGTCTTTCGGGTTTCCTCATAAAAACCCATACAAACCAGTCATTTTGACGGCGCACCACGCCACACAAGCTCAGTTTTTAAGGACACCTTAAGGTGACTAAGGGATTTGTGTATTGCAATTTGTAGGCGACAGGCTGACAATTAGTCCCTATGGTGATACACAGTCATCTGAATGACTTTCTAACATTTATCAGCCTGGTGTAAATGGCTTTTTTTTGCCGTTTACGCTCTGTTCAGGGCTCCGCAAGGGATATAGGCGTAATATATGTCTGTATGTATCTTTTCAACAAAGTATTCAATGGGGAATTGCATTGGACTTTCAGATCTTGCAGAGTGTAGAGACGCTGCGCTTGCGCAAAGTTGGCGCCAATTCAGTGCGTAAATTACGACATTTGACGCCATTGAGAATTGCTGATTATCGTCTGGTATTTAGGGTTGCTTATTATTAAACTTTGGGTTACCGTGTCGTGGCATTTGGGTTCTTGTGACCATAAAAGGAGTTAGCGTCTCTACATATACCTGCTAGTTTGGGTGTGGCAAAATGGCAATTCATTATTACGAAGAGTAGGCACAGGATTATGTCAAATCGGGTGGAAAACCTTTTATGTCATATATAAACAATCTGAACCGCGCCGCATTTGAACTATATCTAGTACCGAACCTACATGTAGGTAACTATAAAAATGCTTCGAAGTTAAAAGGCTGGTGTAATGACTTATAGACCCTTATAAACCTCCATGGATTAACGTCTCTTCTTCTTTTGAATGATGATAAAATATTTGATATTTAATGTCATAATAGTAATATGATTAACGAACGAACTTATTATTTATTGTCTTTCAATCACAATCCTTGAGTCATAAACCTGTGATGATATTTACCTACTTCCGCTTCTAAATTCCAATTAAGAAACTGATTTCATTTTCCTGACATTGAACTTGGACTTGGCACAAAATTAGAATTTCCTGTCATATTTATAGCATTACACATTAAAATTATTTATTTACTTACGTTGAACTGAACTCCTTCATATTGTAGCTATTTGACATTATATCCTAATTAAATAAATAAAAGATCCACTGTAAAAACTGTCCGAACACATTCACATAAATTCTACATTAATAAACTTTTTTCTGTGTGTATTTCTTTTATATTAATTCGCGCGCTACATAGTACGGCGAACGCACGATTGCAATAGCCGCCAGTCCAACGTGCACTGAAAGTGTTTATAAATAATATACTTATCCACTGATTCTGTGTGTGAGTCTGTCATTTTGGCACTGGACGTAGACGAGGGGGCAGGATGGAACTTGCTGAATTCCAGTTTCAAGGTCTCCGGGAAAACATGAGGTGCAAACATTGAAAGCAAACTTCGTCGTTTATTTTGTGGTTATTTTTAAGCTTCCTACATTTATGAGTATCTCTCGACTAGGTTTTTGTGTGTTTCTATAGGTTACATGACAGCTGAGTGAAACCAACAGTCGCCGTAATTTGCAACATTGTTGACTTGCTGTAAAAAACACTAATTTGTAAGAGTTGTAACAACATATTGCTGAAAAAGTATAGGTAATTATTTTTTATCCATTTGTATATTTTTCATGACTTTTGTCTCGTTTTCAATTTATTCATTTTATTTCAGGAAGCGTCACAACACAACACGCCTTATATACTTTAGTGGGGGAATTTCATTAATATTATTAAGAAACATGATAACCTCATACAGAGTTTTTTTAGATATTTACATAAATACATGCATATATCACGCCTATACCTCTGCCGGGTAGGCATAGCATAAACGGCTATAAAAACGGATTGAACATTTAAACTATCTGAAATTCCTAGACTGAACTGAACTAAGCGTGTATTTAGACGCCAAGATGTCATTGTATTCATTTGTATCCAATTGTTGTCCATCTTCTACTCTTGTGTTTTTTGTCTAGCTAATAATGTCCACTTTTATTGGGTGCATATGGGTGAAGGTTGAGTCAAATATACACACGGTTTATTTTCGCGATCTCAATGGTTGGATGGATCTCATCTAAACGATTGAGAGAGTTTAGGGTTCTTGTAGAGTTTGTTGTTATTTTTTTAGGAAAGTATGTAAAGATTTCTACTTTTCTACATTATATGTACTAGATTTAATCTTTTATAAAGATTGTTAATTAGTTAACCTACGTTATATGCCTTATATGGACAGACAGACTGCTGACAAGCAATCCAATCGCCCTAGTAGATACCTAAAACTTGTGTCTTTTATGAAATCGTAAATCGTGAAAAGTATTTTTTTTGGTGCCCAATGTCTTCTCAAGTTTTAAACTCTTCGGTTCATTGAACGTCTTGGTGACTTACGCGAAAAGAGAGAGATTAAACTGTTTTTTCAGATTCTCATAGATATTTATATTCCTTTAAATACTTACCTATCTCTATATAATCTAGCTCACTCTCAAGAGATTTGAATTGCAATTTTAGTCGTCAGGCTGACAACCTGTCACTATGGTGATACGTAAGTCTTCTGAATAACTTTCAAAGTCTTGTCAGACGCGGTGTAAATGGCTGTTTTTTTACAGCCGTTACCACTCTGCCTACCCCGCACAGTTTTGTTTACGGGCGTGATATGTACGTATCTGCTCACTGTTTATTTGTTTTATCTACTGCAGGGAAATGCCAAGCAAGAGGCATGCAGATCGCCAGATCGCACATATTTCCGCACAATAGCAAATCTTGGCTGTTTGGCACGTGTACTATAATAACCGGTTGCAACCGGTTAAATATAATACTCAAAGTAATAGTATGATGCAGCGAAAACGATTGTCAATTAATTTCTCAAGCAATTAGGTAGCAGATACCAAAGAAACTAAAGTAGATTTTAGAGAGACTGTTTAAAAATACGTGTATGTACACTGTCTTGTCGCCGATACATATTTCGTAGAACTCGCGCTACGTGGTTACTGGGTCTACGAAGGGTAGGGTCTGTAGGTCTAAGGCTGCGTCCCCAGACTTACGGCACGGCGCCGGCGCCGTGGATAGTCACGGCGACGGCGGGCACCGTGCCGTGCCACGGTGTACACCGTGCTATGGCACGGCGTGCATCACGTCGGCGTCACGGCGTGCGTCACGTTAGCGTCACGGCGACAAAGCTGACGCGGGTATTATATATTCTTTGGTTGTTGCTACTGACACTGGCCACTAAGACGGGCAAGTATTATCTGGGGGCACGGTCGCGCTCCGGCCAAGACAAGCCATGCAAAAATGAAATAGATATCGCGAGGGCAAAAGCATGAGAGTATGAGTACGAGACTATCATCAAAAGTATTAGACTATCATCTAAATTAAATTATAACAAAATAATGTCACATTCTGAAAATAAAACAAAGACTATGTGGTCAATCATAAACAGAAAAACTATAAAAAAACGACATAAAGAACATAAAACTAAATTATAATAACAAATCCATTGTATGTCCCAAAGCTATTGCTAACTGCTTTAATGAGTACTTCTCGACTGTGGGTGAGTCACCGACTCCGACAACAGATGCTACGCTGAGTTGTGGCAGGGATAGCGGCCTGCTCGCCAGCTATCAACTCCCTATACTAACTTGCGATCGGTTTCTGAGCGGGAAGTATCAAATATAATAAAAAACATGCCAAACAAGTATTGCAATGGTGTGGATGATATTCCACCTATGCTGATAAAGAAATGTGCAAACGTGCTCATACCTCCGCTAACCTTTCTAATCGACCAGTCATTTGAATCAGGCATTTCTCCCGACGCGTTAAAAATAGCTGTAATTAAAACTATCCTCAAAAAAGGCGGCGCTGCAAATAATATTAGTCAATACAGGTCAATTGCGATTTTACCATCAGTGTCAAAAATATTCGAACGGGCAATGGCAAATCGAATCAACGATTTCCTAGAAATATATAAATTATTGGATAATGATCAGTACGGCTTTAGGAAAAAATGCACCACAACTCTGGCTGTCTACACTTATATTCAAGAGGCAATGAACTACATTAGAAATAAAGATTACGCTGTAGGAAGTGTGCTAGAATGTACATTATTTCTAGTATACATTAACGGCCTGACTAAAGTAGTTGACTGTCACTGCACCCTCTTTGCTGATGATATTTCCCTTCTATTCCAATGTCACAAAAATGACAATGACTACAGGACAACAATTTGGAAATTAACAGCGATAAAACTAAGATAATACAGTTTCGGCACTATCAGAGACAGCCTATTAGCTTGGAAGCCACCACGGCAAGATTAAAAATCGAAGAGGTACATTCGTGCACGTTGTTGGGTGTTACCATTGATACCTACGTTTTCTGGAAATCAAAACTATCCCAATTTATTTACGCCCTAAGTGTACTAAAATCCAACACTAACATTGAATGTGCCCTCTCGGCCTATTACGCTTATGCCTTCGCGTGGTTAAGTTATGGGGTAATATTGTGGGGCTGCACATCGGTTGCAAAAAATATGCATGCGCATCTATAATAATTTCGTGCAGGGTAACAGTTACCCCCTGTTTTCTGTTTTCTAAATAATCACACATAAAAAAATATTGTTTTTGAGTCGACAACATATATCTAAATTTAGCGGATTATCGAGAATTTTATAAAATTCTAGCGATACTGACAGGCAAAATATAGTATAGGCCCTGCCATTTTTGTAAGTATCCCGTATCCAATATTATTAATTAATACACGGTGTAAGGGACAGCTCTCCGAATACTGAAAGGGTGCATTCAGACCATGAAACTGATCAACTTTTCACAGAAATAAATTTCAGGAAACGAAAAAAAAAATCAACTTCCCATACAAAATCACGATCAACTGATTGCATTTACTATGGAAAGTCAAAACTTTTTTTACGTTTCCTGAAATTTATTTCTATGGGAAGTTGTTCAGTTTCATAGTCTGAATGCACCCTATAAGTATTCGGAGACCTGTCCCTTACACCCCGTATAATTATCATAAGTGCATTTCTTGCAATTTTATATAAAAATGGGGTTCACCTTTTTTATCACCGTGTACAATGCATTTATTTTATAAATCTAATACTTTTTATGTCTTACGCAGATTTTGTTACTCACCACTGACTCACTGAGACACTGAGGATCATCAAATTGTTAGGATACTTTCTAAAGTAATAAGAAACTGAAATTTTGTGTGTATACTACAATTTAATCATTATCACTATGCGAGTGGCAATAAAAACAACTTGTAAGTATTAATTTCTCATCTCCTCTTCACCACCCGGTTGTTATGAAGGTTTCACTTTTATGCTAGAGTTCAACTAGGGTTCAGATAATAGGTATGCAGACACATGTAATAGTGTAATAGGGCGTATAAACTGAGATGCTTGACTCTGTTTATGATTTATATAATCTTTTTTACAGAGTATACTCCATTCAAAATGATAGTCATGTTATGTGTATGACTAGCCTAAGCGGAAGGCCAAGTTACGTTGGACGCGTAGTATCTAAGTATCGCGACCACCGTAACTTGGCCTCCCGCATAGGCTGATCATGATGTCATTTCTTCAATAAATGACCCAAAGATTGCGAATTGACTGTATGCTCTTGCCCGGCAACATTTTACATAAAAGTGTTTAAAAGGAATCCATGTTTTCATTTTGAAAATGGAACGATAGGGTTGCCTCTAATTTATCGATATGTATGTCGCAGTACGATGGCAGAATTAGATTTTTGGCCAAAGGCCGGCATATGGCAAGATCGTAGACTTCCTTCAGCCATCGTCCTAAGCTGATCCATTTTTTGCCAAAAACCTAGGATTTTGGCCAAAAACTTAGGATTTTGGCCGAAATTCTAGATTTGTTTAGTATTATGGCTTTTTTTGCATTTCGGGGGAACTTCTTCTTCTTCTTCGAGGGGTACACCAAGTCGCCCAACGACCCGATGGACCCTGGTGTCAGAGTTTTTCAACTGCCTACTGCAAGTAGCAGGCCTCTGACATGGTTGTGTAACGATAACGACCGCCGTCTAAGTTACCCTCTTTACTGTGGTAACTGTTGTGACCTCAAAAAATGTACGACGTTAAGAAATGCTCTGGAGCAAAATACTATGTATTTTCTTGGCTTGCATAATGTTTTTGGAATAAAAAAAATCACAAAAACAGCAAAAATAAAAAACTTTGATTCAATATTTATGTAACATTAACTAACTATTTTCCTTACGTTCTTTATAGCAAAAGATTCCTCATTTAATTCCCGTATACAGTAAGGTTTTAGCAGATTAACTAATTTTAATTCAACAAACCCATTTTTATTCAAAAATTCGGACGGTCCTCGCGGTGAAACCAGCCTCCTGCTGACCTCCCGCCCCGCATTGAGATGGGGTGAGCCCCCCCTTAACCCTAATCTTGAAATCGTATTTTTTGGCGTGGATCCTCGCCTTAAGAAATAGTTATATGTTTACGGTGAGTTTTCGCTATCGGTCACTAGTAAAATTTCACCCCATATAATCAATGTCATATGCGCTGCTGAGACAATTCTAACGAATGTATTTACTTATGCAACCCATACATACATAATAACTCCCGAAAAGCATACTCTTCTTCAGAGGAAGTCAGTCCTCACCAATCGATATTATCGATATCGACAAATCTGTTATCGAGGGCGAGGGTACATCACATTTAAATTTTTCTTATTTTGGCATAATTGTTACAGCGCATGTCAGGCCACATGACAAGCTACGTCAGTCATAATTAAGATATTGTTCTTTAAAGGACTTGGAACATTTTTGTATGAGAACTATGCTCTTCCTCTAACAAAATATAAAAAATCTAAAAAAATATTGATCAGCAGAATTAAATTGTATGAACATAGAACATAGTCATTCAAGTGTTTATATTTTACTATCACGACATTTCTCTAGCATGCAGGCTATTCTTAAATCTTCTGCTCTTATCTTAGTGTCATACACTAATAGGCGTCGGCAACCACCATCGCAAAGTCGTCTCTACTCTTCGCCAGTCGTGCCTTTATTCTTAAATCCAATTATGTTATCACTCAGACTCAATTGTCTTTTTTTACAGTAAACCTACAAGGAAAACATAAAATTTCGTTTTATGTTAGCTAATAATCCGTTACCATCGTGCGTGTCAACTTTAAGCCGCTATTCCGAACAGACCAGCCGACAGCCGACAGCACATACTGCAAGGGCCGCAGCTATCGGCAGTTGCAGCACATGCTGCGGCAGTTGCAGCAGATGCGATTCCGAAGGCACCGGCCAACAGCCGACAGCCGACGGCATATGCCGCGACTGCCGATGGTTGCATGTACACTTAGGTAGGTATGATAGGTACCTACAGGTAGTAGGTACCAAGGGTTCAAGGCGTGATTTACGTACATACATAAATCACTCCTTAAACCCTTGCGGGGTAAGCAGAGCTTCAACGGTCGTAAAAATACGGTCGTTATCGCCAGCTTTATCAATATTGGGGGCCATTTGAGTTATTGTCGTGTATCACTATAATGACAGGTTGTCAGCCTGTCGCCAAAAATTGCAACACACATGTTACTTTTAAGTCGCTGCTTACGACACTCACAGGCAAATATGGAGTGATGCTATTCTAGGCCGGCATCACACGGCAGAGTAGCTTGATAGTTATTTACTGCTTAGTTATTTTTGAACCTTACGTTCTTTTACGTTTTATAGCAAAATACCAAAAATAGATACGTGTGAATCGCACGGCCGCTGCAGCAATACTGATCTGCAGTCACGGCAGTTTTTTCGACAGACATCATCATCATTAATTCATCCACCACATTTTTTTTATTTGACTTCATGTCGTTCCCTGTCGTGAAGTCATTCCTTTTATTTTCATCAGTCAGCTACCAGTATTAGCTATGAACATCCAACAGACGATTTATCTGCATCATAGACCTGAAGACAGTGTTTTGTCTTTTAATACTTCATTATTTTCTATTTAAATCTACTCACATGGAGGTTCATCATGCATAATAATAATATCATCTGTCAAACACTTTGCCTGCGGTTTCACTTGCGGTTTTTAGCTGCTTAATCTAATCACAAAGTTTGAAACAAATTGCATTAAAAATCCTTGATTGACCTACGGTAAAACTAGTTACCCGTTTAGTTTTTTTTTTATATTGTAAGACATTGTTTTAGCTGGGAAGGATGCGCAAGTGGATAAGTTTGCCTTTTAAGCAAATGGGTCTCCCTTAATTAAGTTTTCAATGAACATGTAAAATAGAACTAAAAGAGTGGTTTTGGATAGAGACTATGTATCTAACTGTTCTAGTTCTATTTTACGCTTAACGCGCTTAGTTATAGAGTTTATAACATACTATTTAAGCTACCGTGTAGATGTCAGTTTCTGGAATAATTGCTCTTATGTATAGGTAAAAGCGGATTTCCTTGCTTGCACCACGTTTAATGGAGGAAGCTTGCTCAACAGACTGTAATTTTAAACTTATTCAAAAATAGTTACATATGTTTCATTCGTGGTCATAGTTACATATGTGGAAGGCTTTAGCATAATCAAAAAGTGCTTAAATACAGCTGTTTGTAGTATTCTGTGTCGTAATATGAATACGTAGTAACAAAATTTGATTTTTCTACGAATTATGCTACACATTAGAGAAATGTCAGTATAGTAATAAATGAACTCCTTACTATGTTCTCTTTATTGACATACATCAAAAACCTGTTGGTCAATATTTTACCATTTGTTAGCTTTGGGGCACATTTTGACCATCATCCTTTCCATCCATGAAAAGCAAGATATTTCGGGTGTTATTTAAGCAGTAAGCAAAAAAATGCTTTTTGTAATGCTAAAAATTAACTTTGTTAAGCAGAAATTGCTAATCGTTAAGCAACTCTTGGACAGTAAATATTTCTGAACAACAATATATTTTATCAGACATGTGAACATAGGTAATAAAATAAAAAAACTTCAATGCGCGTCACGCATGTCATACGTATAAAAATTTTGTTATGCGATTATACAGCACGTAAATATATATTTTTTTAAAATTTAAATAGCAACTTAATAATCAATCAAATATGTCGAGGTCGAGCCTCAAAAAATACACAATAGTTGTGTTTTTAATTGCTTACGGCAGTCTTCCTCTTCCGTCCAAATCAAACGAAAGTCAAAGTACTTGTTAAGCACAATATTATCCGTGTCAGAGGCCATGTCAATCATGTCGATGGGCATGCTCAACTATACTTACAGTCCAGCAAAAAAGAGTAGACAAAAAATTAGGGCACCACTGAGTAAGAAATTTCAAAATTATATGGCAATATTAACTATGAATGGCAACAATTTAGTATGAAAAAATTTTAGTTCCATTTTATTTAATTTCTACTCTTTTTTGCTGGACTGTAAATATGTCAGAAGTCAGGCATCTGTCATGTACTTAATCATGTCAGAGGCCTATTTTACCATATTAGAGGCCTAGTCAACGTTGAGATAACCTTGACAGAGGTCTCCTGGTTCGTCAAGTCGTTCGTTGACCTAATGTACCTTACGTAGGATAGAAGAAATGAGAGATTGCCCGCATGACACTTAAGCTGCTTGTAAAAACTTGCTTCTCAAATTATTATTTTGCTGCCCCGATAATCACTTAATATTAATTGCAGCCCTAATGTTATTTTTCGGACTAAGTTATTACATTGTTGCCCAAAGTTTGTAAGTCGCTTTTTGTCGCCAATCGAAATTTATGGCATACCAATAATTATTTCTTTATTTGAGAGACCCAATCTCTTTGGTGACTGAGAATTATGTCACGCCGTGGATTATCACGGCACGGCGACGTGGTCCGGCGTGGCGCCGTGCCGTGGCACGACACGACGTCGTGTCGTGCCACGGCGTGCACCGTGACGTTCCACGGCGCCGGCGCCGTGCCGGAGGTATGTGGACACGCACTAAAACCATTTTTTATCGTAAACCGCAGTCTATCCTCATACTAAGTATGATCCTCGACACTGATAAGTAATTCTCCTACTCTTTTATTTAAAAGAGCATAGTTTTTATCGATAGAGCCATTCTCTACCAGTAAATTTCACAAATGCATGTTTTGCCTAAATTCGCGACCTGAGGGTGGCCTATCAGTGTAAAAAGCTGCATATTTATTTCTATACGCATTTTCATTGCTCACCCACGATGCTATATTATTCTCATTAATGAAAATAAGAAACTGAAAAATTTAGCGGCCGCTGGGGCTTCAACCCGGGACCGCCCACTGATTTGCCGTGGGGTACCGTCCACTGATTTGGCAACTAAACTACTGGAGCCTTGGTCGGCTATAGGCAAATTTTCAATCACTTGATGCTCGTCTCGAAGCGTAGCGGCCATTAAGTGACATCAAGTAGAAGTTGTTTACAACTTAATAGGCTCGACAATATTTTTCTTTCTATATCGTATTTCAATCTTTATGACTACTATGTTTTCCGAGTCGTTGGCTCGGCCACATCTAGAGAATGGGAATGGATCGAGGAGCAAAAAGAGCGTACATGGGTCGCCCCACAAATGTGGTGAAGACTGACTTGCGCAATCTCCAAGTAAACAACTGGCAGGAGATCGCGCAGGACAGGAATCAGTGGCGAAGGCTCATTCCGGAGGCCAAGATCAATTTCGGGTCGCTGAGCCAGCGGAGTTAGTTATTTTTCATGTTTTCCAAGCTCACTTACCTCTACAACAACATCAGTCTTTACGAGGCGCCATAAGAATATATCACCATCATTTTGGCAGCAACTGGCACCTGCCTACTCTTTTATATAGGGTGTATTTTTATTAGTGGCGGATCCGTTAAGGGTGTGTTCTGTCAATGAAACTGAACAACTTTCCCCAAGGAACATAGGTCGAAATATGAAAAAAAAAATTGGCCCTCCCATACAAATTGACCCGGCCGGCCAACACACTTAGTATGGGAAGACCAAAATTTTTTTTCGTATTTGGATTTATGTTCCTTGGGGAAAGTTGTTCAGTTTCATTGACAGAACACATCCTTAACGGATCCGCCACTAATAAAAATACACCCTATATATTTAGCTCAGATACGCGCAGTTCGATTCTATTAACAATGTCAGTGAACATTTTGTTGTACTACGAGCAGTTGTTTGTTATAAATTATAGTTTGAGGATTAAAAAATAGCGTGTCGTCAAGATAGAGGTCACTGACTTGTAGTAAGAGGCATCTATTGGAGTAGCCAAAAATATTCTGTCATGCTAATTCCTATCGTAATTTATTAATTAACGTTTATACACATAGCTATTTGCTTAAAAAAACTAAAATCTACGGATTTTTACTTTATACAAAGTTTTATTTCGTGTAGTTCACTGACCTTGAGGTATGTAGGGTGGAGTAGTTTGGGAATTCTGGAAATCAATGTATGGCAAATCTTAAACACATTAATTAAGTATAGCATTTTAGTTTTCGTGTTTAGATACCTGTAAACATGATGTCCAACACCTTAAAAGGAGAGACCATCCCCCGGTTCGGAACCCCTTTTCCTTGATTTGTGAACAAAACTTGAGTTTTTTCAGAATTACGAGTAAACGTTTAGTAACTGTCGTTTATTATGTTTCCGGTTTTAATTTATAGTTAGGTACTGTATTTTAAACGTGGATGTTTTATTGTTTAACCTTTGTAGTTTTTAAAGAAGTCTTTGAGAATTTTACGATCTCTACTAGTAGTTAGATTTAACGAATCTTACATAGGCACCTAATTTTTCTTTACATAATATTAATCATAGCTATTATATACGGGGTGTAAGGGACAGCCCTCCGAATACTGAAAGGGTGTATTCAGACCATGAAATTGAACAACTTGCCATAGAAATAAATTTCAGGAAACGAAAAAAAATTTTCGACTTCCCATACAAAATCACGATCAGCTGATTCAATTTACTATGGGAAGTCAAAAATTTTTTTACGTTTCCTGAAATTTATTTCTATAGGAAGTTGTTCAGTTTCATGGTCTGAATGCACCCTTTCAGTATTCGGAGGGCTGTCCCTTACACCCTGTATACAATATTCTGGATAATGAAAATTGCTTGATCAATTAAAATTAAGTTTTAACTCGTCTTACTTTTGCCGTAAAGTAGGTTACTAGTATTAGCATGTGTCATCTTGAATAATCTTTTGTCTAAGAATGGGCTAATCTTAGAAAGTGATTCCTTTACTGGTGATCAGCTATCTCTCTATGATAAAAGATCGTTTAATCAAATATCTATGAATGATTATCATTGTAGTGGAAAACGTGTCATTTTTAGACAGTCAAGCGACGTTTCATAATAACCGCACTTATTTCTGATAAGTCACATCCAAGATAATTAAGAATATCTTTTAACTGAACAATTTTTGTATTTTAACATTAAAAACGACTTGGGTTCCGATCACATAATCATCACATCAGTCCACTGCTAGACGTAGGCCTACCTCAGGGAACGCCACAAGGCACGATCTACCGTTTTCGCCATCCAGTCGCTACCAGCCACTCTCTTTGGTCATTCCATTTGGCTGGAGGGCGCCCAAACCGCTACTCAATCGACCACCTGTTTATTCCACTGTTCAACGGTTCTATGACAGATGTGACCAGCCCATTTCAGCTTCGCGTACGAATAAAAATAAATGAATAAAGGCACTGCCGCAGGCTAGTCTCTCTACGTGTGGGACACCGTGTCGTTCAACGACCCGATGAACCCTGGTGTCAGAGTTTTTCAACCGTCTACTACAAGTAGCAGACCTCTGACATGGTTGTGTAACGACCGCCATCATAGACAGCAACCGGGACCGACTGCTTAACGTGCCCATCCGAAGCACGGAACCATCTTGATAAATATCAAAGTGATAAATATCAACTTTGTGAGTGACCCCACGGGCAGGCAGTGTTTTGCGTGGCAGGCAGTCGTACTAACCACTGCGCCACATCGGCTGTAAAGCTACCCCACTCACGGCATGTAACATTGTTAATATTGACAAACTCTTGCATCAGCTCTTCTGTCCATTCAGATTTAGATTTCGCGGTGAGACTTGTAGGAGGACATTGCTTGAAATACGTACTGCTGAAAAGTAACACGGATTTCTTGGCTCCCATCTCATATGTTTTGATATGTGTTTATTATGATATCACTATGCTAGCTATGCTGTCAACTCTACATCAATCATTCTAAAATCAGCACATATTTTCTTTTAAACATAGATAATATCTTCTGAAGTTACTAAGTTAAATGTTAGCAATTTTTCCTCGTAAACTTAAGTACTGGTAAAACCATACAACTATGGTCCTACTCTTACAACTATTGTCCAAACAAACCTGCAATTTAAAGTACATATTTCTCGTTTATCTTGCGTGTGGTGACAGTTGTTAAGTCCGTGTTAACCATACATTATAGATCCTATATAAGGTGTAAAAAAATCAACTGCAAATATTTTAAGGGGTGAACCAGCCCATGAAACTGGACAACTTTCCCTAAGGAACATAGGTCGAAATATGAAAAAAAAATTTGGACCTCCCATACAAAATGAACCTGCCGGCCGAGTCAATAGTCAATTGTATGGGAGGCCCATTTTTTTTTCATATTTCGACCTATGTTCCTTGGGGAAAGTTGTTCAGTTTCAAGGGCTGGTTCACCCCTTAAAATATTTGCAGTTGATTTTTTTCCATCAGATAGCGTTGTTAGTTTATTAAAAGATCGGAAAAAGGGGTGAAGCAACGATTTTTGAAATATTAAACCTGTTTAGATCGATTTACTGTCATCGAATCCCCCTATTTTCAAAATTTCGTGAAAACCGTTGGAACCGTTTTCGAGATTTCGACTATTTTAACCTCCTGAGTCCTGAGCTTTCTAATAGAATGTAGTCATTAAAACCTAATGTACTTTATATAGAACAAATTAAGAGGCAGTGAATTTTTTGTGAGTACTAATTACAGTTATTTTTCAAATTAGTAACACATTATTATTTAATAGTTTTGATTATTCATTTTGTGTAAAAACAAAATCAAAGGTAAAATCTTATATTTTTTGTTTAAGTTTTCCTATATTTACATAATTACAGACTAGCATGATGTAAAGTTGCAAAAGCGTCAGGACTTAACACAGTACAGGAATTTGTTCTTTGTATAGGACGCAGGGACTCAGGAGGATATACCTCTACAATTCTGGCTCGTTTAAAGGTATAAGGGTTATTGTGAAACTCAAAACTTCCTAGTAGAAGTTACACTGCTATGACTAATTGCTGTTATATTTTTAGTCTCTTGTTATTTGCTGCACGAACTTGAGCCAAATATTTCATTTTTTATTTTTACTACTATCTAAAAATACTCGTAATAGCTCGTAGTATTTTTTTTATTTTCGGAGCTTAGATTGGAACTTCGCTAACAAGAGTTTATTGCTTCAGACTAAAACTATGCCGCACAGCCTTATATAATAAAATGCGCTTAGATTAGTAGGTAGGTAGGTACATAGATAATCTTTTTAACGACATTTGTCATAATCTCTGCCTTGTATTTGCAGAATGGATTTATATATGACTTAGCTTGTTTTTACGTGTTAAAAATATGACACTCAATAAAAATCTTGGTTTATAAAATACATACGTAGGTACCTGCTTTATGAATACACTCATCACGCTTATATCTCTTGCGGGTCAGGTAGGCCAAAGCGTAAAGGCCATGCAATACGGATATTTACGCCACGTCTAAAAAACATAGGGTCATTCAGAAACTTGTGTATCACTTTAGAGACAGGTAGTTAGCCCATCGCCTATACAAGCGATACACGTGAAATATAGTTTCTATCTTCTAAAATAGAAAGATTTATTGGTGGAAATGGCAAATATACCAGTCAATAAGTGTTTATAGAGAGCATGAGAAGGTTTAATTAGGGATTTGATCGTCATTAATTTGAAATAAGTAGTCGCATCGATATACTACGAACAGAGAATTTCTAACTTTTTTGTAACCGTCTTTGACTTGGACATTTAATGGTACTACAATAAACTATCTGTGGACATGATAAATAAAATTTTGTGTAACAGAACTGTACTGTATGAATGCCAAAGCTAAACATTTCGACAAATTACGGAACATAAAAAAATCATATAAATATTATTCTGTTTATACCAAAAAAAATACAAATGTCTTGATAGACAAAGTTCATAAAAATATTTTGTTTTTAAAGCAGCCGCATGCGCATTTGGCCAATGGATCGCAAGTCAATGAATGTAGTCATGCTGACACCTCAAGCGTAAACTAATAATAAATCTTCTCTCATCATTTGTAGGTGATTGGCATTGCAATGTGATACAAAGACAGTCGACAGTCTATAAATTTGTAGCAGTATGAAGTTTGGTGCGGCAAATACCATTTCGATTATGTTCGAGTACACTATGAAAATTGATTCCACTTACTATTAAAACCATAAAATAGGAACGAGTAGGTATGTTTCCCAGTAATATGACATTGTTCAAGCAAGACCTGTCTAACGTGGATAGTAGATATTTTTACTTTCATCTAAATCAAAATTAGATCAAAATTAAAACTTGGGTATTATTAATATTAGACTTAGGTATACAAAGCGCGAAAGTTTTAAATTCAGTGCAGTGAATAAATAATAATGATGAGACCAGTCACAACAATTTTATGTCAGGTCAAAGTAAAGTAAACTCTGAAACAGAGAAATTCAAATTGAGAAATGTAATTTTTGGATACAATAAAATTGTAAGCCAAGACTTACAGAAGTTGTCTTAGTTTGTACACAGTTTTAGAAGGAATCTAAATTTACTAACACAGCAGTAGGTGATGTAAATTGGTGCTAAATGCATTCGTTTTATACAACAATAAATGTCATTGCTTTCAATTTATTCCATTTTCTTGTTCAGATTATCCAGAATATCTTGTATAGTGACCCAGCAACCAGAGAACAGGCAACCAAAGCCGAAGAGGACGATGAAAGCGTTTTTCCATAGGATCCAGTTGAACCTTCCAAGGCTGTCCCATCGGAACACGGTCTCGATGACTCCGGGGATGATCAGGCCGAGGATGGAGTAGAATAATGCACCGACTATGTTGATGATCTGCTCCAGCATCGGGAGAGCGGCGCCGATACAGCCTGCGGTGATTTTAATAACAAAAAATGAAAAAAAAACATTTCGGAATAAGTTTCAAGGAGTGAATGAAGTAAGTAAAGCAGTTTAAGTAGATGGGTGAATCTTTGAGAGGTCAAAATTTGCGGTCACACGTTAATTGTTTCAAAGTTATAAGACTTACAGAGTTTATCTAATTTTCATATGAAAGAATGTTTAATTGGTTATCTGGAAAGTTAAATTCCATCCACAATATATAAAATATATTTAACTAAAACTTGATTTGAAACCTGAAATCGGGGGTAAAATACGCGTTCTTCGCGTGTCACACTTAGCTGTTCCAAAATTCAAACACGTGTAGAATTTTATCTAGCTGGACATGATGGAATATTTTACCTATTAAAATAATCCTTATATAATGTAGATTTGCAATAAATTATAAATATTACAATATTTAACTGTGTTCACCAATAAAACTGTCGTTTTATGTTGGTCACACGTTTTTGTGTTTTCTGAACGCGTGGTCTTAAACGACTCGTATGTTGCAACTAAGAGAACTATTAGCTAGGTCTTGTTTCCTCCTTCTGCCAGGAACTCTTCGTCATCTCAGGAGAGGAAACAGGTGGCTCCTTGGCACTCCCAAAATAAAATAGGAGGTTTTCAGTTTTCGGGTCATATTTTTATACTTGCGTCAGGTCCTTTTCCTGGGCATGTTTTCTAAGTGAAAGAGTTATTACAAAGAAATTATTCTTTGAGCATAATGTCACATATTTCATTGAGATTTAAAATTTGTTTACAAATTTTGATCATATTTAATGGTTTACGAATAAGTCACAAAAAACATAAAATTCGGTCCTTTGACTGGCGCCATTTGACTGGCATTTTCTCCAGTCAATGGACATTTCTTACCAGTCAAAGGACACATGTTATTTAATTGATTGGTTTTGTACTCTTTGTGCATACTTTCGTGTTTTGTGGCGTGTCTACAGAGATGAATAGCACCACCCCATGTCAGCCCAGTTTCTGTGGATATTGCTGGTGCCCAATGGTCGTGGATATTAAGGGTTTCTAGGAGGTGAGCAGCACCGTTTGCCGTGTTGATAGTCTGAGTCACTCATCAATTCTCATGTGTTTGGTTAGTTGCTTAGGCTGGCTGCGTTATGTCTCAGGCTGATTGAATAGTCTCTCAGGGTGAATGTGTCATCTTTTAAGCTGACATCGTCGTATCTCAGGCTGACTGTGTCGTGTTTCAGGCTCATTGCATCGTCTTTCAGACTGACTACGCTGTGTCTCAGGTTTATTGTGTCATGTCTCAGGTTGTCTTGGACTGGCTGCATCATATCTTAATCTGATTACATCGCCTCTTAGGCTGACCACGTCGTATCTTTAGATTAGACTGACTGCGTCGTGTCGCAGGCTCATTGCGTCATGTCTCAGGCTGACCGCGCTATGTCTCGGGCTGATTGCATCGTCTCTTAAGCTGTATGTGTCGTCATTCAAGCTGACTTCGTCGTGTCTCAGGCTGGCCGCGTCGTGTCTTAGGCTGATTGCATCGTCTCTCAGACTGACTACGTCGTGTTTCAGACAGCCTAGTAGTCACTTGGGCTGGCTTCATTTTGGTGCTCATTGTACCTAGTAATGTATGGTTTTTACCTATGTAGAGCTGCACAACTTTAGTCAAATCACCATAGTTACAGAATTACACGTGTGCTTGCTAGCAGTACGTTTCTTCATGTATAACTGACTGACTATACACTGCATTATTACGATGAAATTTCAGCATTTGATTGCTCTAGTTTTGCACAAAACCTACAGTCATTATACGCTTCATTGTGTTTCAGCTGTCTCCCTTATGTCTCAGGCTGGCTAATTCTTGTCTCAGGCTAGCCTCGTTATGTCTCACTGACTGCGCTGTATCACAGGATGCCTAGTAGTCACTCAAAATGGCTGCTTCTTATCACAAGCGCACTTTATTGTGTTTCAGGCTGGCTGCATCGTTTCTCAAGCTGTTCGCATCTTACCTCAGGCTGGCCGCTTCGTGTCTCAGACTGACCGCGTCGTATTTCAGGCTGACCGTGTCATGACTCATTCAAACTGACTGCGTTGCATTACAGGTACAGGCCACTCGGGCTGGCGTCTTGTCTCAGACTGATGGCTTCGTGGCTGTGGCTGTCTGCGTGGTTTCTAAGGCTGTCCACGTCGTATCTCGGGCTGGCCGTGTCATGTAGCAGGCTAGCCATGTCATATCTCAGGATGATTACATCGTCTCTCTGGCTCACTGCTTTGCCTCTCAGGCTGCCTATTGGTCTCTTAGGCTGGCTGCGCCATATCTCAAGCTGCCTCGTCATGTTTCAGGTAGCCTCGTGGTGTCTCTGTTGTGTGCCTGATTGGCAGCGGCGTATTTTATTTCAATTCTAGTTAGTTAAAAGCAAATTTTAAGAGTTTCAGCTCATTTTGTCCTTTGACTGGCGCAAAATGTCCTGTTGACTGGCACCTCAAATTTCAAAATTGAATTTTGACGAAACGTGTGGTTCGATTTAAGTGATTTTTCACAGATAACTTCGAATTACGGTCTTAATAATTATGCAATATTAAAATAACCATAAAACAAAAATAAAAAATTCGCCAGTCAAGGGACCCGAAGAACGGTTTTCAAATATTGACCCAGATACTAGTGTACCAGAAGTGTAAGGATGGCAAATAGCCTCGTAATAGGGGGAGACCTAGATCTAGGAAGCGATTGTGATGGCTGATGACTTTTGTAGTTGTAGGTGTAAGTATAGAAATCTTAACTTGATCATTAATTGAGCTTCTAACTGTGCTATGCAAATAAAATCTTTATCAAAGACAGAATTTTGTAAGAACCAAGTCTCTGTATAAAACATTATTGACAGACTCCCATCGCCTGTCAAAAAACTCACCGCAAAATATAACGATGGCCATACGGACGCCTATTTGAGTGTGGTTCATAAACTTCTCAGGCACTCGGAACTCAAGGTAGCGCAAGACCAAGTCGATCACCACGAAAAAATGCAGTGGGTAGGTCAGGAATATAGACAAGGCGATGAAACACTTGGCGCATATCGCTGGCCTGCAAAGAAAAGACATAATTTTAAAGATTTAAAATGAGTCAGAAATAATTTTAACAATTCACGAAACTGAATTAGAAGACTCGTAACTTCCGGGATAGAATACAAAATACAATAGGTAAAGTACATTTCTTACTAGATTGCAATGCAACAGTAATTATTTATGTAAAGAAATAAATTATTATCCTACTTCAACTACTAGTACTACGCCAAAGAAAGCGTAGGTATCTACTTTTAGTCAATTCTCAAGAGGATGCAAAATCTGAATTAAAATAAAATTCCTTTATATAATACTGCCAAAAAATAAGAATAATGATACAAACCAATGATCCATGGGCAAATTGAGGGTGATGGACCCTCTCAGGACGTCTCCGTATCGGAAGTACCCGAAGAGCCCCAAGACGGTGTAGAGGATGGTGATGAGCGTCATCGCGATGGCCAGCACGCTGGGGCAGCCGAGGAAGTGCTGCGGCTTCTTCATCGCGTTCTCCACCGGCATCACCACGCCGATGCCCTCCATCGCGAAGATCACCGTGCTGAGGAGAATAAAAACACCAGAAGGTTCACTGTCAATTGTTACATAATCGTAGTGCCCTGCGTGCCTATACACCTGCACGCAAAATGAATTTATTTATTTATATTGACAGCGACTAAGAGCGCTGTCAACGTCGCTAAGTTCTGGGCCGGGATCATATAAGTAATGCCATCGACACGCTAAGAAGAAGAAAGAAGCCAGGGTTGCTACTTTCAAAAATTTCAAGTAGAAGAATATCAAAACAGCAGAATCTGATTCAAGAACGTCATATGATTTGGAGCCAATTTTAATCCTAGAAAAGTTCGTGGCAACCTTCTTTTTAGTTGCCTTGAGTTCCCCTGAGATTCGTCAAGTTGAATATGCGAGTGAGTTGAATAAAATATTACAACGTCGTATCGATTCGATATGATCCGATATCTTTATCAATCATGCTTGAAAAATGATAATAGGTATGTTGTGATTATTTTGGTAAAAGAAATTTGACAACGGAATTATACAGGTGTCTAGTCATTTGGAAGTTTAAGTAAAAAAGTGTAAACTTACGACAAAAACGCAGGAAACCTCGCCGGGTCGCCGACAATTTTTTTGTCTTCATAGTTGATCTTATCGTTGAAGATGTAGTACAAGCAAATAGCGAATGTACTCATCAACAACACGTTGGCTGCCAGGGACAAAGGAGCCAGGAACTTCAAGTGCCTGATCTGAGTTATCACGCAAAGTGGCACGAGAAGTATTAAACAGTAGTACTCGACAGGCAGAATCGCGAGAGGAAGGTAGCTGTCGAATAACTGGAATAAAGGTAATGAAAATATTAATAAAGTAGTATTGAATACAGGGTGTAAGGGACAGCCCTCCGAATACTGAAAGGGTGCATTCATACCATGAAACTGAACAACTTCCCATAGAAATAAATTTCAGGAAAGGTAAAAAAATTTTTGACTTCCCATAGTAAATTGAATCCCACCCAAAACATAAATGTGAAAGGCTGCCAAGATCGATAATATTGGAATGCTTCGCCTATAAAAGAAGTGAGATCTAAATAAGTACCAAGTTCCATACACAGACCTGATTTTTCGCAGTTTGGAAATAAGAATCTACTTTCCAAACTGCGGAAAATCAAGTGTGCATTCCTGTAACTATTTTTAACTGAGGTCTGTGTATGGAACTTGGTACTTATTTAGATCTCACTTCTTTTATAGGCGAAGCATTCAAATATTATCGAACTTGGCAGCCTTTCACATTTATGTTTTGGGTGGGATTTCATTTATTTTTGTAAGGTTTTTTTTTTTCTTATGATTAAGTTAGGTAAGGAAATATCTCATTTATACTTTACTTTGACTAAATACAAACCTTCGTAATGAATTTTAGGTCGGTACGACGATTGGAAGATATAGATAATTTTTTTGTTTTAGTTCCTTAGGGGTATGAATTTACACCTTCGTTATTTTTAAAACCGACTCACACTTGGCCATTTTCAGATTTTTTCCTTTACCTTGACCTAAAGACCTACCTCCATGCCAAATTTCAAGTCAATACGTCCATTGGAAGTGGTCTAGGTTTTTGATGAGTGAGTGAGTCAGTCAGTCAGTCAGTCAGTGAGTGTATAGTAAAAATAGCGATTTTCTGACGTCAATATCTCAAGACCTACAATAAGTACATTCATGAAATTTTGTATTTTAGATAAGTAAGTAGATTTCGACAGATACTAGAAATTTCATATGCGTAGATAAAATAGATTTTGAGTTATAGGTGGGTCGAACTTGGCCCGAAATGGTTCGTGTAATATAACCCACGGCCGGTGTGTCGGTTCTTTGCTCGAATTTGGCGGACACACTGCCGTGTGTCTAGATCAGTTGATCGTGATTTTGTATGGGAAGTCGAATTATTTTTTTCGTTTCTTGAAATTTATTTCCATGGCAAGTTGTTCAGTTTCATAGTCTGAATGAACCCTTTCAGTATTCGGAGGGCTGTCCCTTACACCCCGTATATGATTATATAAATACAGACAGTCTTAATCTGTCAAATTATTTGACGATTTTGCGATATGCATTATGAAGAATTTACGGAAATAAGCAGGATATAATTTAAAAGAAATGATCATTTTTGATCCCATTTCTTATGAGTTCTGTAACTACCTAATATCTTTGTAGGTATTACAATTGTCAAAAACTTACAAATGACATTAATCAGTAGATACTTGACATCATAACAGTATATATTTTCCCATATACCTAGGTAATTTTATTTCTACGCACGATACATAAAATAAAAGAAAATTATTACTTTCAAATGGACAGGACATTATTGCTTATAATTTGTCAACGTTAAAAAAGAACCATAACTACTTGTTTTGTATACAAAAGTATGTTCATCATTTAAATTGTCCAAACTGCTTCAGAGCCATTAGGCGGAGATCAACTAAGCTGAATTTTGATGGAAAATTTCATTGTTTACATACCTGCTTAATAGAGTCCGCTATAAGTAGCGTGAATATACAGCAGACGCCAAGGTATGTGCACAGTAGAGCAAATATTGCAAATATTCTGTAAAAGACATTTTTATCATCATAAGTGACTGGGTTATATTTGTCTGCTGTCTTTTCTGCAGTGGTCGGAAAACTACTACTGATAGAAAAATATTTGCTAACACACACAATGCTAATGTTTACAATACTGTCCAGTTGGTGGACAACATTAAATATGTCTCGAAATATGCATCTTGCAAGTTAAGTGTTTTTAGAAGATCAAAAATAATAAGGAAAGATAAATGAATGGAAATTTGTCGGAAATTGGATAGAAGTCAGTTAGTAAACCTATATATTTACACTGGACTTCTAGTTGATGGTAGTTGTACATATCAATATCATCATTGGCCATCATTCATCTGTGTCAGACGGTTCATTCAGTGTCTGAGGCAAGACTCTTCACGGGCTGTACAACGGGAGCGGCATGGCTTTTTGCACGCTCTCCACAGACACTGCGTTGCCTGGGACGCAATTATGGAAAACGCAGGGCTGCCCAGGACCTGCGCCACCCTCTTGGCCTTTCAGACTGACTCCATATTTAGCAATGGTAATAAACGTACCTCGCAGAATTTGCGAAAGGTCTGAATCGTTTCGGCCCATTTGCGAATGCTGCTTGACAAGTTTCAGCGTAACCTAATAAAGGTTTCTTTTCTATTACACATACTGCTCTCGATACTTGGACCTGAAATTTAATGTAATTAAATGGAAATTATCACTTAATCATTATCAGCAAAGAAAGGAGAGCAAGAACCTGTTTCTCATCGGATCCCACTTGTTTTATTCAGACACTTCGTGGATTATAATATACATGCAAAAGGTAGAATAAATAGTAATTTTTGTCACCTCAGACAGAACGCACACCAGCGGTCAAAAGTGAGACCTGTATTTTGTCTCTATGTTTATTTTCAGCTGAGTATTTTTTATGAAGTTCTTTGTATACCATAACAACTGCATTTAAACCTAAATCAGATAATTCGAGAATGTGTTTTCTGCAGATAATGAATGACTTCCGCTAGTTTTCCTACCGCAATTTGAAATAAGTGCGCCATTACACTTGGTACATAATTTTCAATGTCGATCGTTAAAACGTGCACAATATATTATCTAATGTCGATAGTAATGTTACAATCACCAACACCTAGTTGGTAGGTATCAACTTTAATAAATAGGTACATAGGAGCTTAAATATAATTTACAATGTCTATATAAATGGTTAAGAACTTTAAAAATGGTAGCTACCCTACTTATTTGAAAAGAAATTAAAACTCTAAGTTAAAGAATTAATAAATTATGAATCACTCTTTCACTGTATCGACGCATGAATTTAATATAATAGAACGTACTATCGGTACGTAATAGTATTTCGAAATAGTAAGTAGGTACTTACATTGTTAGTGTTATCAAAAAAGATTGAAAATTAAACTTGTGGAAGAAAATACCTACTTATTCAAATTAAAATCATCTCATGGAAAAAAAGATGTCTTTTATACTGAAACTTGTCTTTATGCAACTGTGTTTATGGAGTGATGATAATACTTACAAAGATAGAGACGCAGTGTGCACATATGAATCCTATGATAATAGTGCCCACGATACCGACTGCCCAGCCAGAATTGGAAAATGCTAGAGGTATGGCAAGTATACCGGACCCTAGTGAGGCTTTTACTAGATTTGCTAGTGACCTGATGTCTCTGTAAAAGAAAGCAGTTATAAAATTAGCGTGGAGTAAATCGACACGCCCAAGGTAAAACAACGTATCTCATTTTTGACAACTTTACAGTAGAGCGATTTTAAGGTTTAAAAAAATTCTCACGCTTTTGTTTTTTTATTAATTTAAGTGATTGTTTGTTTTAAAGAATACATGTAACGAGTTTTATATGTTGTTATATATGTTTTATTCATAATAATTTGCTTTCATTGAGTTTTATGACTTACAATGAAGGGATACGATGCATATTACTTGCAATAACAACGTAAGTTGAGATAGTGAATCTTCAATGATAGAGATATCACGGTAAATTCCAGTGTATGTCTGAGTTACGTTTGAGTTGTCTTATGTATTTATTACCTTTTACGGTTAAATCCAGTGTATGTCTGAGTTACGTTTGAATTGTCTTGTGTTTTTATAACCTTTTGACCTTAAAGTAATCCAAGTAGCGTAAGTCTTGTATGAAATTTACGAACCATAATGCAATGAAATAAAATACTTTCATAAAATCTTATATTTAAAAAAAATCCACTCACCATCGATATACAATGGGTGAAAACAAAAAGGTCGTAACTAGAAAAAAAAAACAACTTTACACCAGAACCGAAAAACTAAAAAAATATCACCAAAAATCATAACACAAAACTATGCGTTATTTGGAAATTATTTTTTAGGACCATGTTGTTAATTTTTGAGTATCCTCTATAGGAAATTAATATTTTCAATCTATAGTTACGAGAAGTAGACTTTTTGATAGTTACACCCTTTAGTTTTCAATTTACTGACTGCAAAAAGGTCGTAAATGGTTCACACTTTTGTGTGTAATTGCAAGGAACTATTTATTTTATGACGTGTAAAATGTCATATTTATGATATTTTACAGATTTACAAATGAATAAAGGGGCATGTGAATAAAGAAAAATACCTACTTTTACTCGACTTTTGTCGTAAACTGCTACTACGTCAAATCTCGACGTTTGATACACAATCAACGAGGTAGGCGCGCTCCATTGCTTTCTGTGCTATTTTAATCTTAAACTTATTATAGGTTTAACCTTAAGTAAGTATCAGCAGGATTTTGTCATATACCTTGGTCTTCAGGTATTGAGGTAGTTGGACTTGAAGACATCATCCAGCTTCCCAAAAGCAGCCAAGCCTAACCCAATTCGTCTTTTTATCTCTTATCCTGATCTACTGGGTCGAAGGATAAAAGATGCCCAAGACTATTTGCACAATGTCATTACCTACCTATGGTTATATTACGAACACGCAAAGAACCATTTGGTCTTGGACACAACTGTTCGTTCTCAGCACGATCCTAAGATAAGCTTTGTGAAGTACTGTGAGCATTTGTTGGAGATTTGAAACGAAGCAGGTGCACATGCACCGAAATACAGTCTCCATATCAATAAAACGAGGTATCTGCCAAGGTTACACTCTCGCCCAAACTCTTCAATAATGTCCTTAAGGATATCATGAAGAGTGAGAAAAAGCAACGTCAATGCTGGCATGTCGCAAATGAGGATCATGTTTGTGGATAACCTCATCGTAGTGGCGGAATGTGTCTGAGATCTCCAATAAAGCTCGCAGTCACTATAAGCCACACTTTTTATGATTAATACTTGCGATTTTTGGCGCTTGGTGAAACTGAATATTAGACATTTTTTGTTTATAAAAACTGAAAAACACACTTTTTATGTCATCGGTCTGTTTAGTTGCAAGATGTCTATTGCTACGCTTACCAAGTCGTGACCTCCAGTCAAGAACTTCCTTACTCGTTCTATGACAGAATCGACCAGCCAGACAGCGACTTTGGTCTTCCAGTGGTAATCACACTCTGTAATTTAATCCTTTAGTAAAACCCCTTTCCATAGCTTTCTGAATGACAGGTAGCTGGTGGACCAGTTTTAATACCAGGTTTCTAGTCTCAGCTCCTTAAGTCATGACAGATAGCACATATCGCACACCATGATCGTAATATGGCAAGGATGTCTCTAAAATATGACGCAACTCCCCTAAATGCTTCCCAGCCAAGCTACTTCAGGTGTAAAGTTCATCATCGGGGATATGACATCACCCTGACTTATGCTTCGGAGTAGCAGTTTATTGGGTCTTGCTTGATGGTTCTGGACTTGAATGGACTTCGCTGCATTCAGGTAGCTCTACCTCTACATATTGCCAGTCAACTTGGCAGCGCTATAAGACAGTCAAGAGAGTACTCCAAAACAGTCCAGGTATACTATATCTTGTTTTATCATTGTATAGAGTATTAAGTAATTTTAATTTTATGTAGGTATATTTTATGTAAACACGTTTTAGGCACTATATCTTTGCATTATCCTACCCAAAGGTTGCCTGCAAGAAATTGCTACCCTAGCAATATGGCGGCCTGTTTTGTACTTTGTCTTTTCAATTACGTTTCATAGGTTTTATTTTGTTATAGGTATACTCCTCTAACTTCTGTATAGCTTGCCGTTAGGTATAAAAGTAGAACTCGGTTATCGATGACGCTTTCATGAAACCTGGCCTATTCCGGTATTCCTTAAAAGGCTGCAAACCTAAATGTTAGAGAACTTTAATGACTCTCAAAGTCAGCTTTTATGTGCCTTACTTTTTCTAGGTAGTTTATATTATTAGTTTGCCGTGTGATGCCGGCTTAGAATAGCATCACCCCAATTCGAACCGACTAAGGGATATTCATACGTAACTCAATTTAAAATCTTTTTGCATGTAAATTAGGTTTTGAAAAAATACGATCAATCATCGTAAATAAACATGCGTTGTTATATTTTTAAAAGAGACAATATTTGATCTGTAAAACCAAATTGTAAATCAATATAGCATGTTTTATCCACCGAACAAATTTTTTTTGCAGTCGGCAACCACATGTTACGTTGTTGTGATTCTCGCTAACTTCGGTTCTATTGTACTTAGAGATACGTTTGTTCGACACTCGTGTAGAGAAAATTATAACGAACAAGGGTATGTAAAAAACTCATTTTTGTCGTAACTCAAGATACGTTGTTTTACCTTGGGCGTGTCGAATGTTGTAAGTATATTCTGATCAAAATAAAAGAGACGAATAGAGTTGAAAAGAGAAAAATCCTGAATGTCAGTTAGCTTGAATATGAATATCGCATAAGATTTTCTGAACAGCATCAGCATATCTCAGAAGTACCTAACCTAATGCCTATTATTTAAAACTCTGTGACGCTAATCTCAGTAACTATTAATAAAGTAATAAATTTTATTTACATAATATTTTTGTTATATGTAGATTGGTTCTGACCTAGTGGCAACTGTAATTAGGGTCAGTTAATTAAATCCTTATTAATTTAAGAGATCCTGTCATGTGGTTAGCACGTGTCAAGAGCACTATATTAAGATTAGCTAAGAGAAAATAAAAATATACTTACGAGTTCGGTTTCTTAACTTCTCGATGCTCGAAGGGATTGTAAGGATCTTGAGTAACTACCACTGTACTTTTCTTTGAATCCATTTTGCACCAACAAACACAAAATCACTAGCAAATATTCGATTTTCAAGCTATTTGCCATTCGTAATATTCTAAAAATTACGGGCTATATTCAGTTTCAGTTTATTGTTAAACGTGATCTTCTGCTGAATGTGCAGCTGAACCGTTTATGATCCTAATCTGTGATGATATCAGTGTGAATTAATTTGTCTTCAACTTGAGATAAAATGTTGATAAAAAGCGCGTGGAGAGTTCAGCTCTTTACTTCATTAGGACTATTTTAATTAAGAGCTAATGGGAAATTTTCCTATGCGTCTGAACCGCATGGAAATTCCTCGTTATTTGGAACATGAAGCCGAAACAAATTAAACTATAAATGCGTATTTGCTTCGTCACTGCTACAATTTAATGGTTTTTCCCTCGTCATTGTGTTGCTTTTGAGATGAGAAATACGTTTAAATATTTGTATGTTTAGTACTTATTTTTACTTTACCTTACGTACCTGGATATTATGTACGTACCTGGATTTAAGTCATTGACAAATAAATTGATCATTAACATGAAATTCAGGATCCAAAATTATTATGCAAGCAATGTTATCTATTGTTCTGTTTCGAAAATATATATTAAGATCTACAAAATAAAGATATTTCTTTTAAATAAGTATATACGAAATATAACAAAACACGCCTCAACCTCAACAGTCACAAAAGTCTACTGCTGGACAGCGGCCCCCCTTTATCGGGGGATACTGCCATACTTAACATACGCAGTGCAAGATAGTGCATTTACAGGGAACGCTGCTACCCATTCCTTAGTCGCTTTTTACGTCCCCAACGGGGGTAGATTTGGGGTGATATTATCCTAAGGCTTAGGACCTAAGCCTTATACTTAGGTACTTTTGATAATTTACAGTTTATGCGATACTTTTATTTATTAAAGAGTTAGATAAAAACCATTACATTTCTTTGATGCTTAATATTTTATTAATAAACTATATCATTAAATAAATAATTACTTCAATAGTATAAATTACATTTCACAGCACGAACTTACGCGGTTTTACTTCCTAGCTTAATGACTATATCAGAGATGGTGACAGCGCATCCAGCCACGAGGGTCAGCATTCCGAAGGCGAAGATTATGATATTCTTGATGAGGAGCCAGTTGAACTTCCCCAGGTCGTCCCAGTGGAAGATGGTCTCAACGACGGCAGGGATCATGATGCCGAGGATGGAGTAGAACAAGGAGCCCACTATGTTGATGATTTGCTCGAGCAGTGGTAGAGCGATGCCGATGCCCACTGCAAAGAGAGAAGCACTTTTTTCGATTACATTTATTTTTAGACTTCTCATCAAACATGAATTTAGACATAATTTAGAGTTAACATGAAGGTATTCCCGTTTTTGACTAACAATCTGATAAACTTCTATACTATTTCATCGGCACAAACAAATTCACTATATGACTTAGATTCCAAATTCAGTAGCGAATATTCGATTCAATCAAAGGGTAGTAAATATCCTTGACTTGACCGAAGAGGGTGCAAACGGAACACAGTAACACTTGTTCTAGTTTGAGCGACGTGGATGTTACTGCAATACGTACCACAAAAACAGACTCCAAGCGTCCTGCAGATAAATTGTATTGTGGGCCAGTAGCTCTCCTTCACCTTAGGTCTGACGTATCTGGTGAACACGTCAAACACCACGAAGTACTGGAGGGGGTACGTGAAGAAAATTGACAATGCAATGAAGACTTTGCCGCAAATGGCTGGCCTGAAAAATAGCAAAAATGTAAATACCTAATAGCCATCCATTTTTCATTTAAATTAGACCAAAACGCAATTTGAAAACATTTTTAGTAGCTAAGCGAAAATGGTTTGTATTTAACAAGACAATGACATTATTTATCTACGAATATTTTACTACTTTTATTTAAACGCGCTCATTATAATGAACATTACCAAAAATGGTAATACTTAGAGTTAATTTGTTTTCAAAACTGCTTTAAACTCATGTTTTGTGCTTATCAGAAGTAATCTGTTTATTTTTAGGAATCTACAAATATAATTAATTGCCGAATACATTGATAAAATATGAGCTAGTTTAATCGATATCATATTTACGTCAAGTTCGCTGCTGCTTACCATTCATCCATTGGTAAATTTAATGTAATTGATCCTTTCAGGGCAGCACCGTACCGAAAGTACCCAAATAATCCAAGAGAGATGTACAGGAAGACTATGACTGACATAGCCACGACTAGAACACTGGGGCACCCTAGAAAGTTCTTGGGTCTTTTCATTTCATTTTCAATGGGCATCACCACTCCTACGCCTTCCATTGCAAATATCACTGTCCTAAAAATAGATGCAACGTCATGAATCATTCAGCATGCTTTAGATCTTAATCGTAGCAATGAATATTAAAATCTTGAAATGGTCATAAAGCAAGTAGTAAGTTAAGTAACAATAATGCTAATTGAAGTGTTTACGAAAATCTGGATTTAAATGGATTTAGGTGAGGCATGAGCACTTGAAATGTTAAGATGGTGATAAACTAGTACGATTTCAAGAACAGAGATTTTCTGATAATGTTGTTTACAACGGCAAGTAAAAGGAAAGAGCTTATGTTCATAAGGGCAATAGAGATAATTTGGATTCACCAAGTAATAAACAAACACCTACTAGGTACTCGTACTTACTCGTACTAATTTTCAAATTTCCATCAAAATATATGCCTAAATAATTGTATTAGATTAAAAGATAAAACCAAAAATACTTACGCCAGAAAAGCAGGATATCTTGCTGGATTGCCAACAGCAACCTTATCAGTGAAATTTATTTCATCTCCAAAAATATAATACAAGCAGACCAAATATGTGCCTAGAAGAAGAACATTTGCCAGAAGAGAGAATATTGCCAGAAATTTCAGGTATCTGATCTGACATAGTAAAATAATAGGAACTGCCATCATGAGCGAATAGTGTTCGACAGGAATGTAGGCTGACGAAGGCACAAACTTATCCACAATCTGAAACATATAATTTATGAGTTAGTACTTGATGGTAGTTCAGCTAAAGAAGTTTATAATCAAGGAAATAATTTGCATACCAACCTGCTTAATAGAATCAGATATCAGAACTGTGTATATGCAGCAGACCCCTACGTAAGTGCACGTCAAGGCAAATTCTGCAATTATACTGAAAATAATTGTAGAGTTATGTTATTAATTGTATATATACGTAAAAAATATATATGTACTCATTATACTATAAACACTAAGAACTCAAAATGATATGTATTTGGTAACGGGTTTGCTAATACTTGTTCTATAAGTTGAACAATTTGTCTCATTGGCATAGCATGTTGGGTGCAAGATTTGTCATGTGCCGCAGCTATTGCTGTTTCCTTTAGGTTTCAAATGCACGGCAGTTGACATACATTAATGTTATCCAAATAGACAACTTGTGGCATGTTTGAGTAGATAGATACTTAATCTAAGTCCTACCAACCTTGCAGTATTGGCGAAAGGTCTCACAAACTTGGGTCCATTTTCGAAAGTTGATTTGCACGTTTCTGCATAATTTAACATCGGCTTCTTTTCTCTTCGACAGCATCCTCTAGACGTTTTTACCTGGATAAAAGATTTTTCAGTTTTCAAAAATGGTTGCTACTTATTGAAAATATTCCTGCAGTTGAATATTTAATTCGATAACAGAAAGACAGATAAAATTTTGTAATCTTGCCAGTTACCAAATTAAAACAAACATAATAATACTTATTTGGACCTAGTACTTGTAACTTTGGTGGTTTTGATGATTGAAGTGTGATATGATGACCTTATGGGCATTGTAACATTGTTGTACCATGTACTCAGCTAAATTGAACCATCTATTAGCTGTCAATGTAAAACAAACCAATGAACAATCCCACGCTGTTTGATTATTACATGCTGTTCAAGTTATTTAAAAAACTTTAAACTGTCAGGTGCCAAATTAAATAAAACAGATTGTCATTTATCTTTCAGCTTATTTTTATATCACCTATTTTAGGGTTTTTTATGGTAGGAGAGAATACGAAACGGCGCCTACCATAGCCTTCAAATTATTTTCATGTCAAACAAAACTAATACAAGATCTTTTAAGCCGCATGTACTTACTAATATATGGATGCAGTGCCCACACAGAACGCCAACAATCAAAGTACCGAAGATACCGATGAGCCATCCTGACTGCACGAAGGCCAGTGGGCCAGCTAACAACCCTGAACCAAGGGATGACTTGATCAGGTTGGCTGTTGCTCTTACATTCCTGAAATGTAGTTTTTTAAATGTAAATCTGCACAGGAACTATGACTTAATTAGGTAGGTTTTTCCATTTGTTTGACAAACAACATCTAGAGATAATTTTCGGTATGTACCACCGACAAAAAATCCACTGCAGGTAGGATTTGAACCTAGAACCTAAGCCATTCCTCCTTTGACCAGAGATAACAATATATACTAAAGAACTCCTCACCTTTGTATTTTATTGTGTACAATAAACGGTTAAATAATTAATAATAATAAGAAGATGATGATGACTTGATCTTTTTCTGTTATTTTATGATAAAATAACCATTCATGGCATGGCTTCCAAAAATTATGGGAATAGGGCAATCAGAACCAACACAGTGTCAGCCATTGGCCAGGATATGATTGCATTATTAATCATAATGTGAAAAAGTAATAATTATAAGAGAAGTGGTTTTTAACTACATTTCTATTGACGCATGTTAATTTTATCACGCATAAAAATGCATTTGTGCCGCTGTTGTTTGTGAATTTTTGAAATAAATTTATTGATAGTAAGTTACTTACGAAACTGGTTTTTCGACTTCTCGATGTTCAAAGGGATTGTAAACACTGTTGTCATTTCCTTCACTGTTAGGCACCTTATCACCGTTCGTACTGTTTGATTCAGCACCCTTTTCATTCATTTTTGAATTATTTATTTTTTCAAGTCAAAGAACCTTCAAAGAACTAAATATTAAAATGTACTGCATTTAAACGTTCGTGTAATAAAACCAGGTCACTAAACTATTTCTTACTATCTACGTTTTCGTTCTTTAGGCTACAAGGAGAAGGTTGTATTGTTTTATGGTTTGTTCATAATGTTAATGACGATTGTAATCCTTAGTTCACAATGATTGTTCTGCGTTCAGATAAAGTTTTGATAAGGAACTGTTTCTTACGGGTTTTGCGTTTACAGTGAGGTATGCGCGTACATTTTATTGTTCTATCAACGTGTGATTTGCGCTGGCTCGTTTGCTGGTATGACGCAAAGTAAAGGTTTTTCAGATGATCATGAGCGGCAGTGATTATGTGCTGACAATTTACCTACCAAATATGTACAACCACACACAAAAGCGCTCTATTTTTAAATTTTACTATTACAATATTTGGTCATACCCATAAATTTTTAATGTAGGTAGGTATCTTGTTTTCTTTATACTCGGTTTCTACTAGGGACTATTTTTAGGCATTGGTTAGTAGGATTAGTCTTATTTTGCTGAATTCTTATGAAGCTGGAACAAAGATTAGTTACAACAATAATTAGCATGTTTGCGGTGTTCCAAATATGAACTCTATTTAATTAGATAATAACATCTCTAGTAATAACAAAGACTCCTATATGGATTTACTTGGAGCTCAAATCCGTCATTTCACAATGAAATTAGCAGAATAACATCTTATTCAGTACCTACTACATTTTGCGTAATCCAGACTCCATGGTATTTCTAAATTTTCTAAATTATGCTTTAGCGTAAGTAGGAGCTTAACCTGTTGTAGCCAGTTGCACATTTTGACAGCATGAAATAGGTTCTATATAGGTATTATTTTAGAATTAAAATTTTGCGATTGAATGCAACTGTCCTGCCAAGTAGATGCATAGGTACCACTCGTGACGTCTACAGCGATCTGGCTTGTCTTCTAATCCTTTAAGTGAAAATTTCCCTAAGAATGTCTGTCCATGTTCGTGAAACACAGAAATAATTATTTTGTGGAGTGTTATAGTGCAGATTAACGTAAATAATTAGTAGGAATATGTCATTTGACGTGATGAGATACCTACACTTTCACATCAAAAAGAAACTGGTCTTAGCAGGTGGCTCATTTATCATTTGATTTATTTAATACCTACTTACAATTTGTTAAGAGTATTAGCTACTATAACTTCCCCTAAATTTCAGCCAATTTGATCGAACGTTTTTTTTCGAACATAGTGTGCCTTGCGGGGTCATTTTTATCTAATAAAATGGGTAGCACTCACTAATGCTTTCTCGAATTCATATTAAATAGGTAGTGCATGTAATTATTATATCTCCACTTTTTAGTGATAAAATACGCGAATATTTATTTATCCAAAGACTTCTGATGTTTTATAATCTTGATTGAAAATTCAATTTGGTAAAAGTTCAGGAAGAAAAAAATATAGATATTTTTAAATAGATTTATTTACTTATTAAAAAAAGTAACAATTTAATTTAAATTAAGAGAGGAACCTTAAGAATAGTGCCAAGTAGTAATTAGATAAGATTATAAATTAAAGAAATTTTTCATATTTTACGAGTATTTTGTAAAGAGGGCTATAAATAATTGAGTATTTTAAAGCTACAGACACAAAGCTATAGAAATCTATAGCAAGTTCTGCAATATCTGCGTACTGTTGTTAAGTGTGGAGATATATTTTCATTCATATACGAACACACTTTTCAAGCAGCAATGAACACACTCTTTAACTAGTATTAAATCTACAGTAGGCACTTTTAAGAATAATTCGCTCTTACAATCTATTCGTAAACTTTATAGTGACCGTTGTCTTTTATCCACCACGGAGAGTTGGGCGAAGAACTTTTTCCAGTCTTCAATGGCACGGTAGGTAAAGCTGGGAAGTTTATATAACTGGTCACTTTCGGTGCAAGAGGCTGTCCTATGACACTGGGGAAGCTATTCTGGGAAACCGTGTAGAACTGTGGCTGCTGCTTTGGCAGCTGAGGTTGAGGCAGCTGAGAGAACTGGGGCAATTGGAAATGCCGGGGGAATCCTTGAGAAAGATGTTGCTTTGGTATCTGGCTGAGACGAGAATCGTAATACTTCTGCGGCGTCACCGGTGCCGGAGCAGTCGCAGGTGGAGTGTAGTAAGTCGTTGGTTCACACACGGTTCCAGCTATCAGAGTATTCAAAGGCGCAGTGTATATTCTAAAGTTGATGTCACTGTAGTCTAATCCGAATTCGGACTCTAAGAACTGAGACATCCTGTCCGACAGGACCCAAACTTCCGCTTCATTGACGATTTTCACGTCACATGGGAAAAGCAGTCCATTGTCATCTTTGTCGACAACGGCGATGTTTTGTGGTTTGTGGGGCAGAGCTGAGTTCCAGCAACCAATAGCGTTTTGATCGATGAGAGCGAACAGTTTCATGCCTCCCTCTGACATGACATGGGCGGTGGTGTGACCGTTTTGTCCTCGATCGCCTACTACTCTAAATTCATGATAAGATCCAGTTACGGCTGACTCGTTTCTCAAGACTCTGGTGGAGACAGCAAATTCAGTGTGACTAGCCAAAGGACTGAAGTAGAGCTGTCTGTAACCATCAGATCCGATGGGGGACGCTGTGATTCCGAAGATACCTTCAGCTCCCCACTGGAAGTTGAGGCCACCGATGTTGAAGTCTCCACGCAGAGGGTCGGGCCTGAAGTAGTCGTGGGAGAATCTCCAGGACTTGTTTAGTTCCCAGGAGTAGGCGATGAGTCCGTAGCCGAGTTCGTCTGAGAAGTAGGCGAAGGCGTCGTCGCAGTTGCTGCCGATGTCGAGAGCGATGTTGGCGATGAAGGTATCGGCGACGATGTCTTCTGGGCGGAACACGTATCTCCTGATACGGCGGTCGGTTTTCAGGTCGTAAACGTTAAGGCTGTATGGGCACACGTTCGTGACGTTAGGATCTGGAACAAAGAAGAAAAATTTTAGTCTTCAATTTTGAGTGGCTTTATTCAAAAAGAATCTAATGCATTTCCAATAAACTTTCTTACCGTATCCATAAGTACCGGTATCCAGCACCCAGAGACGGTCGCACTTGTCAGCTTTGATCCTGTAGACGGTGGTGAGTCCACTGGCGCAGTTGCCCAGCTCGTTGGCTTGCCAACTCGGGTACGGGGTCAGTTTCGGCGACGGGTCGTAAGGTGCGTCCAGTGGGATGTAGTTCAGTGTTGCTGGGATTCCTGCAATTTAAATTTTTGTGAGTCATCAGATCTGATAATTATTACCTATGTATATTTAGGACATTATTTTTTTCAGTAGTTATTCAAGATTGAAAAGTTTAGAAGAAAAATGTTTGTCTACCTATACACCGACTTTGAAAATTTCTGATAAATTAACTTAAAAAAATGTGTGTAGTATCTAGTTGTTTAAACCATTTCTTTGTCATTCTTTCGATTGTAGATGAATTTATAGCAGGTACTAATAGACTATTTCCACGCAAGCGTAGTAACATTTTGCAAATTATGGGCAACATAGAAGTTTCTGGAAGGAAATATTGTGACAGATGTTCTAACGAAACTCAGCCACTGCAACACTGCAAGTCCACTTATGCACACGCTCAGTACAAATTACGTACGGCGCGTGGCGTGTCTATACAGAAGACTTACTTATCTACTACTTACTACTTACATTGCATGCTATTCCAACAGGCGTGTTCAGCGGATCGTATGCGATTATTTTGTAAACAGATCTATATTAAAGTGACTACAGTACCTGGTTATTTAGAATTTGTAGCTAGATAACTAGGACCCTAATCTACTGTATTTTATTCCTGTTTAGTTAGAACTTAATACTAAAAGAACAAGAGTCACTCCTTTATAGGTTTACAAAAACATAGTTATCTATTGATAAAGCGTTTTTTTAAGAACAAAATGAGCATTGAAAGTTGCAAGAGCGAGCCTTCTGTAAACATCGTTACCTATTCTTTGCGCCCGGTGCGCACGCGCATAAAACGAACTACTGAGCATAATACACATAATTTGTCGTTATGCACCGCCCATTACGAAGGAAATGCATTGATTGCTAGACGCGCGATAATTTTAATGATGTAAACATTGCAAATAGGCAAAAAGTTTGTGCTTCTACGGATATTTACAAGTATAATGATTTGTGATGGTCTTTTGGGAGAGAAAAATGAGAAAATATAACTATTAATTAAAACCGAAGATATCGCGCATTGATTTACACACGAATTGATAAATATAATTGGTAGGTATAATCAGGCATAAGTAGATAATGATAAATAATAATACTTATCAACTGCCCGCGCGTAACTTGCCGTTGCAACTTGAAATATGACAAGTTACGTGGAAAATCTATGTTGTCATATTTAAATCAAGACAACATTTAAAATAATGACTTGAGATTGAGAATAATCAATAGGTAAGATGACACAAAAGCCAGCAAAATGACAAAAAAGATTTGGCAATGTTGAATTTGTTTACATATCATGATGAATTTTCTAAAATACTAAATAATAGTCAGTTTTTAGTCTACTTGGAAGTTCCGCTTTGATTTCAGATTGTCCGTCTCCCTGTTTGTATACCTACCGCCTATTTCATTCTTTGATGATATCCAATCGCCAACACATAAACCCATCCACTTGAGGGACCAATATAATACTGGATTTTCATTCAAATAAATGGAACAACTAGCATAATTTGAAGCCATAAATAGGTATAGAATATCTAATGGGTTTTTTGATATAAAATCTTGGACAAGTATAAAATTCATGTAAATATGACATAGGTACGTAAGTTATTATTATGATCAACCCCTACTATAGATTTGTCCTATATTTACAAGATAGGGCGTTGATTGACGTGTCGTTCGATACGGGCGGATATACAGATTAATTTCATATGCCTACACATTCCGGAACTTTATCTATTAAAATACATTCACTATTAACGAAAACGGGATATTATAAATTGCATATAAAATAAAATAATCGCCTATCAATATATATTCATCATTTATATTTTTTTTTACATCAAATATCTTACTTCACTACAAATAAACTAAATGTTTAACAAAACATAAACTGCAGGAAAAATCGCTGTACGCTGCGAAAATAAATTGTAGTGTGTTTAGTGATATTTTGAGTTGAAAATTATGCTGTGCAATCAGTAATTTTGATGGGAATTTGGAATCTTATTGCATAGAAAAAGGATATTTTTTGATTTGCGTTTAAATACTACCCTTAACGAACATAGCTACCTACCTACTTTATTCATTTTCTACGAAACCAGTAATTGATACTGCAGGGCCCACTCTCGACTTGTTCACTTTATTTTAATAAGTAATAGTTGGTAACAAGTAACTTGGGCTATGAAGTTGATCTAAATCACAGCCAAGGGCAACCACACATTGCCAACCGACAATGGTGGGAGTGTATGATTAATTGGTACTTTTTCCATGATAGAGTTTGACCTCGTTACACTGTCCTAATGTGATCAGCTGGTCAAAAACCAATGACACTCGGATGCATATTTTGTCAGTGTTAGTAAAGCGTTACGAAATGTCTGTCTGATTTTGCTCTATATTCTGTATCTTGAACGATTATCGAGCTGTTTTTGATTAATGGTGAATCATTAAATTTAACCGATGCTGTAAGAGTAGAACCAGTTTTATATATGTTCGGAAGTTATCTGCGTATATTTTAGTCACGGAATGTAAGATTCTTGGAAAAATTACCTACATGTCATTTGACCGTGGTGCCGGCTTAGAATAGGTAGCATCACCCGATATCTTTCCCGTAGGTGTCATAAGAAGCGACTAAGGGACTTGAGAATTTATTTGTATTTCAGTTTTAGGCGACAGGCTGACAATCTGTCACTTTGGTGATACACAGTCTTCTGAATGACCCTCAAACTATTGTCAGACGTGGTGTAAATGGCCGTTTTTACAGCCGTTTACGATCTGAATACCCCGCAAGGGATTAAGGCGAGATATATTATGTATGTATTTAAGATTGCTGGAAAAATTACGAATGTTAGACTAATGTTCCGCAACGGATATTATTCACACCGGTGTGTTAGAATAATTAACCAATTGAGTATTAAAAAGCGATTTCCAACAACATTTAGTTTAAAATAAGCATTGAGTAAATAGATAGGTAAGTATATTGGTCTGTATATTTGAAAAGGCAGTACCTAAACTTGTATAATTTGGTTTGGATTTGGCATGCATAATCATGCCACATTATTTCTTCCCTAATTAGAATTTATTGTAAGTGCTTAATATCAGTCAGTACACTAACAAACAAGTTCTGTGACTATTGGTAGACAAATATGTCGAAATTCGTATTTATTATGTGAAAAATGTTGTTGGTTGGTTTCTAGCTGGTTACTGACCTACCTAAACAAAATTTAACTTGTAAATTAACTTGCTTTCGTTTATGTGGACGAGTTTGGTAATAAAAATTGCATTAGCCTTATTATATCATCTCCGTGACTTCCGATGTCCGGAGATGAAATTGAGTAAGTAGGAATCTATTTTGTTCATTTAGTTAAACTGGTATTAGTGGAAAATTTTCTAACGGTGACCATGTCAGTAACTAAAGTAGGTATTTGGCTGACGAAACACAGTCCAAAAGAAATAGGCAGTAATTGCTTAAAAAACACTGCAGGTACCTAACTACCTACCTATTTAAAGTTAAAAAATAAATATTATTCATATTCGATCAAGGTGTTTTATGGAAGACGGCTCAACAACAAAATATTTATATTGCTACAGACCTATGTAGGTAATGTTTTATCTATATTTCGTCTAACCAATTTTTCTTGATGACAATAATTGTAAACCTTGCACTTCTTCTTTATTCTTGATCTTTATTCTTACTTCACACGCCTGACTTATATTTTCAGTACCTACTTACCTATACTTATTGATCACTAATCTTTCAGCCAGATAAAAAATCTTACCTGCACGCCATCTAGGAACGCTGACAAAAAGCTTGTTATTCCACCTCTCGATGCCCACAGGCAGGGCGTTCTCCGGGATCAGCTCCCCGTTGGAGATGGCTGCCAGCCTGGACTGCTGATCAGGGTACGCCCAGTCCAGGGCGTTCCAGGAGAACATCTCCTGGAGCTTCACAGTGGCAGTGGATAGGGACACCAGCCCCAGTAAGAGAAGAAATGTGCTCGTCATTTTCGTCCTGGAATGACAAATTATTCCTTCTTAGGTATTTTTCTACAATATCTGTCGTAGCTATCTTACGGTTTTATTGGGTATACGCGCGTAGTAATAAATAAAACATCTATTGGGCTTTATCACAAAAAGTTTGCAACGAATTTAGAAACCTCTTCCTCTTTTGTTTTTTCGTGGGTTAAAAAAATTGTAGCGCGTTGAGCGAAACTTCAAGGAAACTTAATGCAAAAAGAAACGCTAGACACGCTTTCAAAGTGATCTAACTTTTTTGTATTAACTAACTCCGCTGACTCAGCAACCCTTTTGTATTAAGGCCCTAATAATCTGTACTAAGCTCGAAGGTCTTAAATATTATCGAGTTGACTATTTAACGAAAAAAACTACATAAGTAATCTAAAATTATTTAAAGTTTATCCTTCAAATGGCAAAGAAGTGTTACTGACCTAAACAAACATTCACTCAACAATCATCATAACTTATACTACATCCACTTTGTATACCTACAAACATGTAATTATTTAGATGTAAGTAGCCATAATTTTACTACCAATTATCTGTAAAATACATTTCACATAATATATCACTATTATAACATCTTTATTTAAACAGTATTCTGTATGTTAATTTACAAGAACTACTTTTACAAATTGTTTGATAATAAATCGTGTATTTTTAAAGACGAATTACCAACACAAAGAATTGTTGTTGTATTTCTTAGGTAATTAAATAATAAGTACGCGATTGTTTACTTTGATGTAATAGAAGCTTTGTCCTAGTATCTTAATTAATTTTGTAAGAATGGAACGTAGAGTCGTTACAATGACACCGTTATACTATACTACTATACAGAATTAACAAAAAGCCTCGATTCTAAAAATTGACTTATAAAATTTTAGATATTTAGAGTTTTTTGACATTTCCATATTTTTAAATATACAAAAGAAGATACATTCACGATTGTCATTTGTCTTAAAAGAAAGTTTGACCTTTTCATATTGAACATTTTCTATCAGCATCAGGAAAATAACTAGATATTATTATGCTTTTAACACTTTCTAGATAAAAAAAATCCCGCCAAAAACAATTTCATTTTAATTATTGCCAAGACGAGTCTATGAAAAAGATATCAGATAACCTCATAGAGCCAAGTTCTTAATCCATACGCATTCTATCAACACTACCTTCATAAACTCTAGATCTTGGTCAAAATGTATTGGGGTTTGAATGTGGGACTCTTTGTAGTCAACATCACGACAACAAAGATTTTGCTCTTTTTATTCTGACAAGTATTCCTGGCTGAAAATTAGCTCTGCTAATTATGTGAGTCAACAGAATGCAAAACAATAAGAGCACAAATTCCAAAGACTAGCTAAGAATCGGCACGACGCAAAGATTTAAGTTGGTTAAAAGTAATTAAAGTTAGAATTAGAGGTAATTTCATGTAATGACAGCACTAAATTGCTAAGACATATTCGTCAAGGATTATTTCGTGCAGTTGTTATTCGTTTATTGTTTTAGGTTAGGTGCTCTTACACTGTAAGTGGGTCATTCTTCAAAGGGTCGAAAATTTCGGTCACAGGGTTGTAAATGCTAAACTATACAAGTTTGGACATATCGATCGATTGGACATGATTTAACACTTCAATGCCTATGTGGAATTGATTAAAAAGTCTTATTTTATATTCACTTAGTATTTCAAAACCCAGTCTGAAAGTTGAAAACGGGAGGATTTTTGGTGTTCTCCGCGTGTCACACCTCACACTAACTTTTTACAAACTATGATTTTACTACTTTCCTTATGTTTTGTACGTATCTTTGGTATATCAAAATAATCGTCATAAAACAATATATTAGGTGAATGATGAAGAAAATATGTAATGCGTGTAATTTTAAAAATAAACCCTAATATGTATCGGTCACACGATTTCGGGCAGTTAGCCCAAGCGTGGTAAAATCGCTCATAACTTCTAAGATTATAACCGTATCCAGCTGAGTTTTTGTTCCTCAAATTATTATGATATGCTTCAATAATCAAGCAGAGTGAATGGGCACCTCAGTGCACAGAAATAAAAATATTTCCAAAAATAAGGGCTGACACAAGTTTTACTACCCTTGCATGTAAGTTACGTGGATTCAAATTTCTTCTAGAATTATTACTCTTAGAGATTCGTCTTTTACAGGGCTGATTTGTAATATAGTCGGGACTATTGGTCTATAATTTTATTAAGATTCAATAAAAGATGGCCGAGTTATTATCAAAAATACTCTGTTTTTGTAATCTGCGTGGAGTAATTTGCGTGGCAAAATAACCACGCAGCTTACAATTCTTCCCACGCAGATTACACAATGGTTCTAAGTGTTAAAAAAAGGTTGAAGTAACCATTTTAAATACTATTATCTTACCTAATATTCATTAAAAAACACATGAACAGAATTTTTTTGGCAAATATTATCAAGTTTTTGAGTTTTCATATCATTGTACTTGGACAAAGAATTTTTAACAATTTTGATGGATTTGAGTGCATGTTTTGTCAAAACATACTGGACGTTGGCTCTATTCAACCACCTAACTATGTCTAGCAGCAATTTTTCGATTCCAGTGATCGTTGTCTCATAGGATTGATGTGTATTTTGAGGCCAAAAGACAAAACTATAAGGTAGATCCGATAATATGCCAGCGACTGTATTCAGACATAGTGATCCTGATTTATCTCTTGTGCTGACAATCTTGCTAAATTTATCTCCGCTCTCACTACCTATTTCTAAAAGAAGTACAATGCCAAAGCCCCCTTAACTTGCTTATGTAGATATCATTGGTTCATAAACAGGGCGATAGCGTTAACTCGATTTACTGTTACGTCATGGTGAGGAAGAAGGTCTCCATCAGACGCGTGTCATATAAGACTAATGTGCAGCAAACACCTGCAGCTGAGCTGTCTTTCTTGCGGATCCAGCCAGGGAGGCCGAGAGGGTCGCATAGGGCTTAGGCAACCCTGCGTATTCCATAACCGTGTCCTGGGCGACACAATGTCTGTGCAGAGTCAAATCTTCCTGATATTATTTAAATCTACTGCAATTGACTTAGTTAGGCCATGGTGAGTAAACTTGTTAGTTGCCACTGCGCACTACCAAATGGGACCGTTAATATGACTTTCACCTAAGACTACTGGTAATCTTTTTGCGTAAGCTTGGGCAAACGTGGCCAACTTGCCACTTCGCTTGACATTTCGAAGGCTTTTAGCTGGACAAGGTCTGACAGAAACCTTGACCTGGCACCTCAGCAAGCTTCCTGTTTATGACAACCCAGCTGGTTTTTGTAATCAATAACAGATATCTCTCTGACCTCTTGGCCATTGATGCCTGTGGTCCTCAAGGTTCTAGGCTCTTCCTTCAGAACAGCTTTTAACTACTTCAGTTTGGTATTCATAGGTATGCAGGACAGTACCGTCACAGAAACATTGTCAAGTCCAATTCGACAGAGCGCAAATTGCGTTCTATAGAGAAAGCCCTGGTCTCATTCAATGCAATATTATGTTTACATTAAAGAATTCATATAAAACTCATCCTGTGTGTAGAAATCCAGCCACCCATTGGATGACTTAGTCAATAAGTTGCTCTTGATTTGATGGAACTCAAAACATAATACTGGTCAATACCAATCTACGCAGCCTTGTTTTTTGTCGCATGATCTTGCAGTCTTCATCATATTTTTATTCAAAATTATGCTGAACCAAGACCTCCACGACCTTATTCCGCCAGCACTTTTCCACCATAGAACATCTGTAAGTATATTTGGCGGGATACCATCCATATTTAGTTGCCAATCCACCAATTCGGACTAAGCACTCTGAATCGTCTTTCATTATGCATACTGAAAGACAGGCGCTAATTACCTGCATCTGTTGATTCTATTTTTATGGTAGTAGTGAATAAAGACTTATTTTCCACGACCTGTCTCCATCACAGACTCCATCTTTGCCTTATAACCTAGATTTAAGTCAAGAATAATCATGTTGCAAGTAAAACTTATAGAAAACTAATGGAAATACAAAGATAAAATTGGCTATGTAATCTGCGTGGCTTGATTTGTAATCTGCGTGGGACACAAAATTTTAAAATTAAATTTCTCGAAAAGTAATTGTGCTAGCAAGGAGCACCAAACTGTTCTATAATCGTGAAAGTATACAGAATCATATTTCATTGTCATCATCTTCAAATTGCTTAAATTAAAATTTGCCACGCAGCTTACGCGGAGAATCGAAATCTGAATAATGACCCAAGTATAGAATCAAAATAAATAAATACTTCGAGTTTGAAGCAATATACAGTATTTATTATATTAAATAGTATCTGCTTTGATCAGAATTCAGTATTTGGCTGGGTCGTTCATAAAATGCAAAAGTTGTTTGTTTAACACTTTTGTCCCAAAATACAGACTTCATTTAACGTTATCAAAATAAATCAAAGTTAAAATTGATAAAATATGAAACTTATAAATATAAATGTTTGTAAAAGGTATGGTATGTGAAATATGACGTTATACAAAATGACGTTTTAAAACATTTTCAGACAGCTTATTTGACATATCAGTCAAGTACACAATTAGGTACTTAATAACATGCAAATATACAGAAGCACCTTTTTATACAGAAGTAGGGTACTTTACTCTTTTTAAAATTAGTAGTTTACTTTTTCGTTATTATTTTAGAAGGTTTGTTTGCTAAAGTTACGTGCTTTCCAAAATATCTTCAAATTAACATAATGTATACAAAAATAGTTCAGTGATAGATTATATTAAGGTTGGTCTTCTTTAAATATATAATCGTCATATATTTCGTCGCTCATTAAATTGATATGAATTTGAACGATTTGACTGAGTTTTAGATATTTTGTTCAATAAGGTTTTTAGTAAAATTAGTGATGATTTTACAACATACCTACAACATACCTACATGTAAATATCTTGGAAGTCATTATGGAAAAATTTACCTAATTTAACTTTTCAGCTTTATGCAAAGTTATTCAAGATAACGAATTCGTTAAGTTTTGTTGCCAAGTAAATATTTATATCAGTAGAATTAGTTATTATACTTAATCTGTAACTTTCTAAATCACGGTATAATTTTTGAAGTAACATGGATTCTTCCAAAGGGCCACAAATGTAGGTTTCATGTACCTTGTACTTTTTATTCTACTCAGGTTTTTTCCTCTGTAAAATTCTAATGAGCTCTGGTACCAATCAATCAAATTTACTGAAAAACAACGTTGCACAAAATCCGTTAGGCAAATAGCTTCAAACATCCTTTTCCGGTGTAGACTTTTGTAGACACAATTCGTTACGACACAGGGAAAACTTCAGACATTTTTCAGCATCCATTGCTGCACAATTATGAACTAAAATCACAGATCATACAAGCCGCAATGAACGTTAAAATATCATCAAGTTTGACGCTTTTTTCTCACTCTTGTATCACTTTCTTATTAGTATATTAGTATGCATGAATATAATTATTTATTACGTACATTCTGTATACGGATCACTAGTTTCCACCACGCCAGCCCGATACAGACTGGGTGAGTCGATTCACCCCATTGGTATATAATACCTTGTACATAATTTCGTGACTTGAGTAGTGGGTGTGGTGTGGCGAAGAAAAACCGTAGAGCTAGGAAGGTTTACACATGCGTGCGGGCAATCGCGGCTTGCGGCCGAGGGCTACCTAGATACAAGCAATGGGACGAAAGGCCGAGGCTACAAATACAAATATCTTTATTTACGAAAAAATATGTATGCTATTTCTTAAGGTTTCTTTACTGCTAAGTTTATTTTGGATGAATTTGATTTACCTGAATTACAAAAACATAGTAGAACCACGAATAATAGAATGGACCACCCATATACTTAGGTAACTCAAATCACCTGATCGACAATTCTGTATGGGAGGTTTAAATTTTTTCATATGTCGACCCATGTTCCTTGGGGAAAGTTGTTCCTTATCACCAGCCGGTTCCCAGTTTTCACTATCGGTAACTAGTAAAATTTCACCCGATATTTAATACAGTTCTTTGTAAGCTACCTTAATCATATCTCGTCTATACCTAGCTATCCCCTGCGGGGTAGACAGAACGTAACAAAAAAAAAACATAGTAAACGTCGATTCTGAAATATAATATTTGCCACTTCTATTCCACTCTAAGCGCTGTAAATCAACGCGCAGAAGCGGTAACACATTTCGGCGCGCGCGCAGCTGCAGTAGCTTACCGATGACCCGCGCTATGACTGTGATCTACATAATTTGACAGACATGGATAAGCAAGAGGTGACACAATCACACTTGGTGACAACTATGATTGCGACTCACACACAACTAGGTAGGTAGGTAGGTACTTTGAATAGCAATTTTACTAAGTTTTCTTGATATGTCGTGTGGCGCCAGCTAAATTAGTATCACCCCATATCTTCCCCGCGGGTGTCGTAAGAAGCCATTAAGGGATTTGAGAGTTGATGTATATTGCAATTTTAGACGACAGGCTGACAACCTGTCTTAGTGGTAGCGGTAACACATTTCGTACCTATAGGTCACAAATTAGAAATCGTAGCAAAAGTGTAATCGACTGCATAGAAGCGAAACATTAATAGATATCTTAAAAGTACCAAAGTTTGTTGCGGCTCAACTTCCATGCCAATAGAAAATAAACTACCGGACTGCCGTGTGATGCCGGCTTAGAATGGAATCACCCTAAATGTACTCATGGGTATCGTAAAAAGTGACTAAGGGTTAATTATCCAGGAAATGGGCAGCATAGAAACCTGTGAATTAAATTGCTCTGCCTGCCAAGCGTGGCAAGTATGGCAATACTCCCCGATAGGAGGAGGCCCATGTCCAGCAATGGACTGTTGTGGCTGTAAAGGTAAGGTACCAGACTGGTTTTAATAATTCTTTACACCGCAATATAATCTAAATAATTCATATCGATAAGCATGAGGTGACACAATCACACTTGTTGACAACTATGATTGCGACTTGTTTTTTTTAAGTACCTACCTACTGGAAATAGTTAAGCCTATAAAGAGACACATCTGACAGCGTCCAGTTATAAAAAATACATTTGTAGATATTGCTAGTACTAAGCTAACTTAAATAACACCTAAACTTTAGAGCAGACAAGTGAAGGTCAAGAAGCTTTTCACCGAAACAACTATCGTTAATATACCTAACGAAATTCTTCAACTATTCTTCACTACAGTCACATTAGTAGATTAATATAATGTTATACGAAAAAAACTTAATCAGAATAGAAAGAAGCAAACGTTGAGACTCAATCCCTTTAAAATATCAGTGTTAAGTATACAATTGGTATGCGGTGAAAAATTTTGTAAGTTTTCCAAAATGTTCAGTAATTTTTTTTCGTTTCCTACGATTATGTATTTAGATAGTAAAAAACTATATTATCTAGTTTGATAACAAATAAAAATTATCGGTGTGATTACAAAAAAGTTTAGCGCGTTTAGACAGTCTTCCATACGATTTGATGTTGTCAAGCGATTTAAACCTAGTCTAACTTTTTTGTACTGAAAAACATAACCCCCCTGGAAAAGACACAAAATGTTTGTTATTTAACTACTTACGTCAAATATCTTTATCCTTCGATTTGTCAACCATGCCTATATTAATATGAAAATACCTGCCTTTGAGAAATTGCTAAATTATAAAGTTTAATTTAATATTCCGTCAATCACAGCGTTTAATTAGGGTTTGATTACCTTGACTACGGTATGTAGGTGCATATTTAACCATGAATGTCGAAATTGTTAACACTTACGAGCCTACCTACTTGTGACAGACTTCTTTACGTTTTGAATGGCCATAGATTGCATACATACATAGATATTTATATCGCGCCTATATCCCCTGCGGAGTAGGCAGAGCGTAAACGGGTGTACAAAACGGTCATTTACAAATCGTCTGACAAAAGTTTGAGTGTCATTAAGAAGACTGTGTATCAGGCTACAGTGACAATTTGTAGCCTGTCGTCTAAAATTGAACCCTCAAATCTCTCAGTCGCTTCTTACGACACCCACGGAACAGAACGTGTGGTGATCCTATTCTAAGCCAGCACGACACAGCACGGAATTTCTATACTTATATTGTAGGTCAAAATATATTTCTTTCTTTAGAGAAAACATCGGAAAATTCTTACTAACAATATTAGATCTGGTACAACTTACCAGCAATGTTGTTAGTGCAGCTTACATTCCGCTTTTAGCTTGCACAGAAGGAATTTTGTGACTATTATGAATTACAGTAGGTATGCCAGTAGATTACGCGTAACTCTATTTTTCACGCAAATAATTTGGCCAAACAACAACTATTCATTTATTTTATCCGCACCGAATTACGAATTTTTGCGGTAGGTTTTAATCAAACTATAGGTAAAAGAGCACGGATTTGAACGATTTTTGTAGCTCGACAGCTTCATGGGCCGAAGACTGCCAAATTAAAATCGTTTCAGTCATGTGCATGTAAATTGGATGCTTTTGGTAGTTTCGTATTCTGCTAAAAGTTTCTAGAATAAAAAATCACAGTCGCAAACGAGTGACAGTTGAGTGTCAAAAGATTGAACTTGAGCATCCTGAGACCAAATCTTGGACCACTATACCTCGAAGGCAGTTAACATTTAGGTACTTATAGGTACTACTATTTACTTTCAGATCAACTATGCTAAATCATCATCACCTTCCTGCCCTTATCCCAATTACATGGCGTCGGCGCAACACGTTTCGTTTAACACAAAATCGTGTTGCAAAAGGATCAACTATGCTAAATAAAATGTTTTAAATATATTTTGACAAATCGCATGCAAACTGTAAATGAGACAAAATAAATTATAACGAGTAGATAAATATCGAACTGCAATAACCAGTGAGTAAAATGTGAATGAAATACTTGAAATCTAACTCGCAGTTTCACATAATTATTGGTTTTAGTTTTAATGTTGCAGTCAAATAAGGATACTGAATGATGGCTAGGCATAACCAAAAGTACTAACAGATTGATTCTACGAAACAGAAAGACCTCTTTAAAATTATGGTTACTTGTCTGTTTTGGTGGTCATCTCTTATTTGACAACCATCAAATCTCTTAGGCGAGGAACACACGCAACGTCGGTTTGTGCGTCGTTCATTCGATTCTCCACCCTACCTGCATATGAATACGGTTTGTGTCAAACGGCATCGCACAACGCTGCGTTGTCTGTCAAATCGTTTGACATAAACCGTATTCATATAAAAATAAGGTGGAAAATCGAACAAACGACGCACAAACCGACTTTGCGTGTGTTCCTCGCCTGTAGCGCTTTACACACATAACGTCGGTTTGTGCGTTACTTTTGGGCAGCGCTATCCGTTGCGTTTGAAAAATACGATTTCCCAGCTTACTTTCATACCTCCATATAGAGGTACAGTTTCGGGAAACAGAAATATCGCACAACGCTGCGTCGACAGAAGATTTTTAGGTTTTTCTGTTTTTCAGAAGTATTGTTGGGTTTTTGTATAAGAAAACAAAAACCCGACAGCGGTAATTAATTTCAAAATCGTAATTTGGGAGAAAAATCCGCCGCATCTTGAATTTATCAATTCCAGTTTCACTTGCGCTGCTAAGACGAATATAACGACACAGTCACATGTCAAGATATAGGTACCCAGCCTTTTGACTTGTAGCCCGTGAAAACGAATTTCTTGTCTATATACATACCCACATACATTAATACATTTGAAAAACATAACCGTCCGGCAGTCGAGTAAAAAAAAGTAAGATCCCTGACTGTAAAACGCACTACTTTTCCAGCAACAAGAACGGAAACTAAGCTAGTAACGTTAATTTTTTGTCCTCTCACTCACAATCAGTTACCCAATGGTCATGGTTACTTAACAAAATGTCAAAATTTTTCAGCATACTGCCACATTAAGCCACGTCTAGGCCGCCATGGTCTAGATTTGACCAGCTGGGACTATTAGTGTCGAAAACCAACTCGTACCGGCTCATGCGATTGACCTCTATATTGGCATACGTAAGCGCAAAATTAATGGCCATCTAGGCCATTCACGTGATTGACCAACAAGGATATCTCCTGATTTTATCTTTGATTGTGAGGTAGGTTATTGATATTATTAAACTCGCACTCTTTCTGGTGTTTTGCCGGATTGAAAGTTCCGAAGAAAAGAGTTTTATTATACCTACTACAGCATAAAATTGTGTCATAGGTGAGGCCCACACATAACATCTGTTGCTGCGCTGTATAAGCGCATGCGTCTGTCAAATGCATACAAATTTCTAAATTCCCCAATCAAAAACCATACATTTATGAGTTGCGCTATTTGAGGAATTTAAAATTTGTATGCATTTGACAGACACATGCGTTGCCCGACAACAACGAACTTTACATCGCCCACACGTAAAGTCATAAGTTTATTTAAGCGTGGCATAAGTTGTCATAAGAACCTATGGTGTGTGCCTCGAACCACGGTGTACTTATGCGATACTCCATAAAGTACTTACCTATTATTTTTAAGGAAAATAACATTTGAATTAAGCAAAGTCAATGGACGGAAGGGTTTATTATCATGCTGTTCTTCCACAGGAGTTTTCACACATTAAGAAGACGATTAGATTAGCTCAGGTATCACAAACCTCAAGTCATCATTCTAAAAGGTTGTATAAATTTTCGACAGATTTGCCAAACCTTCATCATTTCCTAATCTGAAAATCTTTTCACTGAATAACGGGACGGAAGATGCTCGAAGGAATATAACATGTTAAATACCTAGCTTATGTTTGTAAGTAGTATCGTAAAGATAACATTTTAAGAGAAAGTAAAGTTTGACTCACGTACTTGTTTACCAATTACTTGTGTCAGTATATTTTAGACATACAAATGTCTCACCAAGGTAACTTCAGATCAAACCACATGTTATTTAAACACAGGCTTTAATCAAAAGTCAAAACAATGGCATGGTCGGTGTTTGATTCCGAAGCTGATCTTAGCGCAGTGGAAGCAAATTAAAGTTATCTTAAAATCTAAAACTAGATGGTCGATCAGCCTCGGAACAACATTTGACTACGATTCGTAGTGCTCTTTACTATAGCTAAATAAAATAAATTTAATGAGAGAATTTTGTTCCGGAAAGTTTCCGGCCGAGAAATTCTTGTGTCCAAAATCTACTTAAACAGGGCCCAGCAACAATTGCTTACCGAGCGAACGATGACGCCGTCGTTTCCTTGTAAGTCTAGTTTTTGACAGGAAAAATAGGTATCAGGTTTGAGGAAGACTTTTGGATTGGGACTTAGGTACTAGACTTACTGTACCCGGGCACCAGCTCGCGTGGTACTCCGTCCAACAAGTTTCACAAGCACTTGAGTACTATTGTTCATAGTTCGACATCAAATAATGTTTAACACACAGTAACAAAGATTTCTCCCGCACACCACTGCTCGCGACAGCAACACGTTTTACTGTACAATACGCGAACCAAAGGACACTGGACGCGCGGGTGACTAAAAGTAAGGTTATTTTTTCGACGGCCGCGTGGTTATCGAACCGACTGACAATCAAAGCGCCGGAACCAAATACACTTGGTTCTCTTCCCACCGAACAGGAAAACCACACGAGAACACCGAAAGCACACTAAATTACACCATTTATAATTACAATTCGCATCAACCAAGCGAGCGACGGCAGAGGACGTGAATGACAGGACAGTGTTGCCAGCACCGCGCGCCCATTTTATACGAAAACTAAACATTCACCCGCCCCGGACCGACCCATCGGTCCGCTCTATGCATGGCAGGCGTGATAATGTAGCTACTGCTCGCTTAAGGACTGAATCCCCCACCTGAACTTCTGCAACTCGAGGAGTGCCATCACTACCCGGAAACAGGTTGAGAATGCGCCCCCGGCGCCAACGCAGTGGCGGTAGGTTGACATCCTTAACCAGAACGAGATCCCCAATGCAGGGGTTCAGTCCTGTCCGTCCACTTAAGGCGTTGCTGCAGAATGTGCAAGTACTCAAGCGACCAACGCTTCCAAAAGTTTTGAGTCATTTGCTGCAACAACTGATAACGCGACAAACGATTGCTATTCACCTCCGTATAGGGATATTCCGGCAAGGCGTTAAGTGGGCGGCCAATTAAGAAATGCCCTGGCGTCAGGGCCTCTAAATCATTTGGGTCTGAGCTGAGCGGACACAAAGGACGCGAATTGAGTACAGCCTCAATTTTACAAAACACGGTCGCCAGCTCCTCGAAAGTCAAAATTGTTAACCCTACAACGCGCAACAAATGCGTCTTAGCGGACTTTACAACCGCTTCAAAAATACCACCCCAGTGAGGGCACGCTGGTGGATCGAACACCCAAGTAATGCCCTGACGGGAGGGCCCGTGCTGATGGCTTCTTCGTTCTCCCTTAAGAACGTTACAATTTCCTTCATACACCGATCAGCACCCTTAAAGTTGGTACCACAATCCGACCTGATCAGCGCTGGTCGCCCTCGTCGCGACGTAAATCTCTCCAGCGCTGCCAAAAGGCCTCCGTAGATAGGTCGGCCACGAGCTCCAAGTGGACGGCCTTGGTGGCTAGGCACACGAACACGCACAAGTACGCCTTGATAGACTTTGCGTTCCGTAGGCGTGATGCCTTTACCATGAAAGGGCCTGCAAAATCCGTTCCCACACCTGCAAACGTCCAGGCCTCCGTCACCCGGTCCGGTGGAAGATCTCCCATCTGTGGCTGCATTGTGGCTGCCTTCAAGCGGTAACAAGGCAAGCACCTAAACACAACGCTACGTACCGTTCGTCGTCCCGATAAGATCCAAAACTCGCGCTGTAGAATGGCCAATAGCGCATTACAGCCCGCGTGCGAGTTTTTCTCATGACGATCCCTGACTAAGAGCTCAACTAAGGGTCCCTTTTGGAAGTAACAGTGGATGCCGAGCCGAAAAGGGCAGGCTAGCGTTCGAAGTCTGCCTCCAACCCTGAGCATACCTTGCTCATCCAGGAATGGGTTGAGGCGCACAATTCCTCCCTTCAGCTTTCCACGTCCATCCCTGAGCAGCCTGACCTCCTCTTCAAAATGTTCCGCCTGGACGACTCTAACCAATGAGCATAGAGCCGCATTCCGCTCCGCAGGCGAGAGGACAGGTGTAAAGTTCCGTTCTGCTTGAGGCTTCCTGCAGTTGTTCACGAACCGCTTGATCCAACCTGTCACCCCAAGAAGTTTGTCGAGGAGCTATACCGTTCCAGCAAGAAAGCTGGGTTAGGCTTCGGTACGAGTTGCCCCACGTTCACTCGCAAACCTCGATCAGGTGGCCCAAGCGGCGCCCTGCACTCGTTGAATGGCCATTCCTGCGGCGACTCAGTCAGCCATTGAGGTCCCCACCACAGTGGGTGACTCACCAAATCAGGTGCCCTGCACCCGCGCGAAGCGCAGTCCGCTGGGTTCCATTCTCCCGGTACGTGCCTCCACACTAACGGAGTTTCCGACCCCGTAATCTGTGACACCCGATTTGCCACGAAAACCTCAAGTGTATGTACCGACGTCTGCAACCAGCACAGAACTATCCGACTGTCAGTCCACGCGTACACCGTTTCATCCAAGTTGATGGTACCACGCAGATTGCAGGTTACATGATTTAGCAAGCGCGCTAGAAGAGCTGCCCCTGCCAATTCCAATTTGGGGATGGTCCATCTAGTTCTGACTGGTGCCACCTTACTTTTGGCCATAACCAGACGCACGTGCACAGTTCCCGTTGAACTTGCTGTCCGAAGGTATACAGCTGCCGCGTACCCTCGCTCCGAGGCGTCACAAAACCCATGTAGGGTAGCCTTACATCCCACCGATGGGACTAACTTGCGGGGTATCGCGATGTGCACAATCCCTGGTAAGGTGGTCACAAACTTGAGCCAATCCTTCAACAACTCTCCGGAGAGTTGGTCGTCCCATCCTAAGTTGGCTAGCCACAACCTTTGTAAAAGCACTTCGCCATGAACGTAACCGGGGCGATCCATCCGTTAGGATCGAACGTTCTAGCGATTGTCGACAGTACCGACCGCTTAGTCCAAGTTTTCTCCAAAGGTCGGGCTCGATCTTGTACGTGAATACGTCATGCGTTGGCCTATATTGCACCCCGAGGATGCCCAACGTATTTGGATTGTCCGGGTTCTCAAAGAGGTGCGGGTCCTGATGGAACTCGCCTGGCAAACCAGCCAGGAGCTCTGGGCAACTGGACAACCATTTCCGCAACTCGTAACCTCCTGAACCCATGATCGCGATCAGCTCGTCTCGTAGAATTAGCGCCTGCTCCACGCTATCAGCACCCGTGCAGATATCGTCCACGTAGACGTCGCGATCCAGTACTGCTGCGGCTCGAGGGTATCTTACCCTTTCCTGTGCGGCCAACTCTCGCAGCGTACGTACTGCCAAATACGGACTTGGCTTAAGTCCATACGTCACCGTGTTAAGTTCGTATGTAACCATCGGCTCATCTGGGCTCTCACGCCACAAAATCAGCTGATACCGACGGTCATCCGGATGTATCATGGTTTGGCGAAACATCATTTTGACGTCTGCGACAAACGCTACCTGGTGTAAACGAAAGTCTGTGAGAATGTCCACAATGTCCCGGTTCAATTTAGGACCCGCGTGCAAACATTGGTTCACAGACACACCATTCGAGGTAGGAGCAGAACCGTCAAACACCACCCGTATTTTCGCCTCAGGTGACTTCAAGACAGCCAGGTGTGGAATGTAATAATGCTCGACACACCTCCAATCCAGGCTGGACACCGACATGTGGCCCAATTGAATATATTCCCGCATGAATTCTATATACTTCTGCCGAAGTGCTGGGTCTCGCCTCATCTTCCGCTCCATTCCGAGTAGTCTCCGTTCCGCGAGCTGTCGCGAACTACCTAAAGCGGGGCGGTTTGGGAGAAAGGTAGCCTGGTCACGAATCTGCCTGACGGGCATCTCTCAGTGTTGTATTGATAGAACAACTCGCACTCGTCATCCTCTGGCTTCCGTCTGTCCGCCGTGGGCGGCTCTTCAGACTCCCAAAACCTCTGCAGCACCTCTGACAGCACACTACCATAGAGGACCCACCCCTGTGGTATCTACGGCCACCAAACCAGTTTCCTGGAGTACCTTCTTCCTACCGCACCATAATCTCCCGAGGACGTCTGACCCGAGAAGTACGTCCACCGTACCAGGAGTATCAAAATCAGGATCAGCTAACTCCAACCCTGTGGTTAACCCTCTTACCGTTGGTGGTAACCTAACCTGAGGAGTTTCCCAACCACTTCATCTAGCACCACGGCTGAGACTTGATAGCTGACCCTGTACATGTGCTACCTAATGTGAACTCAAAGTTCGTCTGACCCCGAATGTCAGGCACATTTAGGCCCCGATGCCTACAGCTTCATCCTCACTTGGCCGTACATTTAGGCCTAGCCTACTCACCAGCTTACTCGATACAATACATCCCTGAGCCCCTGTATCCAGTAGGGCTCTTACTTGAATGGTCCGGCCACCGTATCCCCATACCCAAATCTTAGCCGTTGGCAAAAGTACCGTGATTGGACGGGGAGCCGAAGCTGATGAGTAGGCGGCGATTACCTAGCGGGAATCTAAACGCGGTGAGGCCGCGTCCCGCGGGGTATCCTCACTACCCAAACCTGTGTATGGGTCCCACTCCTGCTGGTAGGGAGGTCTGCCCATAAAGGCCATGGCTGGAGTTCTATAGTACCCCGACGGCAAACGTCCGTACCGAGGTTGCGCCTGTAGCCGCGGGTACTCAGGCATAGGCGGAGGCATGCGTGGGTCTTGAGACCCAACCAGGTGGCTCAAGCCCGCAGAATACTGCATGTACCCTGGTGGCTGCCTAGTGCTCCCCTGACACCCGCCCGTTGGATCCCGTACCTGGGATGGGTGTCCTGGCCACGTTCCTGTGCCGCCCTCCCCAATCCGGCACCTGCTGCCGTGGTGGGGATCGTCCCCACGTCCTTGGGTAAGTGGGCTCCGTCTGTTGACGTCCCCTGCCTGTCCCTGTGACCGATGCGGAGGTGGGCTCCTCCTTGGAGGGTGGGGAGCGTTGCTCCTCCCTTGGTGGGCAGGCTCCTTCGCTGATCCGATCCAGCGCTGCCCCGGCGCCTCCGGAGCGATTCATGCAAAGCAGCGGATGGTGTGCACCCTGGCAGTACCTACAGTTGGTGCTTGAAGGGCACTCGCACCTGATGCGGCCCCAGGCACCGAAAACACCAACGCCTCTGCTGTGCCACACCCCGTCTCCTCTGAACCCGCTGCGCAGCAAACTCCTGACACGCTGCCACCCCGTGGCCTGTCTCCCTGCAGTAGGCACACCTGATTCCAATGCGGTGTTGTACCGCCTGGGTTGCCCACTGTTGCCTCCTCGCGCCGATGCACCCGGCCGTTCCGGGTGGCGAGGGGCAGAGGTCTCCTTGCGAGGGCTTCACCAGCCTGGACGTCCACTCGCCTGCTTTCGGCCTCGAGGAACGACTTCAGATCCTCGTAGGTCGGGAGGTGGTCCGAGGACTTGCCCCATGGAGCTGCTCGAATCGAGCGACCATTTCGCTCGGCAGGCGGCGAAGCACTGTGTGGACCAAGATATAACCGTAGCCCGCCACTGGCAAACCCTGTCGCTCTAGTGCGCTGACCGCGACACTGACTGGGTGGAAGATTTTCTCGCGGAGGTCCGTACCTCGCGTTATGGTTGGTATTGACAGCCACTGGTCTAACAGCCTGTCTACAATCAGGCGCTTGTTCCGATACCGGTCGGTAAGGATCTTCCACGCCACCTCATAATTGCTATCTGAGACAGCCAAATGCGTCAGCAATTCATGAGGCTCTCCATGTAGCCTGGACATCAGCTGAGCCATCTTGTACGCCGGCGTTATGTCCGTCCGTGTGTGGACCACACTGCTATACAGGTCCTCAAACGCCGGCCAGTCGGCGTAATCGCCTGCAAAGACTGGAACCGTAACAGGCGGAAGAGGCACCTGTAATCCTTGTCCCACTTTACCACGGAATGGCTCTCCTTTCCGTCACGTCGCCTAGTTATGTTCGCAGCTGCCTGCTCAATGCCCTGTGCCAGCTCCAAGCACTGGCTTACATCGGCCTCGACCCGCTCCTGATCTTCAGGGTTAGGAGTCTCCTCAAGGAGAATGAGGCACTCTGTGAGTTGTTCCGACACAACCCGAACCCGTTCATCTGCCTGTAGTGCACTTTTCAAGAGCGCGTCCTCCCGGTCCTCGCGGCCGATCATTGCCGCTGTGGTAGTAAACCACCTTAATTCTGTCTTTATAGCAGCCTTATACCTGGCGATCGAGGAGCCATGGTACCAACTTTTACACACTCGACTTAATAAAACGAAAACCAATAAACAAATACCACAAAATAAATGTTAGTTGACTGGCCTAGACCTTACCGATAAGGTACCGTTCACTAGGCAAACAATACAGTCACAAAAAACCGAAACAATATTTTCCAAAATTAATAAAATATGTGGGTAATATAAAAAACACGCTTAATACTAAATTACGGCTAACTATGTTGCAATAAAGCAACCACGCTCTGCTACCAAAAAATGTTTGATTCCGAAGCTGATCTTAGCGCAGTGGAAGCAAATTAAAGTTATCTTAAAATCTAAAACTAGATGGTCGATCAGCCTCGGAACAACATTTGACTACGATTCGTAGTGCTCTTTACTATAGCTAAATAAAATAAATTTAATGAGAGAATTTTGTTCCGGAAAGTTTCCGGCCGAGAAATTCTTGTGTCCAAAATCTACTTAAACAGGGCCCAGCAACAATTGCTTACCGAGCGAACGATGACGCCGTCGTTTCCTTGTAAGTCTAGTTTTTGACAGGAAAAATAGGTATCAGGTTTGAGGAAGACTTTTGGATTGGGACTTAGGTACTAGACTTACTGTACCCGGGCACCAGCTCGCGTGGTACTCCGTCCAACAAGTTTCACAAGCACTTGAGTACTATTGTTCATAGTTCGACATCAAATAATGTTTAACACACAGTAACAAAGATTTCTCCCGCACACCACTGCTCGCGACAGCAACACGTTTTACTGTACAATACGCGAACCAAAGGACACTGGACGCGCGGGTGACTAAAAGTAAGGTTATTTTTTTTCGACGGCCGCGTGGTTATCGAACCGACTGACAATCAAAGCGCCGGAACCAAATACACTTGGTTCTCTTCCCCACCGAACAGGGAAAACCACACGAGAACACCGAAAGCACACTAAATTACACCATTTATAATTACAATTCGCATCAACCAAGCGAGCGACGGCAGAGGACGTGAATGACAGGACAGTGTTGCCAGCACCGCGCGCCCATTTTATACGAAAACTAAACAGTCGGCTGACCTAGAGAAATTAAGTATCTATTATGTTGGTAGACAGACATAACACAACAGATCTTATGAAACTGGATAATTAAATAACGTTAACGTGATTCTGCTGAAAGTTTGGGGATTTTTTTTTAAATTTTGTAATTAATTATAATTACACACGCCCAAGGGATGTACATCGTATTGTACAGAATAGTTAGCGTTAAAACAACTAAAGCGTTATAAGCGTGTCGACTTTTTAAATTAAGAATAATCAAATCGCTTAAATTATAAGAAAAGAAGCACACATTAAGTAGCAAATTGAATATAGAGTTCAGACAATAAAAAGCATAGTAGGTATCAAACCAAAATCACTCACTGTCATTACACACGATAAAACTTGATTTATTATGTATACTTACCTACACCTACCACCTAAATCATTTGTCAAACGAGATCGGAATTCACGAGTATTTACGCCAAATTGAGGGCCATAAAATTTTATCGTGCGTTCATAATGAATAAGCAGTTAATGACCATTTAGTAAGTGACCATTTAACGCCAATATCACTAATTCATACATACGTCTATCATGCCTATATCCCTTACGGGGAAGGCAGAGCGTCAACAGCCGTAAAACATGTTTATTAATTAAATTTATTGTAAAATTGTATGTACACAATAAAGAATATTATAAAAAACGGTCTTCGGTTATCGCCTCGTCTGAAAAATATTTGAGGGCTGTTGTATCTATCAATCAACCAGGCTTTTAAGGGCAGTTTTATGAGTGTTGTCAATCTGTCGCCTAAAATTGTAATACACATGAAACTCTCGAGTCCCTTAGTCGCTTCTCACGACACCCATAGTAAAGAAATAGATGATGCTATTCTAAGTCGGCATCACACGGCATTTAGCAGAATAATATTTAATACACCTATCAAGCATTCATCCGACAGTGGGCATTATTATGATGAAAAGAAGAAGAAGGAAGACCTTTCCTTTATGTATGACTATTATTACTTCTGTGGAATTTTATTTAGTTCTTTAATTTAGAATATTATGTGTGCAAAACTGCGCAAATAAAAAAGTTTATCCAAATTTGAGGACAAAATGTTGCATTTTGAGTTTTGAAACTAAAACATACAAAATTGTGTAATATGTAGGTCATTTCGAATATGTAAAGGATGTGTGAAAAATATAATAATATTGTTACTAAGATAGACGGCTAGATATTTACGCTGCCTAAACTCGAAATTTATGTGTCTGTGAATACCTGTATAATAAATTTAACATATTGCATACATTTTTTACTCTAGGTAGGTAGGTATGCAACTAGACCTAGTTTTGGACAGTTTTAATCTGAGTAGTTCAAAACAGAAAAATAATATAATATGATACCTAGAATTCGTGAGCGGCCTGGACGAAAAATAGCAATAATTTTATTTTAATTGAAAATAATTACTAGGTTAACCATTTGGCTATATTATTATACTCAAACAAAATGTATTTCATGTAGGCGTATTTAGATCCTTGTCTGAGATAGTAAGAGATATTGTCAATTTAAGGTCATTATATTAATTATATAGTTATGTGCCATTTTGGTAGGTAATCAATAAAGTTCCACGGATTTCCTCAATGGCCTGTCAAGGCCCAAAATATTAGACAGATTGTCAGGGAAATAATAAGCCTATTTTGAACTGTCGAAGTAAATCAAGGCCACCGAAGTTCAAGGTGTAGGTTTGCAATACAACGTGTAGGTGGATATATGCGGAATTTCGGATTGTTTGAGTTTGACATCAAATACCTAACTACAGCGTAAATTGTCATTTCAATAGGGTAAGTCACGTGAGTTTCGCCGGTTTCGGCACACAGTCAAGTTTGCTTTATTTTGAATGTAGAGGGCAGTATTGGCACAAATTAGTAAAACGGCGCGTGGGTTGCCTTTACTCAGCGACGATTTTAATGCTTACTGACTTTAACTGGAATCTCAGAAGTGAAGATTTGCCACGAACGTCGCATTTCTTGGATTAAAATTGGCTCAGAATCATATGACGTTCTTATGTCAGATTTTGGTATTCTTATAGGTACTTTGACATTTTTGACAGAAGCATAGCAACCCTGACTATAAAACGAGTGACAGTCGTGCAAATCATAAATAAGGTCGAGTGAGCCTTCTGTAAACGCTCTATTTTGTGCTAAAGGTGACAGTTCTTTGACTGGGTACTTATTTCAGAGCTTGAACTATTCACTCAGAGGCGTTCCGGCTTAGAGTAGTTGCCTATGATGCCGGCTTAGAATACCATCACCCCATTTCTTTCCTGTAGGTACGAAGCGACATAAGGACAAGGAGGTTTAAGTGTATTGGAATTTTAGGCGACAGGCAGTCAACCTATCTCTACAGTTATACACGACAATAGCTAAAATGGCCTGTAATATTTGTCAGATGTGGCGATAACGATCGTATTTTTTACTGCCTACCCCGCAAGGGATAAAGACTTGATTTATTTATGTATGTATAATTTTATACAGAATCAAATAAGCTGCAAACTGCTGCGTTCATAAAATTTGTTTTTATTGATGTGACTCAACCACATTTACCAATATCTCCACATTGTTTGGGCAATGAATTATAAATCGACACCTGATTCGAAGAACATTGTAACTCAAAAATGCAAACTTTACAGGGGAGCCGTTTGAAGATTTTGGTATCGGTTTTTTAACGTTAATATCTTTTTAGTGATGCAGATTTCACAAGTTTTGTGTGATTTTAGTATAAAAAGGTATGATCTTTCAAGTGGCATAAACCATTTATTTTATAAATCATCAGAAACCCTAGAAAAACCCCATTTTTGTCGAGTTACAATGTTCTGATATTGTGATACTAATCATTTTGAGTCTTTGTAACATTGTAACTGCACGTTACCAAATTATACTTTTAAAATCAGATGACGAATCACTAACTGAATAACATTGTAACGTATACTTACGAACATCATTTTTTGCACATATTCATACAAAATTTAACACACAACATTGTAATAGGTTGTTACAAACTGATTTTAAACATTATGTCTAAGAAAATTTTCGTTATAATATTGTAAAAAAGAAAAACGTGGTTTAACGAAGCTAGAATGTGATTGTAATTTTGTGATTTAATATGTTTTTAAATAATTTTCTTTAGATATATATTAATTATTTAACTTTATATCAATATTTTGATTTAAAAAAGCAGTTACTTCATCTGAAATAGCTGTGTATATGTGTGTTCTATCATATATAAATTGACACTATGAAATAACATTAATAGCTTCACACATATACTAAGATCTGTAACAATTAACAAGCTGCATTTTTTGTGAGAAACCGTTCCAGTCAACAAACCGGAAAATAAATATGGCACAACTCTGGATTGGTCACGAATGTTTGAATTATTGGAAATCGAAAGGACCTCTTGAAATATTTAGAATTGTACGATCATCATTTGCACTAACGTGTGTTCTCTACGCTTTCGTAGGTGCTAACAAAGGAAACTGTGCATAAAACAGACACAGAGAGACCCACAGAGCTTGCTATGATCGGTATAAAACTTCAAGATTGTATCCGAAATACTAAAATCTGGTGACTTAATATAAAGCTGAAGGATGTACGTAAAATGATAGCTAAGCTCAACAGAGTGCGGGCAGGAAAATTTACTAGCTGATGTGATGTGCCTGGAAGACGTGGGATGCACAAAGGCAGTGACTGTGTGATAGCTAAGGGACGGAAAGTGGCTAATGGGCAGATCATCGGTCCGATGTCTAGATAATGAAATAATATTACAGATGTCTTATAAATAAATAACGTGATGAAGCGTGCAATTGAGCGTGCCACCTTGTTGAACTGTTTCTTCTTTTAGTTCGTTTTCTCTATTTGTGCAATGAATGTTGGAGTTGTTTTTATATTTTGATAGATTCGTATAAATTTAGTGAGCATATGAAGAGGATTACACGGTAAAAAAGTGACATACTGGATTTGGAGAGTCTTGGAGAGTCATCGGCCAGTCGTATAACATTAACTATAATAATAAAGAAATCGCAGTAAGGAACCTTAGACTAGGCACAACTTTGTCTAGATCTCATTACTTTTTAGAGATAATAAAGCAGCTCTATCGAGACTTAGCTAGTTTTTTACAGAATGTTTTTGATGGGATTAATTTTACTCGGTCTCTCATACTTAATAATGAAGAGCCACCCTAGGCGTAATATCTTTAAAACGTACTAAATAATCGTATTGTATATACATAAGTCACTATTAGGCTTGTTACTATAGTTTTAAAACCGCTTTTGTGGCAGATAATTTGATATTGACTCAGTAAGTTTTGAGAAAAACTGTTACGCACAAATATAACATATACCTATGTGATAATTCAAATGTGAACACGAGACGTTATTTTGTGAGAAGGTTTAAGAATAATTCGTGAAAAAAATCACTTAAAAATAATTTATATCGATATCAATACATAAAAAATGAATTTTCGGTGTCGAAGTTGTAAAAGATTGCTTTATTGTTAATCTAGATATGGTCAACAAAAGGTCAACAGTTTGAAATACTACCGCATAATTCACTTTCATTTTGTAATAATAACGTTGTAACTTGTTTTACTAGCGCTGAAAACTGCTTCTGTTTGTAGTCAATCGGAAAAAAGTTTAGAGTGATAACATTGTATCAGAATATACGCTGCAAAATATGCCTTAAGATGTTGATATATATGAGTCAAAAACATTGTAACATTTGTATACAATGTTTTAGCTACGAAAAATAGTTAACATGATAAAAGTTGCCGTATTGTAACTTTAATTACAGTCTTGTAAAGACTGAAATTGTGAAAATTTGGAAAAGTGTACTTTGGAAAAACCTAGTTACAGATTACTTAGGACCATGTTTTATACATCAAAAGGTGCGTATTGGACCGTGGAATCCAAATATACAATAGTTATATAACATTGTAATTATAAGTTACAATGTTCTTCGAATCAGGTGTCGAAATTATATGCACAGCTAATGGTCGTAACGAGGTCAAAAAGTGAATATCAAAACTGTGACCGAGAAACCCACTCACTTAACATATGACTTAGAAAAGTAATAAAAAGCTATAGGGTCGAGGTACCAGTCCAAAACCAATTTGTTTCCATGCTGAACCACAATGAAAAGCTATAGATAGTTATGAATTTTGACTTTTCAGGGATGTTAAATTCTGTGTTGTAATTTCTGCATAACAAATTTATATTCATATTGTTAGGTAATAAATAATTAATTTTTTAAACCTTTTTAATGGAAAATGTTAAAAAGCAGCCACATAAGGCATTTTCGCACAAAATCTTAGTATTCTATGTTATAAACTTATAAGTAAAAATAAGTTATAAACTTATAAGTGAAAATAAGACACAGACTAGTAGATACCCGGGTCGTAACAGGTACCCCCATCCTAATGGATAAATACCTAATGATAATGCAGCAGATTATCTTATCACGAATTCAGATCGATTCAACGAATGCATGTAGTCGATCCCGTTTCATAATACCTACGTTTGTTTGTATTTTAGGTTGTTGCATAATGTCATTAATGTCTATGCGATGATATCTACTTATGATTGCTGTACCTACACACACAAAGTCCGTTACGACGTTATTTTTGCGCTGCGTAGAAAACGCATGCAATGGGATAATACGAATCTCGATCTCTTTCTAATAGAAATATCGTTTATGTCAAATTATTTGTCAAATGCTTCCGTCGACGCAGCGTTGTGCTATATTTTTTCGCTAACGGATGCGTCTGTCAAACCGTTCCATATAAACCTTATTCTTATGGAATTAAGGTGGAAAATGGAAAAGGAAGATTCAAAAAGAACAGTCCGATGAGCAAGTAATAGACATAGACGTTTGATCCAGGCAGGAATTGTCATACGATATGAAGAAGATGGAAAATAGTAATTTTTAAACGCAACGGACAGCGCCGCGCAAAAATAACGCACAAACAGACGTAACATGTGTAAAGCACCCGTTAAATGGTTGCATAATGTTTTGAACTAAAGTGATGGCAACGAACTTAAACTTCAACAGACGCAAAAGGCCACTGCTGGACTTGGCCCACAATTTGCGCCGTAAACTACCATGAAATGCTAATTTATTCAATGTAAGTATAAGTCATTTAAGGTTATTAAAGTTTGATTGATAAGTAAAACGAGGCGAATTTAATACCAGTCTACAAACATCGGTAAAAACAGGAAAGTAATAAAAATACGAGACAGTAAGAAAAAACATAAGAAAGCTTTTTAAAATTGGTAAATTCATGTGTATAAGTAACAAAGACAGCTAAGGAAGTGAGTAAGGAAGAATAATGCGAACTCAGTTCATGCAAATAAAATAAACTTCATTTGACCTCTTCATAATTGTTACATTCTTAGAGGTCAGCACGTTCGCGTACGGTACGTAATATGACGTCGAAGAAATGTCCCCTTAGATTTGCACTATATTTTTCCATACAAACTGAATGGACGTGAAGGAACGTTGTGATTACACCAAATCTCACATCTTATTAGCATGCGTCACATACGTCAATAAACGTCGACGTCATAAAACGTTGCTGCATAATGCATACATTTTAAGCTACACGTTTGTAAATAACGTGTAAAGACGTCGACGTCATGAAACGTTGCTTCATATTGCATACATTTTAAGCTTGACGTTTGTAACTAACGTTTGAAGACGTCGACGTCTATGGACGTTGTGTTGTATCCTGTAGATAAGAAACTGATACTTCGAAGCACTTACGTGAGGTCACGTAACGTTTATTAACGTTCATGGCCTTAGTATAGGTTTTACTTGCATAACATGAAACATAAACGTGAAATCACGTTGACGTGTATACAATTAACACAAATTATCTGCTAGCAGACGTAGTTTTGGTTACAGTGTCTTGTATAATTTACTTGTCCCGCTTTAGAGCATAACTGCCACTTATAGAGGCACTTTGAAGACTCTTAGTACTTCTTCAGTTCAGTACCATCAGCATAAGGCAGATGATCACGTTTAAGTTTGTAAAGCTGCTATGTACCTGGTGTGAAGATGGATGGCGTGGCAAGACTAAAGCAGACAAGTGCTGCCGATGCCAACTGCTTCGCTACAGTTCGCACAATTACTACAGGAAACTGGCCTGAAGGACTGCCTAGGACCACTAGATGGGTCTATTGCGTCCATCATCCAGCTAACTGCGTTTTCTGACCCATGTTTCATATACGGGGTGTTAGGGACGGTGTAACGAAAACTTTGCAGGCGTGCTCAGACCATGAAACTGAACAACTTTTACTATGGAGCCAATGGTGGGAAACGAAAAAAATTTTTTGACCTCCCATACAAAGTCAGTCAGCTGATCGTGATTTTTGTATGGGAGGCCGGAAAATTTTTTTAAAATGAAGCCAAATCCTTTTTCAACATGATTTTGTGTTCAAACAAAACCTGTTGCGCCGACCTAAAGTAATTGGGAAAAAGACAGTAAGATAATGATGATTTCATATACGTGGGAACAGTACCTATAAGGAAAAGCCAATGAGGCAGGATCTCTTATGGTGGCCATAAACGATACGAATATCCTGACTCGGACGAAGAAGAATCAGAGGAAGCAGGAACGGTGAGTGCTCAACCTCCACCACCAAATGAACCACCAGAATCACCAGGATCAAGAAAAACCCCACCGCCAAATGCCACCCTTGGATTCATTGAAAATGTTTGGAGATCTCAGATTAATCCTCAACAGGAGAAGCCGAAACGCCAAAGGTCATTGAGATAAATGAAAGAAAAAGCAGGCTTTCTAGATGCGGACAGAATGATCCTGATCCAGGCGATAAGGATTCTAACTGAAGCCCAAGCCGCGATCTGCTCTGGAACGGGTGCAGCTAGTTTCTTTGACCCACTAGTGATAGTGACTATAGACAGCAAGATTTGTTCTGGAAACAATGCAAGTATTTTGATGAATTACGTAAAGTATCTGGAATCTTTTCAAAATTCCTTAACTTCGATACCTTTTTATTTCAGGTTTAGTTGATTTTTTATTATAAGCAAGACTTTAGAGACTCCAGGGTGGTTTAGGTTTACGATACAAACACTAAACATGTTTATTACATCAAATAATAGACGTGCGCTACATAATGGTGAGCATGGTGGAAAAATATTTGACTTTTCATATTACAGCTGACGTCTAGAGACGTTGTTCACTATTATGTAGGTCAATAAAAATGTGTCAGTGACCTAGTATGGATGTAGCAAAATTCTATATTACGTGGCGCTAGAAGTTTAGGAGTTCGATGTGAGGTGGCGCAATGACGTAGCTAATGGAAAAAATAGAGTAAATCGACGTGTTATAACGTTCCTGCGATTTATTGGTGATTAAAAAACGACGTGATCTGACGTTGTGTCACAACGCATAGATTTTTTTTTGACGTCATATGACGTACCGTACGCGAACGTGTTAAATATAGACTTCAGTTCCTTCCTATGATTACAATGACCAAGATAGACACAAAGAAATAAAACAATAAAATTAGGTATACATACATACTGCAGCATGCATACATAATTGATTCAATAAACGTTCTATGAAACCTATTTCATTTTTAAATTGTGTTAAGTGCACGTTTCGGTATAAATAGACGAATAGGCAAAGGTGAGACAAAGGCAATATGTGATCCAAAATAAAATTTACCTGCTGACATGCCTACTTCCTAAGAATTAAAAATTTGCAGGCTATCAATAACCTAGGAACAAATTTTCATGAAATTATAATGTAGTTTTTCACATCGGCTGAATATCTGTTGACTATGGTCAAGCGAGTGGTGGCGATGATACCACCTAAAATAGCATTCCCAAAGAAGGTTGACGTCAGGCAGGCGGCCGGTCATAAAACATAGTCAAATTATGGTTGACACGAATGTCATATTTATTGAATTTAAAATTGGCTTAGAATCATACGACGTTCTTTGTCAAATTTTGCTGTTTTGACGATTTTATACTAGGTAGGTACTCTGAGATTTTTAACAGAAGCAACTGTGGCTATGTAACAAGTGCCAATCGGGAAAATCCGAAAAAGGGCCGAGTGAACTTTCTGTATGCTCTCTATTTTGTGGTTTTATGATCTATCAAAGCATGTTGCGCCAATCCCAACTGATTTGGGGTAAGATCAGGAAGATGATGATGAATGATGATGATATTTAGGGCACATGACAAAGACGTAAACTCACTGAATATTTCAAATCTTTTTGCAAGCAATTTTCACTTTTTTCTTCTCTGCTGGCACGTCACATTATTATGTTAGGCTCACTACATTTATCACAATGTTAATCCCAAAGAATTACTTTAAAAAAAGTTACAAATTTTCCGTCCGGCTCTTCTCGTTACCCGCGCAAATCTCCGGCGTTTCGATGTATACCTACCTAGCGCCAAATAAATGAATTACAAATTCATACATATATCACGCCTATATCTCTTGCGGGGTAGGCAGAGCACCACATCTGACAAAATGTTGAAAGTTATTCAGAAGACGTAGGCAGAGCATACACGGCTGTAAAAAACGGTCATTTACCTACACCACGACTACGATAAAGGTGTATCAACACAATACAATTTTCCTGCCCTTGATCCAAATTCAAATTAAAAATCGCGTGAAATATCGCATGCGCATTGCATTTATCTGTCGGAAGGATCAAAGTGTTTATTAATGATGATGTTGATGACTTTTGAACGGTTATCTATCAATAGTCAAATCAACTTTTCAGTTAAATTTTATAGCGTGTACAATGAAATAGAAAATGATGGGTAGTAATTATTTGGTGTGCAACTAAACAAAAGGTAAACAATTAAAAGCAGCATAAAAATTAGTTGAACAGCAGACAAATATATTTATTTTGTTTTATAGCGTGTGCAATGAAATATAAAATGATGGGAAGTAATTATTTGGAGTGCAACCAAAAAAAATTAAACAATTAAAATCAGCATAAAAATTAGTTGAACAGCAAACAAATACCAAATTCCTAAATTTGTTTAGTATTATGGCTTTTTTGCATTTCGGGGGAACTTCTTCGTCTTCGAGTGGCACACCAAGTCGCCCAATGAGCCAATGGATCCTGGTATCAGAATTTTTACCGCTTACTGCAAGTAGCAGGCCTCTAACATGGTTGTGTAACGACCGCCGTCTAAGTGATCATAGAAAGAAATCGGGACCGACGGCTTACCGTGCCCGTGTTGTTCGGGGGAACGAGGAGTGGAGAGGTACTTTATGCACCTCTGTCTGATCTTTTGAGGGTAGACTTGGATACCGTAAATGGACACCCTGAAGGACGGGGGGTAACATCAGACAGTCTGAACAGCAGGATTGTCTCGGATTCCCTGAAGGGCAGGGGGGAGCATCAGACACCATAAGAGCAGGACGTATCACTGAACGCTCTAAAGGATTGGTGGTAGCGTTGGACGCCCTGGAGACCAAGAGGTAGCGTCGGACCCCCAGAAAATCCAACGCCCGTCATCTTACATCCTCCAGAGTGTCCGACGCTACCCACGCCCTCCAGAGCGTCTGATGCTACCTCCTGCCTTTCGAGGTGTATGCCCGAACTACACGGGCACGTTAAGCCGTCGGTCCCGATTGCTCTTTATGATCACTTAGACGGCGGTCGTTACACAACCTTGTCAGAGGCCTGATCCTTGCAGTAGGCGGTTTAAAACTCTAATACCAGGGTTCATCGGGTCGTTGGGCGACTTGGTGTACCACTCAAAGAAGAAGAAGTTCCCCCGAAATGCAAAAAAGCCATAATACTAAACAAATCTAGGATTTCGGCCAAAATCCTAGTTTTTTGGTCAAAATCCTAGGTTTTTGGCCATAAACCTGGATCAGCTTAGGACGATGGCCGAAGGAAGTCTACGATTCTGCCATATGCCGGCTTTTGGCCAAAAACCTAGGTCTATTGGGATTGTAATGCACTCACAGTGCTATATTATTCTCACAAGTGAAAATAAGAAATAGAAAAGATGACGTACATCGACCGGGGATCGAACCCGGGCCGCATGGGTAAACGCCCCACCGCTCTGCCACTGAGCTATCGATGCACGGCCGGTGGACGTTTACCCATGCGGCCCGGGTTCGATCCCCGGTCGATGTACGTCATCTTTTCTATTTCTTATTTTCACTTGTGAAAAACCTAGGTTTTTGGCCAAAAACCTAATTCTGCCATCGTACTGCGACATATATACACTTCCCATCAGAAAAATCGAGACGCTTAGCAAGTTTACGTTTTGTACGAATCACATTATCTGAGATACATGTTTATATAGAAAAAAATGTCTAACATCGTTCAATAGTGCGTATTACGAGGTTTCTAAATCATAATGTCAATATTCGAAAATCAGCTTTTAACTACATAGATTTCATAGTTTGTTTAGCTATGAAAACGAAACAGTTTCGATTTTTTTGATGGGGAGTATAATTTTGTAAGCAATATAAATATTCAGGCTGCAACTATTGTTCAGCAAATAATCATGACAATTGTTTGGGTAGCAAGGTTACGCAATTCGGCAGCAGAAAATCATTTCGTGACGATATGTTTGGAATTATTAAATGTCTCAAGTCGCAAAATATCGCAAAGAGGCTAAAAGGCCATTTCACAAGACTCTGGTTCACCGTGAATTAGACTACTACAGACTAGCACAAAAATATTTTCAAACCCGGAGATGTAGCCCACGTAGCATTTTTGCTTTTCAGAATAATTTATGCTTACGGAAATATCAATTATTTGTTTACTGCTTAAATAACACCTTAAACATACTTATTACATTATATATAGATGATACACTTCACTGCATATTCAACACATTACGCCTTATTATTATGACGTAAGACGCACTTGATATTGAATCATTACAACTTTATGATTTGTTTACTTGAAAATAGCTTTCGTACAGCATGGATCCTATTATCATACTAACTTAGTAAATCTACATCGGTCAGAAATATAGGTCAGATAAAACAATGCAAAAAATGTGCATTTTCCCAATTTTTACCTACTGAACAATTTACTTACATAAGGATGATATGCAAAATGATTGTTTAATGGATCTTGCTAGCCCACGTACCTATGTGAGAGTATATTTATTTACCAAAGGATGTACGAAAAGTAGGCCATTTTGGTAAGGCGAAAAAAACACGTAGCGTAACGTCCGTTTGTGAGTTATTTTTGCGCTGCGTGACGCATGCGTTATTACAAGAATTTCGACCTTATACTCATACAAATACGGTTTATGTCAAATGGTCTGGCGGATACGTCGGTCAAACCGATTCACATAAACTGTATTTGTATGAGGATAAGGTGAAAAATCGCGTTTTCCTAACGCATGCGATAGCGCTGCGCAAAACAAAGGGACTTTCCGTGTGTTTCTCGCCTAAGTGTCGAAAAAGGTACGTCTGCGCTGTACCAGTTGCATTAATTATTAAATTAATCATTGGATTAAAGATTTTTGATACAAGATTGTCATCATCATTATAATAATAAAACTAAGTTGATAAAATGTGCGTGCCGATAAAACTAAAAAAGGATTCCCGGTACGATAAAGGGACTTATATTGTGCAATAGCCCTTTATCTCCCTTCAAACAAGGAAGTTCCTGTTTTAACTTAAGGGGGATCGTTACGTCATACAAACTAAAATCTGAACTTCAACCGAGTTACACATGAGCTAAACAACAATTTTATCAAAAAATCTTTATGTGAGATGAGGAAGGCACACGTAAATATGTCGCAAAACTGCTTAACGTAAAAAAATATCAAGTATTTTCTCCACAAAAAAATTAAACGTGTTTATTGCAGCAGTAGCTCCATCTATGTTCATTAAGTGGCGACACGGTTTTTACAGAGAAATCTGATGGTTAAAAAATTATTTGTTTTATTTTGCGACAATGTTATAAAAGCACGGGACTTCCCATCAAGTTTTTTAATCATAATTTTGTCTCATTTAAAGACGTAACTCCATTTAAATTTTGTATGGAAAACGATCCACCTTAAAGGGCGTATTTTTGAAGACATAGGCTTTGTCAATCCCTCTAGTAGTAGCGCCATCTGTTGTCGAGTAGTCGAACTCCACCTTCAGTTCGTGATCTTTGATGCAATCTGTTTGAGAATTGTGGATTTTAAATGCAATGTATTTCAAACTTTTTTGTTAGACAAAATGTTAAATACCGCGAGTGAAACCGCGGACGGAAAGCTAGTATAAATCTAAAGTTTTCGTGATACTTAGTAGGAGTTTCGTGATACTTACCAACTTTTGCTATTCTGGGTATTTCAAATGAATATTACAATCCCAAATTAAAACTTTAATTTCATACTAACTATTTGATTTTTATTTAAGTTCAATACTTTTACGCATCATCATAGCGCCACGTGCTAATTTAGGAACCAATAACGGGCCGTTAGTTACTAATAACTTACAATTTATCTTTTCAATGTGGCTTGATGTGTTGCTGACCTAAGATTTCATTAATGGATAAATTAAGAACTGCCAGATATTTCAATTAAGCTTACTCAATGAAACTAAACAAAATATTTGATCAAAGTCCTTTGTCTTAGTCATGCGACTTCTCAGTTGTGTCTGAATTAATATGCGAAAATTAGACCATGACTATGACAAATGAATTGGGAGAAATGACAATGGCATTCACAAGCTAAGGAGCAGGCTACACAGAATAGACGCGCGACACGACGCGCAACATGACATCTGTCAGACAAGCGATAGTCAGCCGTTATCGGTGCGACGCGCGGCTCACGTGTGCAGCTTTGTTTCATCTCTGTTTCATACATGTATTACGTCTCACGTCTCCTTTGTGGAGTTTGCGCCTAACTCAAGCTGAGTGAATGCAATCCAGCAAGAAAATATGATCAAAATCAGTAGCTGTTGTAAACGTCAAAAAAATACGGGTAGCACATGTCAAAACTCGGTTAAAGGTCATTTAGTTCGTTTGCGTGGGCGGTATGCGTGTGAAATATTCGGCGCGTACGCACGCATACGCACGCGTGATGGACTGATGGATTGTTCACGACTCAGGATTTTATTCTGCTAGCGTGGTTTGACATTTTTGTTGCGGTTATTCTATACCGAGTAGACTTGCAGTGGGGAAGTGTCCATACATGCCGGTTCCCATCGGCTTCTCTCCCTTCCATAAATTTACAAATCCATACCTACTCTCACATCAATCTACTTTCATTTAGTAATTTTAGTGCTCGGGTGAGATTTTAACAAAGGTGACCTACCTTCGTTAAAATCTTACCCGTCCCAACTGAGACCTAAGATATTTTCAGGATTCAAGGTGTTGACTCGAACCTTCAGATCCGTCCTTGACATTTGGTAGAATCGCTATCTAATGGTAGTAAATACTTTTTACGAGAGTGAAATTGTAGAGAACCTGTTGTTACAAATCACGTACAACGCGTTTTACCTATTATTTAATATTTACAAGAAATATGATAGGTATGAATTTCAGCAGTTTGACATGCCTCACGAAGCATACAATCGTTCAAACAAGACGATTACACCCACATGGGTATAATGGGTGATATTTTATTAGTGACTCTATCTTCGTGTGGAACATCGATTGTTCAACGACCCGATGAACCCTGGTGTCAGACTTTTTCAACCACCTACTGCAAGTAGCAGGCCTCTGACATGGTTGTGTAACGACCGCCATCATTAACAGCAACCGGGACCGACACGGCTTAACATGCCCATCCGAAGCACGGAACCATCTTGCTTTTCGGACAATTAGGTGGTTCAGCCTGCAATGTCCTAACCAGACGGGGACCAATTCACAAAGTGACAAATGTCGACTTTGTGAGTGACCCAACCGGGGATTGAACCCGGAACTTTCTGTGTGGCAGGCAGTCATACTAACCACTGCGCCACATCGGCTGCCACTAGTGACTGATACTTAGCGAAAACTCAAAACCAGCTGGATATGAGAAACAACTTTCCCCAAGGAAAATAGGCCGAAAAATATAATAAAAAATTTGGACCTCCCATACAAAATTACTAATCAGCTGATTTGAATTACTATGGGAGGTCCAAAATATTTTTTCATATTTCACCAGCCGGTTCTGAGTTTTTGCTATCGTCACTAGTAAAATTTCACCCTACATGACTACAAGTAGAACGATGATTACAAGTAGAATCGGTGCCTCTGAACCAAAACACGCCCTGGTTATACCTACAATACATTCCCAGAGTCAATCAGCACGGAATATTGGCACATACCTTACTTGTCAATGTAGGCGTTGTGAGGTAGCTACCCTGTACGATAATGTAGGTAGTATTTATTGCACATTTTCATTAAACGTCTTAAAGAAAAACATTATGTTATATCCAAAATTACGGCTTTATACGGTGAAATTTTACTAGTAAAATTTCACCCCATATTTTTTACGGGATCCTACATTTAAGCTATAGCATGCTGTTAAATTAACACCCTGTATTGATTGTAAGTGCATAATATACATTGATAAAAATTAGCTATCTTTGCACTCAACGTAATCAAAACGATTAGATTGAAAGAATTGAAACAATCTAGAATTACTCGTGTACCATTACGATATGAGTATGTGTGGTGCATATTAAACAGATATTTGATAACTCAACCGTAACTAGACTGGATGTGAAGGAAGAAGCAGCAAAATATGAGTACCAAGGCGTGGTCGGTAACTAATAGTCGGAGAGCTGACTACAAGAAAAAGCGTAGCGTAGCGAAAGAACTTGTGGCACCCGTTTCAAGCTTTATATTAATTGCTGTTTCCTGATTGCCCGATGGCCTGGAAGAAATAGCTACTTTAGCTTTAAGGCCACTAATTATACAATTTATTCTAATTTCTAGCTGTTTTCTGTAATTTTCAATTTTTGGACAATAAAGTATATTTTATCTTTAAGAAAAGCGTATGGTTTGTAGAGCATTCAGATTGAGCTGCCTGTTTTGTTATTATGAGTTTCAAAACATTATCAGTGCCCACTTTGTGTTTTTTGTACAATATCAATAACCTAGTTGCTAAAAAAATAACTTATATGATGTGTAAGACAAAATTTCACTGTCATCCGTCACTTCACTAAAAGCCTAATTAAGGTACCTTACCTATTGGCGGGCGCACGAAAACCTCTTTTCTAAACTTGCATTCGGAAGGCAAATGCCAACAGAAAGTAAAAAGTAAGTAATGTTCGCAGCGGGATCCATGCCCTTTTACCTACCTAAAGTTCTCTTCATAATAAGTTCACTTCTAATGTAGCATCTCTCTGTCTACAAAGGCGCGGTCGATTACATACGACTGATAACGCAAACCAGATTACAACAACAATTGCACCGAGACAGTGGAAAGCGATTATTGCGTGTAAGTTGATAACAGCAAAATCTTTCAGCCTTTAAATAATTAAAGTTTTAGGAAACAGGCTGACAACCTGTTAGGCTGTTACTATGGTGATACACAGTCTTCTGAATGACTCTCAAACTTTTGTCAGACATGGTGTGAATGAATGGTCGTTTTTATAGCCATTTATGCACTGCGTACCCCGCTAGGGGTGAAGGCGTACATGTATGTATGATAATAGCAAAATCTTTCAGCATTTAAGTAATAGTTACGTACAAGCATCCTCCTTTTACATTATCGACTACTGTACTATAACAACCACAACAGTCCACTATTGAGCATGGGCTTTCCACCTATCAGGGATATTGCCATACTCACCACATGGCAGGCGGATAGTGAGTGCAGAGCAAGATGTAGTATTTTCTTTGCTGACCATTCCTTGCGATCCATCCAGGGCTTTGATAATGATCCCTCGCTTTTTACGCCTCCCACGGGTAGAATTGTGGAGATGCTATTCTAAGCCAGCATCACACGGGAAGCAAGTACTACTAGCCCCCTTTTACCATCAACCATTTACAGAGAGACGCACAGTCCTTCTTTACCGGTATTACACAATCTGACCACATGCTACACATGTTGATCTCCATTAACACTTCTGCTCCAAATTGTCGGCTTCCGTGCAAATCAGCACCCGCTAATCTGATCTAATAAGTATAGACTAATCCTATAAGAAGATAGTAACAGAATTACCTCTGACCAATCTAATTTGGCCGATTAGTTGGCAAACCACCAAACCGATTTGCTTCAGATACGATTAGCTTCATCTCGGTGAATCTGGATGGCTGTATTGAATCACCTATAAATTAGGTACTTACTACGTTGATGTTGTGCCATAGTTGTGCCAACTTTCAAAATTGAATAACTTAAAAACTACAAAAAAAGCGTAACAATGGGGTGATTCATATACTTCTCAGTATAAGGCATTTTATTTTTCTTTTGACGTTACTGTTTGATCCAACCTGTATGTACCTCTATATGTACTTGCAGGTACTAAACAACGTATTTTACCCAAGGAAAATATATCAAAATATATTTAAAAAAAACCTCCGATACAAAATTGCTGAATCAGCTGTATTTTTAGCGCTGAAAATGCTGAGATTGTGAGACATGTATTTATAGAGGTGCAAAACATATTACTGAAAATATTTTGATGGGTTGACGAAACGGTTTAAAACAAGACAGTTAGTAGATATCAATGCCTGTACTTTCAACACTTTTTGCACAAATAATGAAAATTAACAGAAGTCTCTTTTACACATGAAAAAACGAGAGATTCATGAATCGCCGAGTCCCAAAGTCGTCTGTGTAACCGGGTTCTAAAGCGTGAAAAGTGTACTTCAAATCATAGACAGACAGTATATTAGCACAGAATAAATAATTGTACCTACTACCGTATTGTTCGCGATCATCTATAATAGGGTTTTCTACCCGGGTACCCGGGACCGGGTATACCCGGGTATTTCAGACTTTTGGTACCCGGGTAAAAACGACGTGCGTACCCGGGTACGCGAGAGAGAGATAGATCGGCTGATGTAATACAAACAAAAGAGTAAAAAGTTTAAAGGATTAAGTTATATTTTCAAACTATCATTTCTTTTAACAAATTGATTTCAAATGTCTAGTTTCTATACAAATTGACTTTATATATCTCATTTTCTATAAAATATTCTTATCTTTATTAGCACGTATCGTCCCACTGTTGGGCAAAGGCCTTCTTATTCTCTTTCCACCCTGTTCTGTTTTGGGCCTCCAATAGTATATTATTAAGAGAAAATATTTGTATTATTGTCTGAGAGTATTTTTATAAGTTTGTAACGAATTTCCTCAAAACCTGCGCGTACAATTTCAAGTTTCTTTTACCTTTATAAAATTAGGTTAATTATCCTGCCATTGTCTTGCCGTGTGATGCCGGCGTATAATAGTATCACCCCAATTCTAACAGTGGGTGTCGTAAGAAGCGTCTAAGGGATAATTTGTCCAGGGAATGGGCAGCAGCGTTTCCTGTGATTTATCTAACATCTTGCACTGCGCTCGCCAATACGCCTGCTAAGCGTGGTGAGTATGGGAATACCCCCCGATAGGGGGAGCCCCATTTCCAGCAGTGGAATCTTGTGGCTGTTAAAGAAAGGTACCAATTAGTGTTGTGCCTGCGGCAATATTGCCGCTGCCGGGAACTTTGCCAAGGCAATATTGCCGGTAAATTTCCAATGTTGCCGGCAACTTTGGCAATATTGCCAGAACTACATCATCTGTTCTAACCTACTATAAAAGCTTATAAGTCTTATAACTAGCATCTGACGGGCACCAACAAGCTAGGCGACACTTCCCTCATTACGAGCCTATTAAGGAGTAAACAGCATGATGGTGTGATGCCAAAAGACGTTCCAGACCAACAGGTTTTGGCTCTTTCAATGTTCAATGGCCTAGCTAGTAAGAAAATTTCGAGGTTTTTGGTTACCTTAGGGGTAAAACGGGACCCTACTACTGTAATTTCGCTATCTGTCTCTCTGTACACCCATCCGTCCATCCGTCTATCACCAGACTTTATTCATCTCATGAATTGCGATAGTTAGGGAGATAATAATTTTCAGAGAGTCCGTGTTTCTGTCGACGCTATGACAACAAATACTATAAAGTAAATAATAATTAAATGAGGGAAGCTCACATACAAAAAACGTGTTTTATGTGCTCGATTTTGTGGTTCAAAGGCTCTATCTTCAGTAATAGTAAGAGAGATGAAATGTACACAGAACATGTATGACTCTTTTTACTGTAATTATTAATACTAAAAAACATAATAAAATTAATATCTAAGGGGGCTCCAATACAATAAACTTTATTTTTATGACATTTTCATGCATGATGGTACGAAACCCATCGTGCGTGAGTCTTACTCGCACTTGGTCGATGTTTTTATATTCAAAAGCTATTTTAAGTTTGTTAACTTAAAAGCAAAGTTGCCAAAATTCCCGGGAATATTGCCGCCAAATTTGGCAATATTGCCGGTAACTTTGGCAATATTGGCCATGCGCAAGGTTGTAGTTGTTATGGAGTGGCACATATGATAAAACATACTGCAAGGTATCATACAACAAAACTTAAGTAAAGTTTTATAGCATATTTTGGCAATATTCCCTAAAATTTCCGGTTGAGGCAATATTGCCGGCAATATTGACGGAAAAGTTCCCAATGTTGCCAAAGTTCCCGGCAACGGCACATCAGTAGTACCAATTGTATTGTAGGGTAGGTACTTTTTAACATAGTAAAATATCTTACTCCCACGTAAAAACTATTAGAAGATTGAAAACGAAAGAAATGCAAAGTGAGACTAACTGAAGTATTTATTTGTCTTATGGAACTAAATTATTATCACTGTTTTGTTTGTCTTATGAACCCGAATGTTAGGTAATAATAAAATTATATTTATCTTTAAATAGAGTTAACTTTAAAATATTTTTTTCTCAGTTTCCAACCCATTTTTACATAAAAGGGTAATACCCGGGTACCCGGGTATACCCGGGTATTAAAAAAATTCGTACCCGATACCCGGGTATCAAAATTGGTCGGGTATTCGAAAACCCTAATCTATAATGATACAATCATATCAATCACCTATCCCTGTCTAAACTTATTTAACTAAAAGTTACAATGTCATTTTGAGTAGGTATGAAATATTACACGGGAATGTGGAATTAAGACTAATAGGTGTCTTACCAGAATAAATTAAAGGTGTGGCCAAGATTTGTGACCAAGGTGATGAACTGGTTAATCTAATTCATTCAAGAGAGTACATTTGAAATAAGCAACTATCTATTTTAATAATTGCACCATAAATTATGTGTCTATGTTTACTTCACTTACTTACGCAACTAATAAGGCTGACTGGATCTTAAAAACCCACTACTTCTAAGTATATCAATTTAGGCAGAAAAAATAAAACTTTCTGGAATAGGGAACCTACATCTAAACTGAACAACTATCACCAAGTATAAGGGAAATTTATTATTTAAGGATCTAAAAAAATATTAAACGAACAAGGATAGCTCATATTATAATTTAAGGATCTCTCATGAAATAATCCCATATCCGAACAACGAGTAATTTTGCATGAGAGACTATTTCGCATATTTCAAGCTATGTTGGTAAAAGTTGTTCAGTTTAATGGACTTAATCACGCCTTAAAATATTTTCAACTAGGTATATTCTAAGGTTTAACACCTTAATACTCCTGAGCTAATAATATGTGCATTATTAAAATCTTCAACTATCGCCAGCAAATTTACCTACCTACCCACTTAAGATCAACTTAAACTGGTTTAAAAAAATTATGCTCAGAATCACCAGTATAAGTCAACCCCTCAAGAGGTAGGTGGATTTGCTGGCAATAAAACGAATGGTCTTACAATTTTTGTAACGCTAGTTAGAATTTGGAACAGGTGATACCTACAAAACGTTAAAATGAAAAACGCTTCCGTTAACATTCCACAAAAAATAACAAAATTTTCTTTTAATCACTTAGAAAGTATTTCCTAATACGGTGCACCTGTTTATTAAGTATCATTAGGCCGAAAATACGTCTAATCAAATCACTAATCATCAGTGAGTGTTTTGTCAAAGCCTCTTTTAGAAGTTTGTTCCGCTTTGCCCCAAAAATAACGTGCTGATCTTGAACTTATTTCATGAGATTTTATCAAAATACGTGAACACGAAGTTTAAAATACATAATACTCCAGCTAAAAATATGAATATACTTATTGAGCCAAAAGCAGAACATTTCCTTGTCAACGTTCTTCGTGTAAACAGCTCATAATATTCTGTAAGAAATTTCGGATACCTAGCTTGCTAGTAAACTTTATTCAAACCAGAGTCGTCTTTCATTATGTCAGACACAAACGACCCGATGAAACCTGATTTAAGAGTTTTTAGCCGCCTACCTACTACAATGTTGGTTCAAAAATCATGTAGCAGACAAAACAAATTCTATCAAAATCAGTTCAGTAGTTTTCCAAGATAAAAACGATCGTCCAAAGTGGTGCAGGCTTCATTTTTGATTTGGTAAACCGATCGTTCTGTGGAACCATCTTTCTAAATCCACGATTAAGGATTCGAAAGGCAAAAACAAGAGTGAATGAAATAGTTCTGTGGTCGGTCTTTTAACTTTTAATTGGCAAATACCGTTTATCGAATTATCGATACGCAATTAAGATTAAGAGCAGAAAGATTCCGCGAATGGAAAATAAAATCATTAGATAGCAATAAAATGTCCACGAAACTTATTCAAAATCAAAACATAAAATTTTAAGAGGATACCTGAGTGTTGCCTGTTTTCGGCGTTTTCATACAAACGTATGCCCTTGTTTTCTTTTGTCCCCGTTTATTATCGAAAAAGTAAATTGTTCATAATTATTCTTTTAGCATAATAATACGTTGAAAAATATATAATATATAAATGGGGCATGCATGCCTATATAGCAGGCCTTAATATAATAAAAAAAAACATATGTATATTATGGCTCTACATGTCTTATTCGCAAAGAAAACAGGGGTATATGCTCGTATAAAAACTCCGAGACCAGTAGGGATCTTAACTGACAATCGATATAATTTGAATAAATATGCATTTTAGTCTTCGAATGACAAAGATAAGACTTACCTATCATTTTAGAACATTGGGCTATAAACTTTTATGGATAAAATTGATTGATGGTTTTGATTTTAATAATTATTGTATTAATATGACAGTTAACACTATTATGGGAGATCGCATGTATTGTGTTTGTAGATATGAATTGCAAATTAAAATCAATTTCATTATATTTAGCTTTTGAATAAAAAAGTATTTTACGATTAACTAGATCTACCTACAGGTACAAAAATGTTTATATTTGTACATGATTTGAGTTACCTATATTTTATACAATTTGTTTTTTAAATAAGATCTTTAAGGTATGCTTGTACTTTACCTTGTCTATGACTCTGAATTGGATATTATGTTGTGATTATGTTTGCATGGACTAATAACAACTTGCGCAAAAAATTGACGAATTCAAACAGCGAATATACCTAGCATATCTAGTAACACAGTAAGTACATAAAAGACAATAACAATCACTTTACATTCAGTATCACCTTTTAAAGTATAGTGTCTCTTTGTATGCTTAAGTTGATCTGTTTCAAGTCTAGAAAATGCATTTAAGGCGGCGCAGTGAGTGACAAAAGGCGTGACAAAGGTGTGAGGTTTGACATAAATTTGCTTGAGACCTTTTCAAGAGCTACTTTTACAACCGAAGATGACTAGAAGAACGCCATGCGAAGACATACGCAGCTGGTTTTACTTTATTTTCACGTTCTGCTTTTGCCACAGAATACAATAGTACCTACTGTATTTAGTTAGGTAACCCAACCTACTTAGGGCAATTTTGGTAAAGCTGTAGATATCTAAGAAACAGAAGAACTGGTTTTAAGGTATGGTTTAGATGGATATTTGTAATTATATACTAAAAGGCTAAAAGTATCTATATTGGTTCGTACGGTAGGAACTTATCAGCTTAAATTATTATGTTATTTATGTATTTACCATACCTAGATAGATACCGAGACATCCAATAAACGGCGAAGAACGAAATAAGTATAACATTTATCAGCACTTTAAACCTACATGAATGGCCTTTTGCGACCAAAAACAAAAAGTAAGTGGGTAAGCCAGCAAGTAGGCCGGTCAGAGGTTTGCTATTTGCAGTAGGCGGTTGAAAAACTTTGACACCAGGGTTCATCGGGTCGTTGGGCGAATTGGTGTACCGCTCGAAGGAGAAGAAGAAGCAAGCGTGGTAGGTTGGCAACGTAACGCCTGCGGGGAATCAAAGAGCAATATAACTGCAGCGAGCAACGAGACAGTTTGCTCGCAAAGTAAGCTCAGGCGCATTCGCCTACTATAGCCTGTTGCAATCGTCTGTAGTCTTCTAATCTCAAAAAATTACTAATAAGGGATAAAATTTACACAAACCGCAATTTGAATAAGTGATTGTTAGGAACTTGAAAGCTAAATGAATAGGTACCAACTTTGAATTTATTTAGTTGCGAATGTGATTTTTCTTAATAACATTAATAACTCTACATTCACAAAGATTTGTATTAACTGGTACCTTATCTTATCTTTTCCCTTGCACAAAGTCTCTCTTCTCTCTCTTTTTGTGTGGGACACCGAATCGTTCAACGACCCGATGAACCCTGGTGTCAGAGTTTTTCAACCGCCTACTGCAAGTAGCAGGACTCTGCCATGGTTGACATGCACAAAGTGCTAATACTTATTCCTAATTCAGCTTTACTTAGGTACTTTTCCAAGGTATTCGTAGACAAGTGCAAATAAGCTAACAAGTTTAGTACAGTCGGTCGGTGTACGAAGTTCATGAACAATCAAAACTTGTCGGACTGTCGGTAAATTGCGTTTTTACTGACCTGCACGTGTTTCAATAGACAGACAAACAGACAGATAAAAACACTGCATTGCTCACATTAACCATAACAATAATTACAAGACCAAAAACAAAGAACATAATAACAATACCTAATAGTTATTAACAGAAAATATTACGTATGTTTCTATTAAGGTCTTTCTATAGAACGTAATAGTCTATTGAATCGTTTAACATAATTTCGTCCGGTTTGTCGCTAATAACGATCACAAAAAATGAAAACCATAAAAATTGTATTTGTCATGAGTGCGCTCTCTCTCTCTCTTCGGGACACCGACTCGTAAAACGAGTCGATGAACCCTGGTGTCAGAGTTTTACAACCACTTAGGTACTAATAAGAAGTAGCAGACTTCTGACATGGTTGTGTAACGTGTGTGCTAGACCGACTGTACCTCATCATCTTCCTGCCCTTATCCCAATTACTTGGGGTCGGCGCAACACGTTTTGTTTGAACACAAAATCATGTTGCAAAAGGATTTGGCTTAATTTTACGACCGGCCGCCTGCCTGACGTCAACCCTCTTTGGGAATGCTATCGTAGGTGGTATTACCGCCACCATACGGTTGACCATAGTTGGCAGATGTTGTAGCTATGGTCAAAAACTCTACAAGGGGTGGCAGAATTCTTAGCCGCTACCACTAGACCGACTGTACCTATCCTCAAATAAATTAACGATGACAAAATATCTTGCCTATTTTGGAAACAAGTCCTCAGTGGGAAGATAATTAAACATTCTATTCGTAATGTAAGTACTAAAGTCCCGCGGCGTTCCCTTACTTTCAATAAATTTCATGAATTTTTCATAGCCTTTGCTGTTGAGTGCGATATTTATGCTCCACAGCATATTGCTTGCATTTAAATTGCATTTTAGCAATGCTTTTAATAGTCAATTACTTACATTGTCATTATACCTACACTGCAACCTATTGTAATTTGCGGTGTATATGATACTAGATACCTAATTTGGAATGAACTCGTGCGTATATGTAGAAATTCTGATTACAGATTTTAAAATTGTTCTTTTGAACTTAGTTATCATATTTATTCATTCACAGTTTTTATTCGGCGAGTAAATTAAACACAGTGTTATGTATGAGCCACCGAGCGGTCTCCCTAATTTGTCGTTATATTTGGCATAATGGTCAAAATTGACGACTAGGTTGGAAAATCTTTTTCATGTGATATTTATCAAATGAGAAGAGAGAGACCTTTGTTCAGGCTTGGTAAGATAAGATATGATTTACCAAATTGGAAATTTAAAGTTTGCAGGTAGAAAGTAGAAATTTACATCACTAAAATACCTTAGCACCTAAAGATACAAAATTACCTATTAGGTTGAGTATTTAAGGTACATTAAATTTGTAATTCATGATACATACATACATAGGTGTACAGTTGGGGTCTAAAGAGCATACCTAGCACCGCCTTAAATGATTCAAAATATCTCTAAAACTACATTACTTTTGTAAATTATTTCTTTTGTTTTCTATGCAGCTAGTTAAACTAAGTATATTCACAACCAAAAAAATAATTCACAAAAGTAATATAAGTAGTTTCAGAGATATTTTGAACCATTTGAGGCGCTCCTAGGTATGCTCTTTTGACCCCGACTACATACTTTACACCTTTATACCTTGCGGGGTAATTCATGGTTGTTCTTATATAACTTACATATTTACGTAGAAATCGGGTTGGGAAGAGACTCGCCCATTTTAGAAAGTAGTATTTAAAGTCGTGTCGCAGGCAGAGTCGCAGGTGCATTGTGTTAGCCGCAGGACAGATAAAATCGCCAATTAAAGGAAAAAGTGACCACAATATTGTTTAATGATTGTCAATTTTTTGATTCGATTAAATACAGTTAGGCAGACCGCCAGTTACACTGATGCAGATAAGCAGAGAGGTAAGTTTGTTAGTAGCAAAAACACTAACCTATTAAAGTGATACCAACTTATTAAAAAATGTGCCATGGCTGATGAGGTAGTTCATAAGAGTATTTAGCTGTAGGTACTAAAATTCTAATTCATTCACAGAAATCTTGCAAGTGATTGTTGTCAGATCTAGTTACTTGACAGAATTTCGATTCCTGACTTTCGGCACAATTAGGTAGTTTTCAAAACAGACGTTCGTGTTTTTTGTGTGCTAATATGCTTATATTGTTTAGTTATCAATCAAGTAAGAATTGCAGGTTGTAATAAACTTTTGCGTGTACCTAAGTATATTTTAGTCGTATTTTCAATTTGTAAGACATATGAAATTTTTTTAGGAAAATATTCCAAATCGCGACTGCACTTTCCTCGGATAAGTTTCGACCCGTTCATTCCTAATTGCCAAACGGAACTTAAGATTCCGATAACCTCGATACGCTTCGGTGTGACGGGCAGCTGTTCGGCAAGTCGTAATTCGGGATCACGTTGGAGACAAATGTCTGTTATTACACTTAAAGGTTTCACGGTGCTTACACCGAACCGTGCAATTTCGGGATACTTGTTTACATGATTCATTCATGGTATTCATGGCGTCGTTCCGTCATGGGCAAGGTGTTTAGTGGCGTTTGCTGGTACTGAATGCCGCTGGTGATAAAATTACTTCATTTCACGAATATCTTTGGGTTTTGCCGACAAGTGTTCATATATTTCCCAGCTTGTTAATGCAACAAATGACTGCCATTGTATCCTTTTATCAAAGTGAGAAACAAATTAGCACTTCGCAAAAAATATATTTAAGTACAAAATCTTTAAACGAGCTAGAGCAAATCGCGTCAAGTTTGTGTTGAAAGCGTTTTGGTACACTATGCTATGATACAAAGAAAACTGATTGTAGAATTGCCACAATGCGAATTTAAGAACAAACTGCCGGTTCAACCCTTTTTTTCAGCTTATTAAGTAATTTCTAAGTTGGTATTTCTGTGACTTTTATACAGAGCCACGTCTGAAGAAACATCATGTTACATAATACTTGCGGAAAATATTGCTGAAAAATACAAGTGTATAAATATGACATCAAATGTATCTCGTTGATGTCCTTTGTATGAAAATTTTTCTCTCTTTCATTGTTGATTGTAACGTGCCTAAAGTTTTGTCATACAATGAAATATTATTGGAATATGACATCAAAGAAAATTGTGATAAATCAACTATGGGTACCGAAGTTCAACGCATGTGAGTTCCTACCCCCAAGAGTTTAGCAAATACACTTTTTCTAACCGCAAAATCAAGACCACCGCCCCAAATAAAGACAGTCAAAATTAATTACAGGATTATCTGGAGGTTTCTCCACTTTTTCCCGTCCGCGGTTCGGAGGGTAGCGGCCACGTGCCGCAGCGACCGACAGATGTGCGCTGACACCTGCCCTGCCACTCCTACCATCACTTTCTAACCTATCATCATGGACATCTATCTATCCCTGTCGTACCGACTTATTTTTATATAATTTATACAAAGTGACGGTAACTAGAATGGACCTTGAGGCGATTAAAATGACCAGTACCTACATACCTCTGATTATTTATCGCGATGCCACAGGTTGCTTTGTGACGGTTCACAGGTAGCTTTGTGAAATTCACAGGGAAACAAAGCAGATTTATGTACCCTATACTATGTACCAGGTTCTTATGAAAACTTACTTACTGTAGGCTCTAATCCTTAGCTCTGCGAAAAGAAAATTCTGTGAATGAAAAGCTTCAGTCAAATATCTTACTTATATTATAATTCACATCACATTTATTTGACGCTTTGAGCTTTGTAAAACATACGATTTTTCATCTATTGGGATTGTAATGCACTCACAGTGCTATATTATTCTCACAAGTATCTCAAGAGCTATCGATGCACATCGATAGCTCAGTGGCAGAGCGGTGGGGCGTTTACCCATGCGGCCCGGGTTCGATCCCCGGTCGATGCATGTCATTTTATCTATTTCTTATTTTCACGATTTTTCATAAAAATATTTCATGTAGGTAAATCGAGTCCTGGACCGTCATTCAAAAAGTTCAGTCGCTAAATTTACATGATTACATTTTAAAACATTTTGAATTTCTGTGACTATATGCGCATTGGTGAAATGTGACTTTAAATGAATTCAAGACGTTTTCCAATAAAACTTAGTATAATAGAGTTTTGCAAAAACGGCATGAAACGGTTATCCGAGCTAGCGTAATACGCAGTAAATGGTGTCTAACTAAAGTGGGCATTGTACTCGCATTTGCAGTACCTATGTGCCTGCTTTTCATGAGGGGTAGTAAAAGTAACATCTTGCACTGCGCTCGCCAATCCGCCTGCCAAGCGTGGTGAGTATGGCAATACCCTCCGATAGGAGGAGGCCCATGTCCAGCAGTGGAGTGTTGTGGCTGTTATGGTTATAGGTACTAAAAGCAGCAATACATAAGCAAGCCATACAGGGTATAAGGGACGTTGCAGGTCTCCGAATACTCATGTCTCAAAGGTTGCACGCAGATCATGAAAACTGAACAACTTTTTCCCTTTGAACCTAACAGGAAACGAAAAACAAACAAAAAAGACCTCCCTACAAAATTACGACACATTTTGAGCTTACTTTTATTTTACCTCTTATGGGAAGTTGTTCAGTTTCATGGTCTGATGCATCCTATCAGTCTATCAGTATTCGGAGAGATGCTATTCCTGTTTCTAATATTGATAAATAAAGGTGATAATAAAACATATTTATATCGGTAATTTATATCTCCTTTTGGTCCTAAACAGACTTTACTTTTTAGAAAGTGATGATGCATTTAAAGAATCCTCGACTCAGTATGTACGAGATAATTATTGCTTAATTAGATACATTTGGCGGATACCAGAGATCGACCGCCCTTTGGACCAGGCAGGCACGTAATCAGATGTTTCGGCATTTAGTTTCATAGATAATTGCATTTTTGTGACATTGGTATTTTTGGATGTCCATTACAAAAAAGTGCTAGAAAAATTATTGTATTTGGTAGTCATCATCACAATGGAGGGACTATACGAAATTTCGAAAATGCATTTTCGAAATTTGTGTTCCTTGACTTGTGACCATGGTCAATTTTATGAAGTAGGATATTTTGGAGTTACTAATTTGGAGGTCTGTAAAAATATAAGTTTTAGTGAATTCATTCGTTTTTATAGTCAGTACGATGGATTCTAGTAGATTCCGAAACTAATCTTAACTCAATACCCCACAACTGGACCCTTTTTGTGCGGAGGCCCACACAATTTATTCTTTTCTTTGTCCGTAGAGACACGTTCAATCTTTGGGAAATCTGTAAGAAAGTGTTACAGCAGAAGTTGGCATTGAGCCTCCAAACAATAAAAAAGTAGGACCAATTTCAGGCAAGCCCACCCAAAACTTCCGTTTTCATTTCAAGTAGGTACGTGCCTGTGCGCAAACTTGCCCACGCGCAGGTGCAACGGTTATTCCAATTTTAATACAGATGTCGCGTGCGTCGCCTTTTTACCCGACGACGCTCCATTATAATTAAAGAATAAGTATTATTTTCTCGTAAACCAGGAGCCTGATCTGCGCTCGCGACCGCCACGCGCCTCTTCGATATTCGAATTTTGAAAAGAACGGTACTTTCCGATGTTTTTAAATTACGATTATTTCTTTATCAAGCGGTTAATTGCAAATGAAAACGAGTCGATGCACTGTGTTCGCAGTAAAATGGGATTGTCGATTCGCGCGTACCATCTTGAAAATATTCCGTTTATAACTTTTCGATTCGGTTTTTACGACAATGTTTTACTTATTCCGTGTATTTGCAAGTCGTTTGCAAGTGCTTATGTCACAAACTTACTGCTTATTTCACCGACAACATTGTTGCAGGACATTTTTATTTGGTTAAAGTAAGTAGATTGGTTTTGTTTTTGTTATTTTTCTATATAGTGCCGTGCGTTTCATCAAATAGTTCCTCTGGCGTCATGTTGGTAGCATTGGAAAGCTGTTTACGGCGATCTTCCAATGCTACCTACATGACGCCAGAGGAAGTATTTTAATGAAGCGCACTTTACAGAATTTTGCTAGAGTTTTCTCAGGACCACTTTTGTAAAAAAGTCGATTCTCTTCTTATTTCGAGGGTCAGCTCTCAAACGTCACAGATTTAAATATGGAACAACTGGTACATTTTCCCGCGCAGTAGACACATACGCCGGGGGCCGTATCCGCCTACCATTGTGGCTCACAATGCTCCATACGTCACGCTAACGAGGCCTGCAAGCAAACCCGGCGCATTTGTAAAAACACCAATAACTGGTCCATTTCGGCATATTGTTTTGACATATAATAAATATTTGTAAGATTACGCGCGCACAGATTGCGCGGCTGATTCTCGTATCGGGGGGCTATTTCCTTTTGTTCGTGGCTATTGTTTCGTTGAGGATGTGCAGTGGGCGTCCGGTCTGGACAGTGTTGCCAGACTGATTAAAAACCAGTGCCTCCATGAACATCGAGTGCGAAACTGACCCTTGAAAGATGTATTAACGAAGAACCAAGGTCTAAACGGTCGCTAAACTAAAGAACGCTGTTTCGAAGTATGGCTGGAATGAAGAACACTAGTCCAGAAGAAAGTTAGTTTGAGCGATGAAAATCGTAAATGTGCTCTTACTTCTGGAACCGGAGCCCCGATGATATGCGCCCTACTTACTGGTACTGGTAGGTTATCATAAAATAACACCAAGTCAAACAGAACGACTCTACTCATAAAATTAATAAGAAAACATTTAATTCATTTAGTACGCATCTGGCAACCCATACCTATATGCGCAGGCGCAGCAGGAGCGTATTACACACGGTGGCGTACAGCAGCGCGCACTACCAGGTGGATCCTACCGAACGAAGCTTATCGCTGAAGTATCTTTTTGAACTCCCACAGCAGTTGCCACTTTATTTTGGTTAAGGATTTATAAAAACTACCTGACTTAGATTTTTCGTCATTAATAATGTTATAATTTATAATATTTGAAATTTGTTTTTTGTCTGACTCTATATCAGCCCATGGAAAATTCAGTAAAAAAAATCGATGTCAATCATAATGTCACATTTTTCCTCATCATTATCAATTCTCAGCTATTTTCTTTCTAGCTTATATGTGCCATATGAACTATTGAAAACATTAAACGATGGTCGTTAGAAGACTCAGTGACCAAGAGAGAAGAGACTTCACGATTTATTCCTTGGTCAGTTTACGAAATCCATAGGTGGGTATAAATAGGCGCAATACCATGAACACGTGTTCACAATTTAAAAATTACGCAGCTGAACTTTGATGACTGGACCAACGTCTCGCAGGTTGTGGAATACCATCACATTCTTAATTCAAATGAAGAATAAAATTAATGATGCATAATAATTCACACCCAGAACAATACTGAAATCCTCCTTAAATTAAAGCAAATCAGCGCCTTAAAGACATATGCCGGCAGCGTCTACGCAGAAACCCCGCACGTCGCGCAAATTGTAGGGTACTCGGCCAGTTAGCGCCTCGTAGGTGACATTTTATCCAAACCATCATCAACAACAGTCACATTGTCCACTGATAGCCACAAGTCGTCGTCATATTCATATAACCAGAAATTTCTCAGCTGAGGTTGGGTCAAATTTAGTCTCCTTCTCTACTAAGTACTAACTAACTCTGCTGGCTCAGCGACCCAAAGAGGCCGCTTCTCTACTAAATGCCATAATTTTTTTACTTATTTAAACCAAGTGTAAAATAAAATTAATGTTGCATAATAATTCACACCCAGAACAATACTGAAATCCGCCTTAAATTAAAGCAAATCAGCGCCTTAAAGACATATGCCGGCAGCGTCTACGCACAAACCCCGCACGTCGCGCAAATTGTAGGGTACTCGGCCAGTTAGCGCCTCGTAGGTGTCATCATCCAAACCATCATCAACAACAGCCACATTGTCCACTGATAGCCACAAGTCGTCGTCATATTCATATAACCAGACATTTCTCAGCTGAGGTTGGGTCAAATTTAGTCTCCTTCTCTACTAAATGTAGGTACCAACTAACTCCGCTGACTCAGCGACCCAAAGAAGCATCTCTACTAAATGCCATCAATTACATATTTAAACCAAGTATAAAATTAATGTTGCATAATAATTCACATCCAGAACAATACTGAAGTCCGCCTTAAATTAAAGCAAATCAGCGCCTTACAGACATATGCCGGCAGCGTCTACGCACGAACCTCGCACGTCGCGCAAATTGTAGGGTACTGGGCCAGTTAGCGCCTCGTAGGTGTCATTTTATCCAAACCATCATCAACAACAGCCACATTGTCCACTGATAACCACAAGTCGTCGTCATATTCATATAACTAGAAATTTCTCCGCTGAGGTTGGGTCAAATTTAGTCCCCTTTCTATACTAAGTACTATAGCTAAGTACTAACTAACTCCGCTGATTCAGCGACCCAAAGAGGCCGCTTCTCTGCTAAATGCCATATTCTTTTTTACATATTTAAACCAAGTATAAAATAAAATTAATGTTGCATAATAATTCACACCCAGAACAATACCGAAAGAATAAAATCCACCTTAAATTAAAGCAAATCAGCGCCTTAAAGACATATGCCGGCAGCGTCTACGCACAAACCCCGCACGTCGCGCAAATTGTAGGGTACTCGGCCAGTTAGCGCCTCGTAGGTGTCAATATCATCCAAACCATCATCATCAACAGTCCACAGTGTCCAAAACTGGACATGAGAAAGTTTTTGACAGACTCAACTCGTCGTCATACAACTTTAGAAAATGCTCAGCTGAACTTTGGTTCAAATTTAGTCCGCTTCTCTATTTAGTAACTTCGCTGACTCAGCGACCCAATGAGGCCGCTTCTTTACTAAATGCCATTAGTCACATATTTAAACCAAGTACCTATAAAATTAATGTTGCATAATAATTCACACCCGAACAATACCAAAAGAAATAAATCCGCCTTAAATTAAAGCAAATCAGCGCCTTAAAGACATATGCCGGCAGCGTCTACGCAGAAACCTCGCACGTCGCGCAAATTGTAGGGTACTCGGCCAGTTAGCGCCTCGTAGGTGTCAAGATTGCCATAATTTGCACCCTGGACACCCTGCAGCAGCTTTCGTCACGTGTACCGTCTAAATACCTTTTATTACCGAGGAAACGTACTGATTTACAATGAAAATAAAAGTCAGTATCTCACCGAAGGTGTTAAAACGTGAGATAAGAGATTGTGAGTTGTAAGGCCTGTTTGGTATCGTCTGATGCATGTTTCCTCTTAACAAGTGTGAGGAATATTTTGTAGAAAATATTTTTTGCGAAAATGAAGTAGATTTTTAATCTTATCTAGGCATAGTGTTCAGATACAGCATCAATGCCTGAAGAATTATTCTGAAAACTTAAAGAATATCATGATTTATTTTATTGTTGGTGAAAGTTGGATTGATCCTTGAGTTGTTTAACCATAATATGTCCCTAATTTGTGTCAGTAGCCAATTTACCTCATCCTGTCGGCATAGAAGATTCAAATGTAATTCAAGGATAGTCATACTTACATTAAAACTACAAAGGAGCGCCATATAAAACAACCGACAAATTAGTTGAAAAGCAAGCATATCTTGCTTGCTTCTTACAGTTTTTTCCTAATTCCATTTCTACAAAAACCAAGAAAAAATCAATTAAAAGTTAGCTCCTCATTATTACAATCCAAAAGAATTTCTCCCTAACTAATCTTCTTCGAATGAGCTGTTTACGCCGTAAGCCGAAAAAAAAATCATTTCACTCGTTGATTTATTGAGATTAATGATAATGAAAAGACTCAACAATGGAAGAATGTCTTGATTCTAAACGTCGGCTTCGGAGATCATGCAAATTCGGAACAGAATAAGCATGCGCCAGTAAATTATTCAACGATTAAAAGACTCATTGACTACAGATCGCATTGCACTATCCTACTGATCTCGCCTGATTCGGTATACATTGCTAACTAACTCCTCTAGCTTAGTGACTCGAAATGAATCTTGGTCTACGAAACGAGATTCCTCCACTGATCCCTGTCGTGTGCTACCGCCAGCCAATAACTGATTTGGAGAGGGCCCTGGTTAGTTTCCACCATGTCTCTACAGCGGTACTTGGCGACCCGTGTACGCTCTTTTGACTACCCGATTAGTCCCATTTATTTGAATAAAATAGACCCGCATTTGTCCGCTATCTCACATGTTGGTAAGTGATGATGCAGACGATGTTGGAGCATGCTTGCCTAGGTATTGCCTGCTCACTCTTGCCTTGAAAAGGCCAAAGTTATAAAGTTGCGGAAACAGATCCACCGGCAGATAATTCCACTCCTTAGCTGATGATGAAAGTTGAAGAAAATCGCTTTGTGCGAATAAGAGGTACATCAACGACATAAAGGTGGAATCCCAACTATTTAATATAATAGAGATAAGATAACCCGCAATGTATACTGAAATGGGCCCTGCTGGCAGGTAGAGATTTGAACGAGATTTCTGTTCGTAGGGTAAACAGATTAAATCCCATTCAATCGCAGAACGTGCTCTGAAAGCGAATGTCTTTAGATTCTTAGTAGATTAAAGTCGATTCCAAAACATCTTCAATGGCAACCCACGCGTCTTCTCATTGATATTCAAAAACATCTTTTCTAAACTCAGTGTCTGTGAATGCGTTTTTGCTCATTCATCAACGCATAAACATTCTTCAAGTTTAATATGAAATTATGAATTATGTTTTTGACGATCACATTCAATTGTATTCCGATGTTAGAAACGAAATACTTTACTAACGAGCTCTGAAAGGTTCATAAAAATATGTCACATGGATTTAGTTTTCTGAGGTGAGTTTCTTCGCACATTATCGAACTATTTTGACTTTGAGATTTCTCTTCGGCCATAAATTGTGAGGCATCAATATTGTATGATGAGATTAATGCCCATGTTGGTCGGACCATTGGAGTTGTATAATCCCATTGTGTTTTTTTGAGCTTTGAGATCGGTTTCAAAGCCGCCAGATTGACGTCAACTTGTCGGAAGAAACTGTTAGAAAATGATAAATTCATCTTTAATAATCTCGACTCAAGACTAACGACACCTTTTATTCATCTCGAATCGTTACAATGTTGTTTTGATTTCAAACAATGAACATGTTCTGTAATGAGTTCGAGCTATTGATTTCATATTTCCATTCACATGCAGGTTGTCAAAACGTCGGGCTGGTGGTGGTGTGAATTGGCAGCGGAGCATGAAGACATTGTTAGGATTCCCTGACCAAACTAGCGCCGTCGTACGTTAAAAAAAATCATCAGCAGTTACAGGTAACAGGTGAAAAAAACATACATAGATAAATTTGGCATAAATCTGTTCGATCCAATTCCTGTAAAGTTATGGAACTATTGTGGAAGCTTATTTCAGTTTAATTCTAGGTCTTAGGTAGCTAGGTAGTAATATTAGGGAGACGGCACGTGGGGCATCTTTACCGATGGTTCACTACTAGCGACGATTTTGATGCTTACTCACGCGTTTCTACTATGTACGTATACGCAGCGGGACCCTAAGCCAGAATGGAATGAAACTTATGTGGTCTTGTATGTATTAATTTGTACCTACAGAAATGTGAAATAAAAAAATTTGTACCTCTGTAAAAAAAAAGTTATGGACCAATTTGCAAAACGTCAACCCAGCGGGACCCCACTTAAATTGACAGTTTAGACTCAAAGTAAGCATATATTCGGAAAGCCCTGAATTTGTACCTTACAAATAATATTCGATCATTCTCCTGAAGCGAATAGTCTAGGAGCTATAACCGATTAAAGTCAGCGTCAAGCCAGCGGGACCCCGTGTCAAAGTACAATCCACACTTAAAAAAAACATATTTTTGGAGAGCCCTGAATTTGTACCTTCCGAAAATACCTTTATACAGCTTGTAACATTAATATTTCACGAGATATTAACGATTGAAATTTTATAGTCTAAGAGTCAGCGTCCAAAAAATATTTGGTGATTTATAGTTACCATCTTAAGTTCCCCTACAAACAGAGTACCAAGCTAGTATTTTAAGAAGGAATACTGACATTTTACCGTGACAATCGATTTAAAGGATAAACTGCTTCTGGTTTTTCATACAGTTACTAAGAGTAACCAGTGTAGTTTGATCCCAGGTGATAATATCACGAGGCAGGTTCATCATGACATGCAATGTACGGTACGGCCACAGAAGTAGGAATATGTAAGGAAGCAACCATACATAGATGAAAGAAGACTAAAGCATAAGAATAAATAATAACACTAAGCTGAAGGCTTTGAGAAATCTCGGGTTTATCCCACCGTGTTCATACATTTTGTGTTGAAGATTTATTTTTGTTAGATTGGTTTGGTATCTTAGGAGGTCTAACTTAGATTTTCTCTTTGGACCACCTAAAGAGGGACACTCTGTATAAATACCTGAAATAATGCGTATTTTCAAGTAAATAATGCTAATAATAATTACTTTAACGGGTCTTATCGCGATAGTTTTTTAGGTAAATAAGCGATTTACCTGGAAACTCGACGTTTCGACTGCTAAATAAAATTTGACTGATAAATCAGCAATCGCGGAACACCTATTGTCATCTGGTGCCAACCATTGGATCGAGCTTCATGCCCCAAAAGCCCTCTCTGTGTGAACAGTCCCAAAAATCCCACAAGGTGATTATCCTACTAATATTATAAAGGCGGATGTTTGTGTGTGTGTTTGTTACGACATCACGCAAAAACGGCTGATTAGATTGACATGGAACTTTGCAGAAATATAAAAGGGCATCTGGAATAACACATAGGATACTTTTTACCACGGAAAAATGTCTCATTCCCACGGGATCACGCATTTTCCAATATTTTTGAAATAGGTGGCGTGACTGAGCCGATTCGCGTTTTAAACGTTTTCGCCGTAAACTAACAGCGACATCTCTTGGCGAATAATGCTTTTTTCCCGCGGAATAATAGGTTGCAGCGAGTGAAACCGCTGACGGGCAGCTAGTAGTAAATAATACTACCAAGTAGTGGTTAAAAAGTAGGTTCTTATATTCAAACAAATCCTTAGTCTACTTATGCATCGCCGAAGACATCTTAATACCGCGTTTTAGGAAAACGCTCCGACCTAACAGCGACATCTGTTGGTCGGTTTAAGAAACACCTTATACTAACTTTAGTATAGACCAGTATGAACATTCCGGCCGCCATGGACCGAGTCCATTAAAAAGCACAAATAGAAAATAAAAACATTAACAAATGTAAATAAACTTTGCTTAAACTAATAATTAAACATCTGCATCTGCAGCAGGTAACACTATGATTTTAGATACAGGTCTTTTGATAACCTTGCCCTTATATCTGAGACTAACCACACGGGTAAGATTGTCCAAACCGGGATGTTTGTCTACTATCAGACCAAAAAGCCACTGTGCAGGAGGAAGATCATCTTCCTTTACTAACACCACACTACCAATCTGTGGTTCAGGTGTCTGTTCAGACCATTTATATCGGTGCTGCAGCTGTGTAAGGTACTCCTGCGACCATCTGCGCCAGAAGTCCTGGGTCATTTTTTGAGTCAAATGCCATCGTTTTAGGCTGCTGATTGTGGAATTTTCATAATTCACAGCGGGGACCATAACTAGTGGTTCACCTACGAGGAAATGGCCAGGGGTTAGAGGATAAGGATCCTCAGGATTATTCGACAGCTGGGAAATGGGTCTCGAATTGAGACAAGCCTCAACTTGTATCAAGACTGTCGAAATCTCCTCAAACGTGAGAGTGCTGTCTCCTATGACACGCTTGAGGTGATGCTTGGTGGACTTTACTCCCGCTTCCCACAATCCTCCAAAGTTTGGAGAACGGGGAGGGATAAAATTAACACAAGTTCACAAAAGCAAAATATTTTCTTAAAATATTATGTAGGAGGAGTGATGAGGCCAGTAGGCCGAGTGACGACGGAGGAGGGAAAAGGGTTGCAACCCACCTGGTCAGGGAGTTGAGACCAGGGGAACGACTGTTCCGACCGGACATGTTTGGAAGTTGTATTTATAGCGATCGGCGGAAACACTTCGATACCGCGTTTCAGGCTTCGTCTTCTGATTGGCTAATCTTCTCTGACAGAGTGACGTAGCTTGTTATCCAGTTGCTAGGCAGCTCAGGACTTGGCATGTGGGGCGCATGCGCGCCGCCACATCACTCCCCCTTTTTGGAGTGTCGAAGACGCTGTTCAGCCATTGATGTCTTGAGGCAGAGATGCTTCATCGTGCAGTCAGGCGGTGAGGCTAGCAGGCATGTAGCAGTGGTAGAGCAGGCTGCACGCTGGAGTGTGTCGACAGTCGTGGCTGCTGTAGACCCTGAGATGCTTGAGTGCCGACCGAGGATAGAGCACATGTCGTACTGTAGATCCAATACTGGTACTGCGATGAATGCCGAAGACCAAGTGGCTTGATGATGCGTTGAGGTTAAGCAGTCCAGGTTGCGCTGATGTCCGGTGGAGTGGTGACGTCATGTTTGCTTGGTGCTGCAGTCTGGCGAGGCGTTGCGGCGAGCAGGTATGCAGAGGCGAGCAGGATACTGGAGGTAGTTACTCGGACAGTGTCAGCTGCTGAAGGCCGTGCAGGTGCTGATGCTGGCTCCAGGTCTTCGAAGCGTCGATGACAGGTGGAGGCAGGAATGATGCCGCAGATGTGCTGGAGGGAAGCTGTGACTGCAGTGGTTGATGACGTCTGGCTCCGTTGATGAGGTTTGCGATGTCCGTCACGTCGTCGCTGTTGATCACGTCGGGGTCACCAGTGTAGGAGGAGTGATGAGGCCAGTAGGCCGAGTGACGACGGAGGAGGGAAAAGGGTTGCAACCCACCTGGTCAGGGAGTTGAGACCAGGGGAACGACTGTTCCGACCGGACATGTTTGGAAGTTGTATTTATAGCGATCGGCGGAAACACTTCGATACCGCGTTTCAGGCTTCGTCTTCTGATTGGCTAATCTTCTCTGACAGAGTGACGTAGCTTGTTATCCAGTTGCTAGGCAGCTCAGGACTTGGCATGTGGGGCGCATGCGCGCCGCCACAATTACAAGTCCAAAAGTTACCTAAAAATTTAAAGTTCACAAAAATATGAAAAATTTTACAAGTTCCGTAAACACAAAATATCGACAAAGTCCGAAACACGAAAATTTTCTAAGTGTTTGAGCAAAGTAAATCCGCTTTGAAATCCGGCATAGGTTCCCCGTCGGAACACTTTTTGCGGAATTATTCTAAGTTCATGCAAACACTTCACGAAAAAAAAAATGGCGCGCAGACGTAAACTTTTGTGAAAGATATTTTCAAATTCAGATTATAAATAGTTTTACCATCTAAACTTATGTAAATTCTAGCGCCCGTGCTCGATATTAACCAAATTCATACTATAGTGATAAGTTCCAAGGTTGATCCGTATGCTTTTCGGCAGAAAACCAAGAAACATGAACAGACGCCACGAAGTGTAACGAACTTTTTGCAAAACACTTAGAAACTCTCTTTTCAGCGGTTTAAAGCAAGATTCCTGTGTATTAAAACTCATAAACTGTGTTTTTAACTTGTGTTTGGCCACGACGCAGCAGATTTAAGTCGGAAAATTCGAAAATACTAATCTTACAAAAATTCAAATTACGAACATTTTAAAACATATGCATTCAGTGCTCAATAGGTACTTTGTTTTATGACAGAACTATAAGACATTCTTGTGGAGTCTTCAAACACTAAATACGTTTCAACAGAAGCCAGAACTTGAACCAGAAACAGTCATTCTCATCAGTAATTCTGCATATAGCTTCTGATTTTATCCATCAAGCATATCTTCTTTCTGTTATCAACATATCAATCTCCGGGCTGGCCGGCTGGAGGCGCCATCTGTTATCGAGTAGCTGTACTATTCACTCGCGCGAACTTCGGTCCGCTACATTGTAGAGATGAGACATCAGGTGAAAGTACACATGGCCGCCCATTCGCAACGCACGCGCCGAATTTTGAATTCTTTAATGGTCTGGGTCAGACCACAACCGGATAGTTGGCGCTCAATGTTTTTATCAAAGACGGACGCGGAGGCAGGCTACAACATAGCACAATGCTCATCCAACTCCAACCATGACGTTGCTACCGGATACCAGCGCACTCCCAGTGGGCGTCTTTGAAGCCAGGCAGCGGGCTCCTTTGATCTTCAACGATACTTATGATTATGAAGAAACCTCCGTACTTTTTACTTAAGGCTACATAACTTTTTATTGTTTTACTTTTTATTTTATTTTGATTGTTAACCCTTTTGTTAATTTTTTGTAAAAGCTTTTATAATTTTTTACTTCCCTATCGATGAGAACATGTCGCAATCACAACAATCCGATCCTAGCAACAGTCAAACACAATCTCAGGGTACAACTCAATTCAACGGGTTTTTGTGTAATCTATGTACAGATTTACCGCTCTATTTCCGTACTAAACATGGGCTCAATGTCCACATAGGCAAAATACATAAACCAGGACCTGCTAGACCTAAAAACTCTTTCATCGTTAACCCCACCACAGTCACAGTTAATCTACCGCCTCAGTCAACGACACCGTCCACAATAACGCATAATCTCCCTCCCCAGTCAACGACGCTGCCCACACCAACCCATAATCTACCTCCCCAGTCAACGACGCCACCCACACCAACTCATAACTGAAAGCCACTTTGGCAGCTATTATGTGAATGGAAAAATAGCATACCCGTTATAAAACGAATTCCTAGGGGTGCTAGACTCAGCGTGGCGACTGCATTAAAAGCTTGCATCGATAAAGTTGTTTCGTCAAATTGCAGGGCCAGCTGGCAGGAACTACTAAGTTTCCCTTATCGTATCCTTCACATCAATAAGAATGATGACACAAAAATAAGCCTAACCCAAAAAGTTAAAAACAATTGTTCTCAACCGGCAAACTGTTTAATCTTCAAAAAAACCAGCTCTAGAAATTCTCCGTCTGGGAATCAGCGCACCATTTCTAAAAAAGTAGAAGAAAAGATCGGTGATGGTGATCTAAAGGGTGCCAGTCAACTTTTGTTTTCTAATGACATTATTGCACCGAATAACGAAGAAACCGTTCAATCTCTCCGTTCTAAACACCCACTTCCTTCTTCTTCGACCCAACTCCCCGATTTTGAACAGCAGCCCAATATTCTTCCACGCGTGACGCCTGAAGATATCCTCGCAGCTATTCAATCCTTTAAAATTGGCTCGTGTGGCGGCATGGATAGCCTTTCTCCCCAGCATTTAAAAGACCTAGTTTGCCACTCTGCGGGAGAAGCCGCCAGTGCCTTAGTTACAAGCTTAGCACGTCTTGCAGACTTAATGCTGTCGGGTTCTGTAAACGAGGAAATTATCGAGGTTCTCTACGGCGCAAACCTTGTTGCATTAAAAAAGAAGGATGGTGGCATCAGGCCAATCGCCGTGGGTACCACGTTCAGGCGTTTGGTTTCTAAATTATCCTGCAAACACGTAATGCCCACTCTAGCATCAAGGTTCCAGCCGATTCAAGTTGGTTTTGGCTCCAAGGGCGGCTGCGAGGCAGCTGTTCATTCAACGAGGACTTTTCTGAAACATAACGAAGGGTGCGTGCTTCTCAAAGTCGATGTGAAGAACGCTTTTAATTCCATCAACCGGGCAACTCTTCTCTCTGAAGTAAAAGAACACATTCCAGCTTTGTATCCCTATCTTTGGCAATGTTACAGTACACCCTCTAAATTGCTTTACAAAGAACACCTACTCCACTCTTCCGTTGGCTGTCAGCAGGGAGATCCGTTGGGCCCAGCAATTTTCAGTTTAGCCATTCACCCCTCCATCTCTTCCTTAAAATCCAAATACAACGTCTGGTATCTTGATGACGGCACGATCGGTGGTCAACCAGATACAGTACTGGAGGACCTGAAGACTCTTATCGATGCTTTTGCTGAGATCGGCCTCGAACTAAATTTCAGTAAGTGTGAGCTTTACATCCACCCTTCTGTCTCCTCAGATGCTCGGCATGAAATTCTATCACAGTTCAACTCCGTCGCTCCAAATATTCAGATAGCAACCGAAGCCTCGCTCCGCTTACTGGGTGCTCCACTCTTGGATGAAGTCATTCCCTGTTTTATTGACGAACAAGTGAACAAGTTCAAAGACAACTTCGATAGATTGCTAGAAATCAATCCACATATGGCGATTACAATAATAAAATTTTGTCTTTTCGTTCCAAAGTTCACCTACGTTCTGAGATGTTGCCATCTGTGGAAATTCAAGAGTCTTCTGTCAGAAATGGACGACCAGATTTACAACCTGCTTATAAAAATTCTAAATTGCCAACTTACTCCTGAAGCGTGGTCCCAGGCGTCACTTCCAATACGTTTCGGAGGCATCGGAATCCGGAAAATATCTGCAGTTTCTTTGCCCGCCTTTCTCTCGTCTGCCAGCGGCTGCATTTCACTGTTCCACAAAATTGTCGGCCCTTCTTTAGGAAACGTTGACATCACCTTCCTTTCAGAAGCAGTGGATGAGTGGAGATCCATAACATCCAGTGATCTTCCCTCTTCTCTGCACTCGCAGGTACAGTGGGATGAGCCGCTGTGTAAAAGGGTTCAGTCGGACCTATCGGAGTCGTGCGTCAGCACACCCGACCGCGCTCGCTTACTGGCATCTTTCGAAAAAGAGTCTGGTCTCTGGCTTAATGCTCTTCCCTCACCCAACATTGGTACCTTGCTTGACAGTTGCTCATTGTCTTTAATCATAGGTCTCCGCCTAGGATTAAGGACCAATCACCCACACGACTGCGGTTGCGGCGCACAGGTCAACCAATTCGGCCACCACGGACTTTCTTGTCGAAAAAGCGCCGGCCGCATCCCCCCGACATGCTGCCCTGAATGATGTTATCCGTCGGGCTCTTGTCTCAGCGAACGTTCCGGCAAAGTTGGAACCAAACGGCATCGTTCGTTCTGATGGCAAGAGGCCCGACGGCGTAACCCTCATTCCGTGGCAGCAGGGTAGAAGCTTGGTGTGGGACGTCACCTGTGTGGATACGTTGGCCCCATCCCACCTCCAAACCACAAGTGCCCGTGCTGGTTCAGCAGCCGCAAACGCAGAGGCAGCGAAGGTGAGAAAATATGCGGAAATATCGAATAGCTACATGTTCTCGCCGATCGGTTTTGAAACCCTGGGCCCCTGGGGGCCTGAAGCTAAAAAGCTTGTGAAAGAGATTTCAGTGCGTATCTACAAGGCATCTGGTGACCGACGTGCTGGCATTTTCCTCGCCCAACGAATTAGCCTAGCTATTCAAAGGGGGAATGCTGCCAGCATGCTGGGAACCATGTCTTGTGGAGACGCACTGGAAGGGCTTTAATGTAGGTTAAGTTTGTAAATATTTTTGTAAATAGTTGTATTTAGTTCTTTGAAATAAAAAAAGTAATCTACCTACATACCTATCGACCTATCATGATAACCCAACACTTCACTAATTTTTCTAAGTCCAAAATCCTCTTCAAAATCACTAAGTCAATATCTTCATACATGCACTATCTTGAAATTCTTCTAAGTTAATATCTTCTTGTTAATAAAGTTCAAAATCGTACTCACAGTTTTAATCCTGAACACTGGTCACACTCACAATTTACGACTCGCACTTGACGTTTCTTGAAATGTCAAATTTGACAGATGACGTTTCTTGAACTGTCACCCTAGACAGCTGTCAAATTTGAAGTTGACGTTTCCGCTTGACGTCATCCAATGGCTGTCTTCCACACGGTGTCCAAGGGGGTGCTCCCCCCGCCGAAACTTCTTCCCTGAAACGCCTTCCTGAAAACCGGGTGGTTCCCGCCGCTCGATGCTGCTCCTGTACTGAAGGAGCTCAAAGCACCATAGGCAGCATTACGCCCCTGGTCGGTGCCGTGTGGACAGGTACACAGTCTACTTCAGACGTCCTGAAAATTCCGGACAGCCGAAGGACCATGAACAGTCCCAAAAATCCCACAAGGTGATTATAGTAAATAATACTACCAAGTAGTGGTTAAAAAGTAGGTTCTTATATTCAAACAAATCCTTAGTCTACTTATGCATCGCCGAAGACATCTTAATACCGCGTTTTAGGAAAACGCTCCGACCTAACAGCGACATCTGTTGGTCGGTTTAAGAAACACCTTATACTAACTTTAGTATAGACCAGTATGAACACTGTGGAACGTCACTATTAGTCCAGAGTGGTGAGGGAGGCAATAGAAATTAAAAAGAACCCCAATAATTTCAATCGGGAGGACGGATTTAAATTGTCTACAGCATGGAGTCCGGTAATAGACAAAATAAAAACGCGCGATTCACCATCGGACCGATCGTCGGACATTGTGAGTGTTGTGTGACGGCCTAATGTGTAATGTTTACAAACAATTTAAATTAATAAGACAATATGTGGGTAGCAGAAAATCTAGCTGCCCACCCACCGCCCTGATGACAACTCGCTGCTACTTCAGTCTGCTCGCGACCACGACTGGTGCAACCCAGTCGAAACGTCGAGTTTCCAGGTAAATCGCTTATTTACCTAAAAAACTATCGCGATAAGACCCGTTAAAGTAATTATTATGTGTGAAAGTAATCGCGAGTGCTTTAAAAGTTATAAATAATGCTACGCTACAAGTTCTTTGCGTCTTGGAACCCAAAGCCTCAACGCTTTTCCCCAAGATAATTTTCATAAAGAGATCTTAGCAATAAGTTTAGTACTAAACATTTTCGTCCTCTTGAAAAAAGTCAAGTGGACGACAATGCATTCATAACGCTTGAATTTTGAAAAATGTTTAGTAGATGAGGAAAGCATATTAGATGAGGAAACAACCGGTAAAGTGGACCAAATGGGAAAATGAATTGAACCAGAAATGAGGATAAAACGGAAAGTTGCTTAATGGGAAAGAAAGGCCAAACGGAAAAATGGCAAATAGCATCCTTAAGTTCCGAGAAAAACGAGTTGTAATTATGACAGCTGTCACTTGAAATGTAGGCCTCACCAAGGCCTACAACTTTCCAGAAGAAACTAATAGTCTAGCATACTTAGTTTCCAAAAAAACGAGTTGTAAGTTTGACAGCTGTCACTTGAAATGTAGGTTTCATCAAGGCGTACAACTTTCCTTAAGAAACTAATAGTCTAGCATGCATAGATTCCGAGGAAAACGAGTTGTAATTTTGACATCTGTCACTTGAAATGTAGGTCTCATCAAGGCCTACAACTTTCCTAAAGAAACTAATAGTCTAGCATGCTTAGTTTCCGAGGAAAACGAGTTTTAAGTTGACAGCTGTCACCTCATATATAGATATAGCAAAGACAAGATCTACAACTTGTTCTAAGAAAATACTTGAGGGCCGTTTCAGATAAGTCGTGAATCACTATTGCGACAGGTTGTTAGCGTGTAGCCTAAAATTGCAATACACATGAAACCCTCTAGTCGCCTCTTACGAGACCCTATTCGCAGTTAAGTCGGCGAGTCGACGAAGTCGGCGCGGCGGAACAAACATAGTTCCCGAGATAGACGAGTTTTGAGTTTCGCAGCCGTCATTTAGATCCATGGATGGAAGAAAGAAAACGTATACGTATATTATTAAAGTACCTACCTACTATATCTATCCATATGATTCGTTCTGTCTAACAAAAATCGATTGTCACGGTAAAATGTCAGTATTCCTTCTTAGAATACTAGCTTGGTACTCTGTTTGTAGGGGAACTTAAGATGGTAACTATAAATCACCAAATATTTTTTGGACGCTGACTCTTAGACTATAAAATTTCAATCGTTAATATCTCGTGAAATATTAATGTTACAAGCTGTATAAAGGTATTTTCGGAAGGTACAAATTCAGGGCTCTCTAAAAATATGTTTTTTTTAAGTGTGGATTGTACTTTGACACGGGGTCCCGCTGGCTTGACGCTGACTTTAATCGGTTATAGCTCCTAGACTATTCGCTTCAGGAGAATGATCGAATAATATTTGGAAGGTACAAATTCAGGGCTTTCTGAATATATGCTTACTTTGAGTCTAAACTGTCATTTTAAGTGGGGTCCCGCTGGGTTGACGTTTTTCAAATTGGTCCATAACTTTTTTTTTACAGAGGTACAAATTTTTTTATTTCACATTTCTGTAGGTACAAATTAATACCTACAAGACCACATAAGTTTCATTCCATTCTGGCTTAGGGTCCCGCTGCGTATACGTACATGTTTCTACTGGAATAAACTGGGATCTAGGAGGAACTCAACAAGGTAACTAGAGAGATGGTTGCCAATTGCCATGAACGTCATATTTCTTGGATTAAATTTGGCTCAGAATCATATTACGTTTTTGTTTTAGATTTTGCTATTTTGATATTCTAATACTTTAAGATTTTTGACAGTATAACTACAAGTGTCGCAACGGTTTATGAGCGCTCGGCCAAAGTGGAGGGGATGTTTGCGCAGGTGTACACTCGCGCACAAAAATGTGTATACCCGAATTTTTTACAATACGCCATACGCAACGAACACGCCTATTTTCTTTAATTGATTGCAAATGTCAGTGTATATTGGTTGTGCTGCAGAATGAGCTCGTTTCTTATGAAGCTCAAGATATTGAACTACCGCGTCTAAATTTTTTTGGAGAGAAGTAATCGTCCCGGCCGTTCTGTTTTTGATCTCTTTCAAGCCGCCAATAAGTTCTTCTGTTTCTTTTAATATGATTGTTTACATCATACACCATTTTTCTGGCCTGCCGGGTCAATATTTTTTTCTTTGGCATTTTTTACCAACACCGCACTACAAAACAACAACAATAAAAACAAAAGATTTAATAAACAAAAATGAACAGATAACAAAAATCAACAAAATAAATATTCGACAAAAAAGTAACTGTGCGCAAGTGTACTTCAGGGACTCGAGACGTCAGCCGAATGCCAAACAGACCCAGAATATGAATACTGCGCATTCAAGGTCAGCGCTCATAAACCGTTGCGATACTTTGTACCTGTACTCATATGTATTCTGTATAGAACCCTGTCTATGTCATAGACTTATATGTCTATGTACCTACAAGTGACAGTTACCAAAATCGTAAATATGGTAATCCTTCTGTAAACTCTATATTTAGTGCCTGCAAATAAAAATAATACAAGAAACGGTAATTTCAGTTTAAAAAAGCTTCAGGAGGTCATCCTCATCTATCAACTCAATATGGCCAAACGAAATTTCGTTGATTCGTGTGTTCATCGACTAAATGATTTTTGAGTGATGATTGCGCCATTTACCACCAGAGAGCTCAGGTCGCTCCTTCACATCCTTGCCGAGTGGCCATCCTTCATATCGCAGTCAAGACCTCATGAATGGGCACCGAGGCGCCCGACGACACCAGCCCAGTATATAGATGTAACAGTAAAGAAGCTCGACCCGTTTGTGTTGAATCGCAAGGGTGTCGCTTTCGGTTATAATAATACAAATTGAAATAGGTAGGAGCATCAAGAGGTTGAGAAATTCATCAGGGTCCGCCAGGTGCCCGTAGCTCAGTTGGCAGAGCTGTGGGACGGTACCCCACGGTCCCGAGTTCAAGTCCGCTTATGAATTTTTCAATTTTCAATTTATTTTAAAATAGCTTTCACTGTTCATAAACTGCATTATCCCTCTCTCTCTTCTCTTTTCGTGTGGGACACCGAGTCGTGAGTGTGAGTAACAAAGGCAACTTTTTATAGAAGAAGAACACCTTATTCCCTTCCCACGAGCATTCAGGGAACATTTACTGGGTCAGTTTCTGTGTGAACGGCGTCGCGCGTCTGTTTCAAGCGAAGTTTCCACACTGCCGAGCGCAAGCAAAGCCATACATCCGATGTGACACCAGCCCAGATTTATGCCCTTGTAACATAGCGGCTTCTGCAATGGACGACTTCTCACCACTTCCATGTCAATCCTTTGAATTTATTAGTCCATAGCCAACTGACTTATGCAAGAGCCTTTAATGTACCCGGTTATTGTTTGATGCCTGATTTATGTAGAGCGAGATCGATATTTGTGTTTTAGTTTGTAAGCGAGTAGCAATTCAATTATGGTTGAATCCTACAGTATATATAAGCAAGCTATAGAGTGCGCGTAAGGCCCCACGCTGTACTGTCAAAGCGTAGGCAGTTGCTTCCTAGATACAGACGTCAAATGTATGAGAATTTATAGAAGTTCAAAAGTGCTGTCACTGGCGTTTTACTATTGATAGACAGAGTGGTTGTGTGCAGATTACTGCATACCGTTCTAACTTTTTAGGCGCACTCTATAGCTTGCGAGGAGCTAAGGAACAAAAGGTGTCATTTTACTTTTAAGCAACATTGTAAAATGTACCTTGCATTAGGAACAATTAGGTATAATTTCCTTAGCGACCCTGAAAAAAAAATTACACCTTCTGAGGGTTCAATGCATTGAGAAATGACATGACCCTTCGTATTAATCTTTGAAGGTGTGTGGCACTCGGTTCCATATTTAAGTTGAGTTTTTTCCTACACATGGGAGCCAAGGTAACCGTGTTTAATAGATTTCTCGGTCTTTAATTAAATGGAATGATCATAGCCGTCGTTGCTTTCTTTATCAGTGCTTGAATTACGAGTCGCGTTACGTTTTATTAACTCATAATTTTGGGCGGAACGAAACGTATCTCAAGTTTAAGGTGAAGACCACACGTAACGTTCGTCGCTGCGATGTTTAGCGTAAAGCTAACGCATGCGTCTATCAGTCCATAGCACATTTGTCAGGTACATACTAAAAACTAAGGTTAGAATAACGCAACGCAGAAACTTGCGTGAAACAGTGAAGCACAGAAACTGGCTTTGCTTTTTAGTAGATATGTAATTATCTGACAGAATGTGCTACGCATTTAACAGTAGCAAGCGTTAGCGTTGCGCTAATTTAGCGTAGCAGCGGCCGTTACGTGTGGTTTTCGCCTATATAATTCGAAAAGCTCACCGAATATCTTAATACTGAATCCAATACGACTATTTCTATGATTAAATTCTTCAATAATGTCCATATTTGTATGATACGATATATCAGAGTCATTACATCTGTAATAGTATTAATTTTCTCGATGTTTGGTATCAGGCATTACCATCTGGCTACCGAAGAAATTTTATTAGACGGTGCAAGATTCATTCTGGTATTTTAGATAAAAGATACGAGTAGAAGAATCAGTCACACACTAGGTACACAAAATAGAGAGTTCACAGAAGGTTCACTCGATCCTATGCAGGATTTTTGAGATTGACATTTTTTACACAGCCAGGGTTGCTACTGTTAACAATCTCAACGTGTAAGAATATCAAAATAGTAAAATCTGATACTACAAAAACTTCTGAGCCAAATTTAATCCAAGAAATATTACTTTCATGGCAACCAACTTCGTAGTTACCTTGACTACCCCTGAGATTTCGGTTATTTTTAGTTAAAGTCAGTAAGCGTCAAAATCGTCGCTAGTACTGAGTGAGTCATCTGTAGGTATAGGCGACCCGCGCCGTTTCCCTAAGTGCTTGGTGTATTTCCAACTTATTCAGGACATAAAAAATAATTAATTACAATAAAGTTTTTTACTTTGCGATGTTGGTAAGTGCCACAAAGAACCTATTTTAAATAACATCAGTTACAGATTTATTAGTCCAATCTCTTATTGTATTACGTACACACATAATATCTAATGTAAGTTGATCTCAGAAATAGTCTTTATGATAACTTATTTACCTTTATAGCTTATCGCGGTGTGGTGTCGTTTACACGTTGCAAGTGAATACGGGAGATCGCAAAATAGGTAGCTGTAGTACCGTGATCTTATCTAACGAAGAGTATCAAATTTTAGAGCTGCCTCAGAAGAAGGGTTATGTTTTTCGAGGTTTTAGGTGTGTGTGAATCTAGAAATTCGTTTGCATGGTATACAGCCAAAACGGCTGGGCGGATCTTGCTTGACATGTGAGGTGACGTTAGATTTGTCTTAGCAGCGTGAGTGACACTGGCTATATTAACAATTCATAAAATCAAGAAGGTGGAGAATATAAGGTTGGTAAATGAAATATACACAAATTACACAACTTAAAGCTGTCTTATATTATTTTATTAAAAAAAAGGAATATTACAATTTGAATGTTCCGACATGCGAGGAAGTACATTCAAATTGTAATTAAAATTAATAAAATTGTAATATGTACACACACTATTCTAACTTTTCACAAATCCTTCGCTGAGTACGTTAGAGTAAGGAACAACGTATAGAATAAATAGCCTCCTTTTTTAACTCAGTTAAAAATCACATCAAGAAAAGCTTCAGGCGGTTTGCTAGTAACGATAAACAACTACTGAAGAACGTTATAATCGTGATAGCCGTGAAGGGATTCCATTACTCGCCATCACCCGCGGACAATGCAATTGTACGGGGGCACTGAGATTGAGACGACACAGGATTGCGCTTCAGCCTCGGGGAATCTGAGTACATTTGTACAGGGGGCTCTGTGGCATTCTCATGCTAGTCCTAAAACGCGGTATCAAAGTTTTTCCGCCGATCGCTATATATACAACTTCCAACTATGACTGGATGAACCAGTCGCAGTCTGTGGAGGCGGTGTCAACCTATTTCCCTCACCGTCGTCTCACTACATGCCATCGCCCGCGGACAATGCAATTGTACCTATAGGGGCACTGAGATTGAGACGACACAGGATTGCTGCGCTTCAGCATCAGGGAATCTGAGTACAGGGGGCTCTGTGGCGACGCGACTATGCTTCTCATATAAGTCCTAAAACGCGGTATTGAAGTGTTTCCGCCGATTGATATACTTCCAAACTTGCAGGACGGGCGCAGTCATTATCATCATCAGAGCCTCCCTAACCCAACACCTCTAGTCCACCGCGACTTTGGGCAGACTGCAATGAGTGCCTGCACATAAGACTAAGTCTTTGAACTACCTGGTGTAATTTATATAGTGAAACTAGTGTAAAAACTGTTTAATTTTCCTAGAGTACCTATGGAAATCCATCAAGAAATCACAACACAAATTGTAACATACAATCTGTTTCCACAAGGTTCCTACGCCTACTGTAGTATTTTTCTTGCTTACTATGACGATAACTTCTAAAGTCCTTTACTTTAGATCACAAAATTAAAGGACCTAGGGTATTGATAGCTGCACAGCAATGCATTGTTGTGTATGATTTTTGATGCAATGTGAACACACTGTACAGTTCTTTCTTCAGTAAACTTCAGTCCAACATGGCTCCTTGATTAAATAAACCTTCACGCGTCTGGCCGGCGGCTGGCACGCTGGCCTGCCAACCCTGACGCGGCATATCGCACGCACGCTACTTGTTCGTCCAGTACTCAGAACTGGGTAATGTTTCAGAGAGAATGAAGACATGTTCAAATTATCATAAATGTACTTAATGCGTCACAAATCACACGTGACGCGGAGTGCTAAAACAGTACACATATTCAAGAATAAAATGCTGAGCATTATTGTGGCTGAAGGGATTATCTTGCAGTGCATTGCTCGACGAAGGCATCCCCCAATCACCTCAATTGTCTAATTACAACCAAATCAAAGTTATCGATCCATATGGCAAGAGAGCGCCCTGCAAAAAAGTAGAGATAAATACAGAAGATATGTTTCGCTAATAAGTGTAAACAATTAATTATAGGCATTTTTGGACATTCGTTGGTCTGAAATCTGATATGGCACCTAATCTTCATATGGCTTCATTTAGGGTTACCTCTAACAGTTTTCTTGCTCTGAGGTTCAGTCATATGCGCAGTCGCACGAGTTCCATTTGCTATCGAAATGAGATACTCCCCGTGATTCGTTTAAGTATTACTTTCCCACCTTTTGTTGTCGTGTTTATACAACTTTAATTTCTTATAATAATACAATCTTTTATTATTTCGTTGTCTTGCGGCAATACAAGTAATGGAAGTTGGTATGTTTTTACTCTACGATTATTTGAATATCGTTTAAATTAATTGTGAAGAGTAGTTTGTACTATGCGATCAGAAAATTTGAGCTAAGATCAGTAGTATTGCCTATTTCCACAAATTAGAAAGACAGCAAGCGGGGCGTAGCGTACCTACATGTTCACAAATAATACCGGGAAAAAGATTACCTAATCTTTTAACTTGACAAACGTCTCTTGAAGTAAAGTGAAGTATTTTATCTTATTCATATTTAATTTTCCTTGAAATATTAACCTTTCAAAAATGAAGTAAACGTAATTTTTAACATCGCGAACACCTAAGAAGCTGTATACTTAAAGTCGTTATTATGCTACAGCTATCGGTCCGGCATACATTGCTGGTTATTTAAAGGTTTCATTCTTTACAATAGGGTCGAACACTCAAAGCTAATTGCAAATGGTAGCAGGAGTAATTGTGCCTAAAAGACAGAACGAGAACCAATAAAAAGTACAGAAAAAAGGCATACATAGAGTGACACCATTAGTTTCCCAGTTTTCTACCTCATATGCAGAAGGTTCATTTGACCCTATTTTTTTGCTATTGCCAACAATCTTTAAGTATATTAATATCAAAAATCTGATACAAAAACATCGTATAATTCTGAGCCAATTTTAATCCAAGAAATATGACGTTCGTGGAAACCAACTTTTTAGTTACCTTGACTTCCTCTGAGATTCTGCTTATTTCTAGTTAAAGTCAGTAAGCCTCAAAATCGTCGCTAGTACTGAGTGAGCTATCAGCATAGGCGCCCCGCGCGCCGTTTCCCTAATATATGCTCATATGCTCAAGATAACCGGCAATAAGCCTGTAATGTATACTGATTTGGGCCCTGTTTACAGGGCAGGGTAATACAAACTTTATGGTGGCTAAAGGGCCACCCATCTAGCACTGGCCTGGCCACTGTGACGGATCCTCACCACGCCCCTCATTTGTTATACAAATTTCATCCTACCCTCGGGTGAAAACTCCATCACGAACAATGGGGCCTACCGCGACTTCAAGACAGAAGTTCTAAGTATGGAAGCGTTTTTGTTTTGTACACGTTTCCACCTGTGGCAGATCTTCCTGCGTCGGTAGATAAGGGAAACTTGCTACTACGAAAATTTTGCCACTACTTAGATTAAACTGGAAACTAATGATGTCACTCTCGAGTGAGAATGTTTTCTGTGACTGGTCAAAAATATGTCAATGTAAAAGTTTAGTTCCTCCTTATTGGTTGTAATTAGATACGCCACTTAGGCAAACTTGTGCCTGCTGCCAATAAGCTTTGAGTTTTCCTTCCCATTGTTGAAGTTTCGTTTCGTTTTTGCCATTTTGCCGTGGGATGCCGGCTTAGAATATCATTACCCCATTTATAGGTGGAGTTGCCGATGGGCAGAACTGTGAGTCGTTGGTATCGGCATTACAAATAAAGTGGAAAAGTTAGACGATTGATATTTTCTACATACAATAACTACAACCTTAATTTTGAGAGAAGTGAAATTAGTTTTTTGACTGAATGAATAGATATGACATCGATAATGACATGACATGATTCGATGAAAAAGCAATGTTAGCGTCATAGAAATTCACGCCCAAAAAATGAAATATAATAGTAAACTATACGTATTTTTGAGTAGGCAATTTTTGTGATTCTGAACCATTGGTTTGACTTTTATACCTTACACTAAACGCACTAAACTACGTATTTATTGCGTAATAGTTTTATGATGCCACTCTGATGCCACTACAAGTTTTACAAACACTTACAATAAAAATTTATGAGTGGTAGCAAAGTAATGAGCAACTAAACTAGAAAATCGCCTATTATTTTTCCTGGTTTTACACTCTGGATAGAATTTCACTTTCGCTGGTAAATAAAATACATTGTAAACCAACAGTCCTTTATTTTTACAAACACCAGTACGTATATTAGAAAAGTAGAGTTCTACTTTTCGCTACACTAACTTACCAAAGTGTACGGCCATGGATGGAATACTGAAAATTAAGGAATTGAGTGATGATATGGAACGTCTTTCTCATATGAATATAGCCGGAAATATGAAAAAAAGATAAAAACCTACCTCTTAAAATAGGGAACCTAAGGCGTCTGATCGTTAATTTACAAATTACCTACTTAGAAAATTACGTACTCTTTTCATAATTTGACCAATGTTACCTACGTGGGAAAATTTTTGTCTTATCACAAATCTTATCTTTTATTTTTAGTATCGATCACTAGCACCTTTTTAATACTAACACGAGGTAGGTATGAATGTTTTATACTTTTCTTATCACTAAAAAATACCCAACAATCAACTATTTACGATCTATAGGTTTGGCTACGGAACCCTACCAAAAAGCCCTTGGAGAACCAATTCAAAATTGCAAAAGTAACACCGTTTGAATGTGAAGCATTTTTGTTTGTTTTACCGAAACAGGGGGTCATTAGTTAAACGCTCGCTGGTGGTAATAACATGTATTTTGCTGCAAATCCTGCCGCAGCGGAGCGAAACCAGGCACCTTTTGGAAGACCTAACTTGGTATTAAGCTATTACTTACCCCAGATCAGCTTCAAACAAACATCTTTGTATTTAGATCGGCAATTTTGTATGTGGATGAAACAGATTTGATGTTATAGTCGATTCTTTGACACCCATGGACATCAACAATATGGAGACAAGCGGTACGTAGCGTATCTAACCAAGTTCAATAAATGATTCAACTGGCGGTCTGCACCGAGTCTAAGATAACGTACGAATAATTTGGAAATAGAGCTGGTATAAAAAAAAAAAAACAAAAATTAAAAACGTGATCCACCCCACGAAACTGACAAACTTTCTCCAAGAAACATAATATTTCAAAGTATTAAAACAGTGATTCCTTTTTTTTGCTGAATTGTGATAATGGAAAGTGATATTATTGGTAAAAGTTTGCACCTTAGGACCTTGTTTATGAAATAGATTTTGCTGATTAATGAGATGAGCTAAAGTATCAAGAAAATATAGGCAGTGTTTGATGAACCAACTCACCTAAAAGTTCGATGTAGATATGCAAATATAAGATGTTTGTTTTATCAAAGAGAACAAGCAATTTGGTGTATCAGAAGATCATCCAACTTAAGATTAAAAGCATCGTTTGCTATTCAAACATCCTCAGGCATTTTTCGATCAATACTTACTTCTTTTTTAATTTTTAGTTAAAAAGTATACCTACTTTTTTTTATAAGTTTGCATTGCAATGGTCAAAATAGTTTTTTTTTACGGATTCGCTTTTATATATCAGTCACTTACATATTATGTAAAATGTAAAATAAAACTAAGTAATCAGCACCACATCATAGGTTTTAGGTAAAAACAGTTGGTAATTATTTCATTCACAAACATACCTATACCGGGAGTAAAAGAGGGTATAACAAGTCGAAAGGAGGTCAAGGTAGGTACTCATGAATCTGAACAACTTACCCCAAGAACTTTGAATTTTATGAAAGAAATTTGGACCTCCTTTAGTAAATCAACCAGCTGATCGGCGATTTTGTATTCGGCCATGTTCACTGGGAAAGTTGTCCAGTTTCATTAGTACCTTGACTATCTTTCGGCTTTTTGTATCCTTTTTTTACTCCCTGTATACTTATTTTCATTGCAGTTCAATGCAGTAACACTACGTAGATAGATAAAAGTTTTATACACTAAAAATATTTTTCCCTAAATCTATTCACAGTCATAAATTAAAAACTTCCTAAAATGTTATGCATTTTTGGGTTAATCGTGAATGCTACCTTTCCACATATAAACTAATTTCTCAACAAATCTCCGCACATTAATATTCCCTTCTTAACCCTTAACGGTAGCGATTTTAAACGGGCCATCATAATTTTCAAGTCGAACACTTTCATAGCTACGGGACCACCCAGATTTTTAATGTCCCCAGATTAGAATTAATAGCGCATTACTATCAATTATGAAACGACCTGTACTACCTATTAATTTTAGAGAATTTTTACGTACCCATTTAATCAATACTTAAATGTTGGTGGCGTATAGAGCATTATTAATTTGAGAATTTTATATTTCAGGTAATATTTAGGTATTACACCACGTTCTATAACCCGGGCTGCAGCGAGTCGCTGAATATAGTATAACTAGAGAATTGCCATCATATGTGTATAGCTAGAGAATTTTTATTTTAACAAGGTACCTAGATTGCAAAAATCGATTTTCGATTTACTTACATGATCTTTGATGAAAAAAAGTACTCTTGACACAATTTAGACAGTAACATCCGCCATAGAAGCACATCCGGAAAGGTGTCTGTGCAAATAAAAGCAATCGGATGATTCGTCATATTCATAAACTAGCTGGTGCCCGCGAACTTCGTTTCGCCAAGAGAAGTTTTTGAGCCGACAGAAGCGGCACATCATGCTAAACAAATTTTTCAATACAGACATTTTCGTATCTCTTAAGGGCGCCACACACAGGGCGCGTATTGACGTGCACGTCATCACGCGCGTAGAGATGACGTTGTATCGTATGGGATTGTATGAGAGGCCTGCCTATGTATGCGTGCACGTAATCACGCGAGTAGCACGGTGTGCGGTGCCTCATACAATCCCAGACGATACAACGTCATCTCTATGCTCGTGATAACGTGCACGTCACGCATACGGGCCCAGTGTGTGGCGCCCTTTAATATTTTTCCGAGTTTATGGTGTTCCGTCACGTAGGTAGACAGAGAGTACCTCCAGTGCTGATAAAGGTTCTCACTAATCATAAAATATGATCAGAACGTTTATCTTCCACCATACCAAACATCTAAAAACATCGCTTAATTTTTGAGTGATTCATGCACAATTTTTACACATAATGGTACGTTTTCATTTTCGATGTTTGTCTCATGGTTATTATTTTATGCGTGATTTGTACGATTAGGGCATGCAAAGATAATAATGAACATGATGACGATGATGATGGAATAACCTGGAGAAACCCCAGACTACCGCCGATGTGAGTTTGTTACTTGACTTTGAAGGGGAAAGCCCACTTCGATTTCTCCTGTTTCAAAGTCTGAGCGCCTGAGTTAGGTACATCTTGATGATATAGGTAGTTGGCTACAGTACCAACACCGGTGTTCTTTTATTATTTTTATGTGAAGGAGCAAATCCGAGTTGACCCATGTCGAAGGATGCTTGTTTCTTTCTATTTCTTCTACTTACTTATTTCACTTCTGTTTTTGTTTTCTTATTAAATAGTTGTATACTTTTTATTTATTTAGGTACCTACCTACCAAAAGTGATAGGCCTGCAGGAACGGCCCATCAAGCTGTACATATATTTTTTGTAGCTGTTTCTAAGACACGCTATCGAAATGTTCTTTTGAAAACTATTGCAGGGGTACTTGACACCGACCTGTAACAGTTTTAATACATGTACATACAGATTTCTGTACTATCGCCAGCAAATCCACCTACCCATTTAAGACACAAACTAACTGTATGCCCCGCCCTCATAACTTCGTCATTTTCAATCGATCGACAAATCGACATCTTTGATGTGAAGATAGATCGTGTTGCTTGACACAAATTTAGAATGTTGGGAAAAAAATGTTTTTATTTTTTGGCGTAGGTACATGTGAAAGGAGGATAAAAAAACCATCTGCTATATTAAGTAGGGTATCGTTAAATAGATCTTTAAAAATGAAGGCGAGGTTTTTTTAAAAATATCACAAAAGTGATTCTGCCTCGAAGTATTTGCTTTTATGGGGAGTTTTCTCTTCCTAGAACTAAATATTTAAAAAAAAAATTAGTTCTTAGTCTGAAGTTACCATAAAAACTATATCGGATACTGTATCGACGCAAGTTTTAAGAAAAATAAAAGTTTTTTAATTTGTGGTTCGTAAGCATACTTACTACTGCAAACAAACCAGCAACGAAATTAGGTAACTTCGTAACGCTGATATTTAACATTGACTACAAACCCTATTTGTGGGCGTGTCTGACACGCTCTTGGCTGGTTTTTTATTTTGCTTTACTATTATGTTAGTACGTGTTCGAATCTGGACTCCAATATGGGAGTAAAAAAAAACTGCAAATATTGTTAGGGGTGAACCAGTTCAAGAAACTTTTAGTAGATATCATAAGGGTGCAAAACAACACTTCTACGGCGAGGGCGCTTTTTTGAATTCAGAGCGAAGTAAGGGATTCTAGAGTAGAATCCCCGAAGCCAACATATATTTTGCGCCCGAGTAATTCACTCTACTTTTCATCACCCTCTATGAGAAAATAAAAGGCGCCTCATATTTTATTGCAATGTTATACTTTCACTGTCACTTGAACAAATTTTTCAAAAAGTTAAATAAAAATCTAACATTCGTGTAATTTTTGGTGAAAATTACGGACTGTAATTCGCCCGTATCTTTTTATTAGTTCTATTGGGAACGCGCGACTATGGACCGTCGTCCCATACAGCCTTTATTCGAACAATATTTGCGTTCTATTTCTTTGGCGCTGACTGAACATCAAGATGTTCTAGATTCAAAGTAGTTTTATTCGAATTTGTTGAGTTCTTTATTTAAAAAGTGCAAATAAAAGAACTTTGCGGCGCGTTCTTTGCGAATAGATAGGATGAAAACAACTTTCCCCAAGAAACATAGGTAGTTCAAAATACTATAAGGAGTAAAAAAATTTACTGCAAATATTTTAAGGAGTGAACCAGTCCATGAAACTGAACAACTTTCCCCAGGGAACATAGGTCGAAATATGAAAAAAGATTTTGGACCTCCTATACAAAATGTTCTGGCCGGCCGGTTCAGTTTGAATGGGAGGGCCAAATTTTTATTCGTATTTCGACCTATGTTCCTTGGGGAAAGTTGTTCAGTTTCATGGACTGGTGCACCCCTTGGAATAGTTTGAGTAGTTTTTTTTTACATCTTATAGTAACTTATTCCTCTACCGCACGCAACGCACGCAATATCGATTTACGTGCAAACTTATTTCAAGTATAGTGGCAACCCCCCCTTTTAGGGGTCGAATTTTTTTAGCCTATAACCTGGTCGGTAATTTTCCCGACATTTTGGTATAATTTGCATCAAAATCGGCTCAGTCGTTTTTGCGTGATGCTTTCACATACAAACAGATAAACAAATAAACAAATAAACAAATAAACAGATAAACAGATAAACATCTAAACAGAAAAAAAATCTAAAAATTGCTGAAACGTGTTCTGTTATCAATTTTAAGTATCACCAAACAGTTTTTTTTCGAAAATCTTCTATGTACAGACTTTCGACCCTCTACAACTTTATTATATGTATAGATAAATCGGTGCAATGCAGGCAGATGTGAAAGGATTGAGCTGAACACACATGCCTGCAAGGTGTGTGCAATATGCATGGCTTGTGCCATCCCTTTTGCTAGGTAGGTTATGCATGCTGTGGTTGCAATTGCAATATTTTGTAGATAAGTTTATGATATAAGTAGATATATGTAGTCTGTTTAAGTTTCATACAACACTATTCAACCAAAGTGAACAAATTTCTGCAAAAACTACTTAGATACTTCTATATATCGTATAGTCACAGTCGTATAGTATTGTGGTATAGTAGTTCAAATCAAACGGTGTTAATAGTTTCTAATTTTACTGTACTACGTGAAATCTAACATTTTATAACATCACATTGTATCGACTTCTGAAAAAGTTTACTTTATAGATAGGATAGGATAGGATTTTGAAACTACTTTTAACGTAATAGATGGGTAAGTAATATTCCCTTATTCTGAGGCAGTTTGGTTAACCGGGACTTAGCCATACAACGAACATCTTCATGAATAAATGTTATTCCTTTAAGATTTCTTAATCTGCGGTACACTTGGGCGAGAAACACAGGTAACGTCCATTTGTGCAATATTTTTGCGATGCGTAACGCATGTTATAGGACAATACGAGTTTCGGCCTTATTCACATAAAAATACGGTTTATGTCAAACGGTTTGACAGGCACCTCCATCACCATAGCATTGTGCGAAGCGTAGCGCAAAAACTGACGTTTTCTGTGTTTATTTATATGACAAAAACCTTGTACCCATTTTGAGGTGGAAAATCGTATTTTCCTAACGCATGTGACAGCGCTGCGCAAAAACGGACATTACGTGTATTCCTCGCTTTACATACCTTGACCAAGGAGAGCAAATTACTGATTTGATTATCATGTTACTCAGTGGCGTTCGGGACTGTAAAGACGTTATGTAGTGCGGCCCTTTTGAATCGATTCACAGTACCCGTTCAGTAATTAAAGCTACAAGTTTATCGATGGGGGACTGCTGAGGACACGATGGACCACAGGCGCAGCTAAGAAGATATATACTGGATTTGCAACAAAATTCGAACCGATTTCGGAAGTAAGTATATAAGGATTACTATATTGTAGGTATTTTTAATGTGAATGTTTGTTTGATCATTAGCTATGAATATAGTGCCAGTTCGGTAATTAAAGCTACAAGTTTATCGATGGAAGACTACTAAGGACCACCGGGCGGCGCTGCTACTACGTAGAATATACAGGATTTGATTCAAATGGATTTCAAACGATTTCAGAAGTTTTATTTATGTTGTAGGTACTTTTCAGTGTATTTGCTGTAGTATTAGGTATAATTGAAATGTTGTAAATAACGTTTTTATGAATGATATCGTGAATCCAAAGCATTTCCAAAATATTCTAAGATTATCAAAGTGCAAGTAGTTAAAAGTTTTATTGAAAACAAATTTCAACGATTTGCGGAATTTTTCGTAATTATATATGTACTTTATAAAATTAGTAATCAGAATCCCTACTTGAAAACCATTCTACACTTTCCACATTTTCAGAAACATGTCACACGATAACCTCTTTATAAGCAGTCGGTTAGTAAATATAAGCAACTCCATCCAGTAATGGAACTGTCAGCTGATTGCTGCTTGTCTATAATCCGCTGAATGAGTTTATTACGAGTTCACTGCCCACTCACGTGTATATGCAAATTCGATACCAAGCAATACGATCGAAATGACTGAATTGACTAGCCCGATAGTGTAATATATAGTACTTACTCTTCTTGAGACTACTTTTCGTACTGAGAATTGTAGGGTTTCCACACAAAGAAAATTGCTATGGAAGTAAGTAAGTATTCATCATCAACAAATCCATTGCTAAGCTAAGACAACTCCCAAAGTACCTACCTACTACATAAGGGACAATCTCCAATTTTGCCATTCAGTTTCCACTATTATTTAGTTCCAAAACTAAAAGTTTTGTAATTGGACTAAGTAGATGGTGCTTTCTGTGTCGTCCCAAGATGTTTTATATTTTTAATAAATAGGTGCAGCAGGCCATTAATTCTGCAAGAGACATTACTAAGTTGCGTTTTATTGAGAATGTATAACTTGTTGATGCAGTTTTTATTGCGAGATAAGTTTGCAATTAAAATCCTCATTACTCCTTATCCGCTTGTGATCGTGCCAAAGTATAATGAAGAGGATTTTTTGTAACATTGATCGATCAGAAATACTCTAAAAATGTATCTACAATGGTTTCTTTTCAGTCTTTTGTCGAGATTGTGAGATACAAAGGTTGTAATTATTGGTTATGGGTGCATGGCTCCCTCATAAGGTATTGTGCTCGTGGATGTCTCTATTGCGAATCTAAGGTGTGGGCTGGCTAAACGTTATTTGACGATAGTATTGTGAGTCTCCTGCAGTGCTTTTGTCGCAAATACTTTGTATTCAGATGTATCACTCCCACAATTTCATTATGTTCGCCGAATTGCAGGAAGAGGTTCCAACTAAAATGATGGATGGGACTTAATATTCGTTCTGGGACCGCGTTGAATAAGTGAGAAGTTATACGACTCTGGGGAAAAGCTGAAAAAGTTGTATGGGAAATGAAATTATTGAAGAAAGGTGTTTGATCTACTATTAATCATTTTATTAATTTATCCTATGTGCGACACGATACTATTTATTATTTGTAACTTAGATGTGAATAGTTTGTTTTATGCTAGTACTTAGTAGGTAGGCAAGTAATTGCTAGGGAAAAGAGATTTTGTATGATTTTTTATTGTACCTATAATTTTTTCTCACAGCTGGTATATCATCATCAATTTAATATATTATGCCTACTTGTCCTAATAAAATTATGACAATATAATAATATAAATACGCAAATTCGATCATGCAGGTAGAGCAAAGAGAATCAATGGTTCCCAATTGAATATGAATAGCTTGTAAAGGCGACGTCGAGTCTATTAAACTTGCATTTGGCTTTAGGCGCCTCAATGGGATGATTGAAGGCCTCCAAACAATTCATTCTTACATCCCTATACACTGTCTCAATGAAAAAATCAGTAAAATAAGCGTCTCAATGGTCCAACCCACATTCCTAGTGTAATCTTTTTAAAGGACAATGACCATGACAATGCTGAGCCCTTCACTATTGAGACCGTGTAAAATACTGGTCATTCGAACTAAATTAATGCAAAGTTTGAAGGAATACCGCCCAAGGCGCAGGTTACAAAATAATACAAGTTGGAAAATCAAAACAAGTGTAGCCGAAATGAACCTTCAATTTTGAAGCATAGAATCGACACTTATTTTTACGAAAGGTGTTTTATAGATGATACTTTGTTGTAGGTATTTCTATTGGCCACGGTTTTCTCGAAATACAAAAGTTCGTTGTTTCCAGTAAGACCGTAATAAATTGTGTTTGCGCATTTTGTGCACGCGCCGTGGGACACCCATCCACTTGTCTAGCACTGATTTTAATGAAAGTTTCACCATTGAAACACCATTGAAAATTCATAATAGCTACAGTCTTGGAGGCGCCAGCCGTTATAAACTTTTTCCTTTACAGGTTGAAGGAAACAAAACAGCTGATTCCAGAAAAAAGTATTTCTGCAGGTTAGCAACAGCTGATTTTAAACAAAAGTACCTGTTAGTCTAATCAGCTGTGGTATATTTAATAATACAGATATTAGGTTCAGCTGACCCTGACTAGTAAAATAATTATTATTTCCATCAAAGATTTGGAGATCATAAAAGTTTCCCACATTAAATATACCATTAACCGTATGCATAAATGGACGTTTATGAGTAAAATCACACTTATAATTACTAACTATGTATGAGTAGGTATAAAATTCAGTAGGTACTCATCTAAAACACATGTCACTTGTATAATCCATAAATGAAAAAGAGATGTACATACATACATACATACATACATCACGCCTTTATCCCTTGCGGGGTAGGCAGAGCGTCAACGACCGTAAAAGTACGGTCGTTATCGCCACGTCTGACACATATTTGAGGGTCGTTTTAGCTATTGTCGTGTATCGCTATAGTGACAGGTTGTCAGCCTGTCGCCTAAAATTGCAATACACATGATACCCTCGAGTCCTTTAGTCGCTTCTTACGACACCCACAGGAAAGAAATGGGGTGATGCTATTCTAAGCCGGCATCACACGGCACGGCAAAAAGAGATGTCATTGAATTAAAAGAGCTATAACTTGAATCTGATAACCAAAGAATACTATACTCTCACTGGCGTCGTCTGATAACTGTCAAATATGGTTTTGAAATTAGTGTGTCATACATTACATGTGTCAATGTATCAAAGGTTGCATTCAATTGTTAAATCTAATAAAACCGTAAATATACCTAGTGGTCAAATAATTCAATGGCACGTGTGTGTATAAGGTACCACCAATATTTTTAAGGGTCGGTCCAGGTATACCAGTCAAAAAAATCTAAATTATTGTGAGGCAGGGGAGTGAGGGATCCAAACGCTCATTTTTTTGGTAGAGTTGCGGGCATATAACCCGGTGGTAGGAGCCGGGGAGCTCATTCATCGCACCGCTCCCGTCACCGACGAAGCCTGTACAAGTTTTCTACCTGTATCAATCGCATACGCATCTAACGACGATGCTCCACACAATTCGGAAGCAGAACGGCGTATACGTCAAGAACTTTCCGAGCATGCTGCCCATTGCGCCCGCGCCTGGAAAGTACGATCTGCAGACTGACGTACGCAAATACAGCAGTCAAAGCAACCCTTACACTGGATCTCAAGCAGCGTCTATTGCAAGAAGGAACGCCCGCGAAAGGAATCGTGTGAAACAAGTGAACGACGGATTCAACGCGCTAAGAAAACGTTTGCCGGCCGCCGTGATAGCAGCTTTGTCCGGTGGCTCACGAAGAGGTTCCGGAAAGAAACTCAGCAAAGTGGACACGCTGAAGATGGTCGTCGAGTACATCAAATACTTGCAAGGCATCATTGAAGAGAGTGACGCAGCGCTCGGCATTACTCAAGAAAAACCCCAAACTTCTTATGACATGGACGAAGGTGTCTTCACAGAAGCTTCTCCATACTCCGAGCCTGTACCCTCTCCTGTGGATTCTGAATGTTCTTCGGGAGTGTCATCGGCGTATTCAAACAACAGTTTGTACCAGACCTATCAAACCAATGTGCAGAAGCTTAGCCCTATGGAAGAAGACGAACTTTTAGACGCTATTTCTTGGTGGCAAGATAAGTAAATGTTTGTAAATATTTGTTGCCACTTCGTTCTAGTCAACTGTATAGAAGTATATTTTGTATAAATGTATATTATAATAGGCTGTGAATAGTAATATAAAGATAACTTCGGTTAAGTGTAAAGATTATGTTGCCAGTGTAAGTTGATAACATAAATATTATTATGAAAATAAAATTATTGAAATTACTTTCCTTTTTTATTTTATCCTATAACTAAACCAAACAACCATACCTATTTTCTCTTAACATTACTTTGAATAATTTGAGTACTGCTAGCACTTGACATATTTTATCATGTATCTACATATTAATTTTGATAATTAGAAATAGACGTTCTAAAAAAACATCTAAGGAAAACACTCTTGTTTTTTACAAATATAATTTTAAAAGTTCATCTTGTCTTTCGAAAGCAGAACGAAATTTAAATTTCATTTTATGTATTGCATGGGAACTAGTTAGATAGGGCTATCTCTTATCTCAAAAAGTAAAAAATAAAGAAGTCATCCACATAGCTTGATTAAGCCGTCGATGCTCATGCTCACTGTATATATATTGTTATACAAGATTTATAGTGTTCACCGAGATAAGAGGCGAGACCTAAATGCATTTACATGTGCGAAAAAAAAAGATACCTACTGATAAAGGGACAAAGAATTTCGCACTGCATAATAATTTGCAGTTCAGAACACGTGGTTAACTGAGACGAAGAAGACGTCTTGAAAAATTGTTAACTTGACCAAAAATTAAAAAGATCGTAGGCTAATTAGAACTTCTTCTTTGTATCAGACTCAACTTGCTTTGTCATCATTTTTGTATGTAAGTATTTAGCAAAGACATTTTCTAAAATTTATTATGATATTTTCATAAAAAAATAAAATATCAGAACTGCAAAATAAGAATTCTTTAGTTTGAGCTTCGGTTGTGCTTTTTTGCTTCATTGTCCAGAAGAAGTGTGTACGTGCAATCTGCACCGCGGGGTTCAGAGATTCGTGTAAGCCCTTGTTCAAAAGGTTAAATATTCTTCCATTTCCATGTATTTATATCTACGAAATTTGTATTTTTGTAAAAATGTATCCATGTTTTTATGAATACCGAAGGAATGTGCAGAAAAGACAGTTACGGTCTAACTATATTCATCTGTTGCATCAACCAACATGTCATACAAATATGTATAAGAAAAATGCATATAACATGAGTATCTTAATTTTTAACAAATTACCAAATGACATTAAACTGACTATTAGTATAAATGTATTTAAAACAAAATTATTTAATTGGTTACTGACAAATTGTTTCTATAGCGTTGGACAATATTTGAATTATGTATGACTATAAATTTACGTTGCGTTGTAGCGCTGCTCTGCATAAAGTGTTAGTGTCCAAGCTTCTCAGCAGAAACACCAAGAAACGTATTTATAAGACCGTTATTAGGCCAATTCTTATGTACGGATGTGAGGCTTGGACACTGACGCTTAAAGAGGAAAGTAAACTTCTAGTGGCCGAGAGAAAGATTCTCCGCAAAATCTTTGGTCCAAGACAGAGGCTGGATGGAACTTGGAGACTCCTGAAGAACGCTGAGATCGAGGAACTGTTAGCTGACGCAAATATCCTTGGAGAAACCAAAGCCCATAGAGTTCGCTGGCTGGGTCACATAGAGAGAATGGGTAAAGATCGAGGAGTCAAAAAAGCGTATATGGGTCGTCCGTCTGGCCGAAGACCGGTTGGGCGCCCCCGGTACCGCTGGTGTGATGTGGTGGAAGCGGATCTTCGCGAGCTTCTGGCGAGCGATTGGCGGGAGACCACTCAAGACCGAGACAAGTGGCGAAATCTCGTATCGGAGGCCAAGACTCACTTTGGGTCCTCGAGCCGGCGTAGTAAGTAAGTATAAATTTACGTTATTATTCATGAATTTAATTAATCTTTAAGTATTTTTCACTTTCATTGTTTGACATTGTACCTATTATTATAACTTTTTTTGACATTCTATAACCGATATTTTTAATTTGTTTTATTTAATAGATTTGTATATTTGAAATTTTATTTGACATTTTAAATTGTATTAAATGATTTGTTAAATTTGCACGCTTGTAACAAGCAGAATACTGCTCTGGAATGTAATCGAAGATCTCATCAAAATGCCATGTATTCTAGCAAATAAATGATTTCTATTCTATTTCTATTTGATATGTCATGAATCATGATCTTGTGCGCGTTGGAAAGGGAATCTTAATTTCTCACTTGCACTTTTAAAATCGGAAGTAGCTATTTCATTCTATCGTACCTAATTATAAAACGATTACAACGAAATCATTTACTTAAAGCTTCTATCACGTACAGAACACAGCCCACGTGCCCCGAATAATGCGATTACCGAAGAATCGAACCTCGTACCTTTAATGGATTTGGGAATTTGGTAAAATCACTTCGATGCGGGCTGGTTTTTGTATGATCCAGTAAAAGGTTAACGATTTGTGCAAAAAATATTGTGTGCGTAAAGTTTACCTAAATGGTATGAACTTAATCTTTGCTCGTGAAAGAAGTAACACGCACTCAACACAAAGTGCTGATATAAAAATAGTAGAACAATTTATGATTGTATCGGATATGACAACTTGTGCGAAAAATCTTTGACATTAGGATCATTTTATCAAATAGATAGTTCTCTGGATTTGACTTTTCTATACATAAAAGGTATAAATTTCTTTAACTGATTGTCAAATTAATAGGATCATTTCTCTTTTATAAATGCGTGCTATTGTTAGTAATTAATTACTTTCTTTCTTAAGTTTTAATAATGACCATTATTGTGATATCTTTTGATCGTAATACAAAGGCAAATCTATAAGTCTAGAAGGTTGGAAAGGGAAAGTGAAAGACATAAAAAGTGAAGCGAACTCTTTAAGAAGAGATGAAGATAAAAAAAACCATTTGGAGATATTTAGCTCTTATATTATTTCCATGTCATTAGCCTGAAAATTAAAAGTTCGTCGATTAATCATTCTATGCGATTGCTATTTGTTTTAATAAGGATATTGGTATATTTTAGATGCCATATTAAGCCATATCGACTGCACAACCACTGGCAAACTCTGATAAATTAAAAATAAGGAAATTGAAAAATTCATCAGCGACCGCCGCGCCGAGACTTGATCTCGTGGAGAACCGTCTCATTGCTCTACCAACTGAGCTACGGGAGAATGAATGACTCTAATAAATTTTTCGAACTCTTGATGCTCGTCTCGAAGCGTCGATTTAAGCGACATCCAGTAGTAGTTCTTACAACTTTGAGTCGATGAATAACTGAATGAAACAAACAAGTAGGTACTTATATTGAGTCGCAATTCATGAATGGGACCAACAATTCCTGTCGCGAGATAGATCGTGATTTTCTCACAGCCTGTGTGCCTGGAAGCGGCTAGCGGGTAGTCGTTAATAATTGTCGGATACCGGCTTCCTGCGCCGGCGCCGGTACGGTGGAACTGCTCGTAGCTATCCGTCTTCTGCAGGGAGAGTGCCAGGTTTGATTCCTGTTTTGAACTGTGATTGATATGGACAGATCATGCCGTTGTGTAGATATGTTGTTATAATTGTAGGTACTATTATGAGAAATTGAACTGTTAGAAACTATACAGATGTTAGAAAAAAGGGTTCGTTTTTTAAGGAATTTATCTGCCCGAGTAACAAATTAACCTTTCTCTAGAATAATATCGGTTTATCTTCTTTTCTAACCTACGATCTAAAATAGCTTATTTGTTGAAAAGCTTCAGAGAGGATATTTTTCAGATTTACAAAGAAGCAATATTTTTTCTAAAATCTTGTTTAATTATTTCCTCAAATGATCACGTCAGTGAAAATGTTCTTAGTTCAATCTATCAAAATGTAGTCTTACTCCTGAAAACAGAACTGCCCACTCTATCTACAAAAATATAGAAAACATGATGTAATGCATGGTACGTATCAGTTTACACAAAGTTCTTCGAACAGTACAGTAGCCGGAAAGAAATTAAAAATTATAATTGCGTGTAGGTACCACAATATTTGTATGGACCCACTTGACCATGAAAACTATCAAGTTGCAAATTGAAAATTATGAATGACCAGTTATGATATGCGATACTGTTTTTGAAGGTTTTGAAACTGTCTACATCTGTCTGTGCAGCACACTTCATATTTTTGGGTAGACTATAAAAAAAGTAATTTGAACGAAATATGAAATTGCTCTTTCGTAATCGGAAGATGTACTTTGGGATGTGCAATTTGAGAATGATTTCCGCATGAAATCCGTCAAATAGTAACACTCATCTTTTGCGTTTTTTTGCCATTTCCTTGCGTTTTTGCGTTGCGGTTGCGATTGAACAAAATCGTCTGTTTAAAATTGGATATTTTATTATCAAAGTTTTTTCGTTGGTTTTTGAATTCACAATCATTTTCTCTAACTGCCACGTAGTTTAGTGGCTTCTACGTTTATGTTCAAGTGCCTTATAAAAAGGTTCAAAGGTGCCGTCTAAATGTACTTGCCTCTCGTAAGAGCGGTACAAAAATGAGTGTAACTTATTTTTATGTTATGTTATAGTACCTATGGGTAGGTAGGCAAGTATTTCCTAAAATCATAAACCTCTGCTTTAACTCTGGATAGGATAGTTTTATGTATTTTACTGTGCCACATTTTATTAGTAACAACTTTATTCAAAGTTACAGCAAACACAACAACACACTATAGATACTGTTCCTTTGTGCTTCATAGTACCTATTCCATAGCAAAGAGGTAAATTGACATTTATTTATACTACGATCACTGCTGTGATCACAGCATGACTACAAAATATGTTATAATAGAAATGTTTAAGGTACTAAAGTCATATTATTCGTATTTATTCGAAAGTAATGAAATTATTGCTGCTTTGTGACATTTGTGACTTACTCCAAACTTGTAACATCTTACTACATACAATGTTGTAGCAGGCAATCATAACATGATGTAAAGAGTAGTCGTCATAATCGTATACGAGTAGTACTGTCGCTAGCAAATCCACCACCCATTTAAGGGACCAACTTACACGGGTTTTGATACAAATACTAAGAAAATCCAGTATGAACTGATATATGGCTAGGTTAGCATGCACCTTAACTCTAATAGTATAGCATAAATCAGAAAAGTTGAACTAAAGTTGAACTGAATATGTCAGATATTTGACGTAGTAAATATGTCCAAGCTTATTGTTACCTTCCTTCAGTTAACATAAAAAAGTTCTTCATCCACGGCCTTAAAAAGCCTCGAAAAACGTCGGCATGACGTTTAAAAAAGGGATTATAGGAAGGCTTAAGTACCAACTTAATGCTCTAGGATTCAATTAAGCGAAATAAGCTTAAGTGGAATATCCCTTGTTTTGACAGCTTTCAAATTACCCCGGGGTACGACTTCCGTCGGACGAGGTGACAAAATAGTAACGAATTCAATAAAGTTAATGATTAAATTGCTACCTCTGATTTGAAAGGGGTGACGTTTTAAGTACGTCATTTAGGTGGAGTAAAAAATGAGGTAGGTCAGCTACTAGTACGTCAAGTTACCCATTTGAGGGATTAACAAATTCTGGTCCTCCGTACAAATTCTGTATAAAATTGTATACAGGGTTATTTTTTAATCAGTGCGCAAACTTTGCAGGATGTTTCTACTCGTGATTCTGAACAACTTTTACTATGGGGCCACCTGTGAAATCTAAAGAAAATTTTTGGGTGTTCCATACATTTTTGCCAAGTAGGTATGAATTTTTCTATGGAACATCCAATTTTATGTTTCTGAATTCGCATGTGGCCCCATAGTAAAAATTGATCATAATCACGAGTAGAAACACCCTGCAAAGTTTGCGCACTGACTAAAAAATAATCCTGTATAAAAATGGTAGCTTTGCGGTACAGCTGATATTCAGCCTTACCTAAGAGATTAAACGTACAATAAAACACCTACAACCACCTACAACAGACAAAGACTTGTTGACATTACGGCACTTGAAGCAGTCAAGTGCATAAAGATATCACTATCTATAATCCATCCACGCGTGTAAGTATACGGGTTATACACTTGCAGTTTCTTTTTTAGTCCTTATTACAAAGTATTAAAGTTGACAGTTTCTGGTTTAAATGTTGAAGTGATAAACGTGTCGCAGTAACTTCATTGTTTGCAGTATTTAGGACGTAACCGACTGTTAAGGTATTTAAGTAGTCACTTGCCTAAAGATACTACGCTAAGTACTGTTACATTGTCATTACAAGTTTTAAAATCGAAAACCTTTTATTCAATGAGTTCAAAAATCGCTCTTTCTACTTGAATAAGGAATACCTGACTACAGCAAATGAAAGTGATAGGAATTTTTCAGCGTAGATTCTAAATTCTAAAATTTAATTTCAAAAATCCAATTTACTTACCTACTTAGCTTTTTGCAATTATTTACACCAATTTAAATTCCCCAAGATAAGATTATAAAAGATCCACATAAGCAATAAATCAGAGTGACTACGTAAGTTTACGTAAGTCTCAAAGGCTTTTCAATGTAAATTCCCAAAGTTTGTGACTTTTATTATAAAGCTCATTGAGAAACAAAATGTTCCCACGTACCTACATGCAGCGCGAATTCACTGAGCTTCCGCATCAGGTGCGCACACGCACTGAAAGGGTTCAAACCTTCCAAAAAGTTCCCATTATTATTGTTATTCTGATTGACAATCGCCCTCTGCATTTTTTCTGCCGCATATAAAACTAATATTGGAACGTCCCATCCTCTTCCGTCTATTTTTTGCTCACCATTGCACTGCGTTTAGTTTTACGGAAAAAAGTTACTTTATTTGAAATGCTTTTAGTCTTTTTATATTCCGTATCAAATTTATAGGCCCTAAGAATAGTCGTGTGAGCGTGAAAGAATTTCTGTTTGATAACCAAATCTGAAGTTTTACCACCCAAAGGCGAGAGCGGAATTTCATTTTTGTTTAATTTATTTTAATTACATTTATCTCTAATTAGATATAGCTTACACAGTAATGCTTGCACCTCCGTTTAGTTGATTAAAAAGGCTAAGATTTTATTCAAATTAATTTAAATTTTCACTTAGTTATCATAGAGTCTGGTTTAGTATGTATCTTGTTCGATGTCGCAGCGTTTGTGCTTTATTTAAAGTGTCTTTGACTTGATGAATGGCTGAGCCTTGATTTAAGAGGGTACGATTTGAATGAAAAGATATACAGTATTTTTGATTGTGTTCTGGCACAAACAATAAAACCATAAAACTGAAGCCTCGAGCACTTGCACCGAATAAAAAAAGGGATTAAAATAGAAGAGTAGATCAGAGATATAGGACCCATAATTGAGTTGAGGTGCGAAAAAACGATCTCGTGTATTAAGATCGAATCTCGACTTGTAAGACAAATCGCTTCCAAGTATGTCAACCGAGCCTTGGGTGCCCGAAGCCGCCGCGATCCATTCATCCATTTTTTAAGATGGCAACAATTAACAATGACAGCGGTCAGGTTGCTCCAAAAAAGTGCCTTAAATTCATTTTTTCGAGGACAGGGTTGAGGACTTTTATTGCATTTAGTATTTTGTTAATATCTATATTTTACGAGTGTGTATCGAGTGTAGCGGCGTTCAAAGGGCAAGATTTACATCGGTGCTCTTTGTGTCTCGTGTGGGTGATCCCATTTAACAAAAGTGTTAACATTTACATCCATAAAATATTTTGACTACTCTTTTAGTGGACTTAAGCGGACAGGTAATGTAACTATAAAACTTTTTTAGGTATCAAAAACGCATTTTAGATGGTATTGTCACGATAAATTTGTATTAGTTTTTGAGTTTCATTACATGTGAAGACGTTTCATTTTGTGACAATGAAGATGTAGGCGGTGTTAATATAGTAAGTAAATTTTATGAAATATATAGTCAGGTAGGTATCTACTAGGTCTATTAAGAAACACATCAAATCAAAACATTTTCTGATGACAAAGGCATCTCACTTTTTATCACAAAACCCTTAAATTTGTCTTAAAAACATTTATTATAACATCCCTCAACCCTTTCGTAGTGGTTTAATTATCGGTTGTCTAATGTTAATAGGACTCAGCTATTAAAAACTATTAGGCTATCTCAAATTGTAGATCTCACCCTTAGCTTGTCACGTTGCAGTCTTTAATTTAGCTAAAAGTATGATTGCAGGCTATTCTTCATAACAAAATTAATTACAAGTCTAACCAAAACATTTAATTAGCCAGTTTTGTTTCGAAATATCTCGGGTTTTTTACATGACTCTACATTTTTGTATTCGGTATCCCTTTTAACCGATTTCGATATCTGCAGTTTGAATCCACAAATGACAAATAGCGATAGCATTGATGCGTGGACGCCTGTCAAAAGTTATATTTATTTTCTTTAGAAATTCATAGAATCCGTGCGAATCGGCATCGAGATGTTTGCGGCGCATTATGCGTATGCGCACAAAGGGTAACCCTTTGGCGACACAATGCGCGTCACTAATCTAGATCATGTGCGCTATTGTCGGCCATTGTTGTCTCCCCCCGTCGCATCCCCCGGCACCCCCGCTCAGCAGGAAAAGAGCCTCGAATCTGGATATCTCACTCGATGTCGATTTATAAGAAATTACCGCGCCGCGGGTGCCAGGTAGTTACTCCCACGGCTGCGTATACGCATAAAGACCTTCCACTCGAAATTTTGCTGCCAAACAGGAAATGAAAAATATTATTTTTGCACTTCCTATAGCTACTGCCTGTATTCAGTGCAGATTAGAATGTTTCTTTCTATAAAAGCTTCCGAATTTTTGCTTTGTTGACCTGTTTACTTTCTTCTCCAAAGAAAATTACATTCTGTGGGTAATTGTAGTTATTTTGTGGCATAAATTTGGGTGATATGCGGCGGATCAATGATTAAAGCAAAAAAAGTTTAATGAAATGGTTTTACAATGTATTGAAAGAAGCCTGATATGTGTTTATTGGTTATTACTTTATATGTTGCGTGGTCCGCCTAACCTAACGGTCTCTGATGTTTATGAAAGAAATTGTGGAGTCGCCACCTAATCTTTAGCAATATTTATTTTTAAAAATTCAGAGTTATCTTATTAGACTGATGAGACCTCAATAAATTAAGCGACATCGGTGTCAATACCCAGCACATTCATACAATGAATGTCTACATACAGCCTACATACTACAATGAACAATCAACAGACTGTGATGACTAAGCACCGATCCTTGAACTTGCACTGAACTTTATTTTGAAACAAAAGCTAACTTTTATAATATATTTTTGTAAGGTAAAGTAACCAAACTAATTTTAGTTCTCAGAATAACGACTCTACAAGTGATTTGTTCTCAACAATCGCGGCGTATGCCTAAAGGACATTTTCGGTGTCGTCATTTTCACTGCTGCCTCCACAACTTAATTACCACAATCATGTAGTGTATGTACATTATACACCACAATTATTGACCACATAACCACAGTACCTAACTGCCACTGTGGTTTGGTGGCATCAGTGGCATGCCACTAGTCTCAGGATCCTGATGTCCCTGATTCAAGTTTTCTACGAATCAAAGTTGGTATTTCCCAATTTGCCTTTTTTTACTAATTGTTTTTAGTTTGGCAAGGAAATTGCAGGTTGAACCACCTGAAGCTCAGGTCTTTAAAAAAACCAACGAAGCCAAGCTAAACCACCAGCGCCTATGAAATTAATACGATCGTGTACATTTTGGCTGGGCATTACAGTTTCATTATTAAAAGCCAATAACTATGTAAATGAATAAGACTGCTCGTTAAAAGAGACATATCTCTTAATTACAAAACTTTGTTGGAGGTAAAACTGAATAACAGCATTTGTGTAAAGTCCATTCAAAATCATAGTGTCATGACCAGCCTAAGCGGGAGGCCAAGTTACGCTGGTCGCGTAGTATCAAAGTTTTGCGACTAGCGTTACTTGGCCTTCGATAATTTTATATTTTGTTGCTGAGTTTCTCAAGATCGTCCTACTGATGTAATTAAAACCTTCTGCTTATTACTCTATTACACACGGCTAAATGTTTACGGGCCATATTCTGGCTTGGTTTACTACCTTTAACCATGCAGGGGGTATTTTATATTCGGAAATGTATTAATTGCAATTCTGCAATTAAAAGTACTTACTTCAGTTACATTTCTTATTGCCCGATATCTTTTACATATTAATTGCCGTGGGAAGAAGCGTTATTGAAAAATTAATATTGTCTATAAAAATACTAAGTACCTATAGCAGAATGCTAAGATAACCTAACCGAGAGTAAAGATTACCTAATATTTAATCATTTAATCAAATCAACAATTTTCACTTAGACATGTTGCATATTCTCACCGAAGAAAAAAGAAATTGAAAAACTTGTTTCCTATTTAGCTGTGACTTCAGATCCAAAAAATCTTTTCATAAGTAATGTTTACATAGACGACATTATCATTAGATCTGTGCCCATGAAAGGATTGAAAGAACACAAAGCTGCGTATGCGCCGATCGTGTTTAGATAGATGCTTATCGCGCGTATACAATTGTTTGTACAAACATTTTGGTGTCAGAGATAAAGAGTTATACTTTTTGAGGTCTTTACTGTAGGTATACAAGGGTTACCACCAGGTAGTTTCACAATAAAGGATATCGTTTGGAATAAAAAGTGTTAGGACATTTACACACGTACGTACAATATTCTGGAATTTGACAGCCAGCCAGTAAGTGACAACCCGTGACATGCGATTTCGTACAACTCAATAATCCAGACTACCAAATACAGAAAATCGCGCGACACAGTGAGAACAACCATCTTAAGTGTGGTGTGTTTTAAAGTTAGGTAACTCTTCTTCAGCGCATCAACAAAACGATTGAAACCATTATACAGGATGTAAAAAATAAATAACTAAGGTAGCCAAGTGGTCTGTGTAGAACTACGAGTCTACGTGGTTTGTTAAGTTAGCATAAATAGTTAGGTTTGTTAAGTGCGTATTATATGTATAAGGTGTAAAAAACCATCTGCAAATATTTCAAGGGGTGAATCAGCCCATGAAACTGAACAACTTTACCCAAGGAACATAGGTCGAAATATAAAAAAAATGTGGTCCTCCCAAACGAATTGACTCGGCCGGCAGTACATTACATACGCACATACGCACCTATTTATGCTAACTTAACAAACCACGTAGACTCGTAGTTCTACACAGATCACTTGGCTACCTTAGTTATTTATTTGTCCCAACAACCCATAAACTTACTGCTGCTGTAGTTTGTGGGCTTGTCATGGGCATGTTACCCTACAAGAGGTCAACAGAGGTGTGATCTCGACAGAGGCGAATCCCACACCTGACCTCCGTTGATGCAAAAGAGATAGGTATATTGTATCTACCATAATAAGTATTACATTAGGTACAGAGGCAGATGCCAACGCAAGCTTTTGCGCTGCTCCTGCGTGAGCACCGGTTTTGGTATGAAGAATTCAAAATTTCCTTCAAGATTCAAGATTCTTTATTTGCATTTGACAGACGCATGCGTTACGGATGCTTTAAAAATGCGCAGCTACATACGTCAAGTGGAGGATCAACCAGAGTTCGTAGCACACTGATGGTTATCTGGTTGTGAGACAAATCACTTCTACCAAATAGATTGTCACTGAACATCGCCGTTTATTTGCTGCTGATTTATTTTTTGGAAGTAGTTGAGATAATTGGAATCGTTTTCGAAATATTCGGAATGTTATTTTGGACCATGAAGACAGAGATGTAACTGAACCAGGACTGAACACAATATTTACAATGCCTCCGTAACTAGTCTTGAGCTGGCTTTACCACCAAAGATTTTGATCGTCTTACTGCTTTTCATTACCTAAGTTTACCACAGGCACAAATAAAAAGAAACTTCCAACCTTACTTCACAACAATATTTACAAAATATTTTACAGAAGGACAGCGCTACAGGCGACGCTGATTTCGCAAAAACAATCAAAACGCAACAACCAAATAAAGTCTTCGTATTTCGAATATTCCTTGCTCATTTCTCACGTGTTCGCGGCACAATTTTTTCTCGTTTCGCGGATCATAAGGCACGCGAATAAATCGCGTCTTGTGCATGGCCTAGGGGCGGGCCGCTTCCTTTTTACTTCACCTTTGTTACGGTTGCCAGCGAATTCATTCTTATACGCGCGCTGAGTTGCGCTTCCTGGGCGACTGGCGGTAGCCGCCGGCTGTAAGTGGGTTGTACATACTGTTTTCGTGACCGACGAACTTGTTAAAAGCATGATGTTGCTCTTGGAGAGATCTCGAATAGACAGGAATGTCACTGCCAGCGAGTTCAATCTTATTCACGCGTGGAGTCAAGCTTACTACTGTGCGACTGGCTGCATTCAGTGCTATGTAAAATAGAAAACTTCTGTTCGCCTGACAGAAGTTGAGATCAACCGAAGGTTGTGATAGGTGCTTAGCTTACAGCAAATTCATTTTTTATTGCGGCTGAGGTGCGCTTGCTGGACAACCTGTAAAAGGGTGGAACAAACCGTCGTTGAGACTGCGAAACCTTAACAGCACTTCGGTGTGAATTCAAGACGGATATTCATGCATCACGTGTTCAATTGCGCTTCCTAAATTTGCTCATCACTCTTGAGAACTTCGCTTCGGTCGCGATCTCTGAGCCATCACACCTACACTTCTACGATTACAGATCTGTGTTAGTAAGTAATTTGGGAATGGCACTGGAAAGATGAAGTATGAAAACGTGTAGGTAAGTACTACATTCAGCTCAGAAGCGATCTCTTACTTTTCTCCTACTTTATAATTAAGTTCGGGTACCTTCCCGCCCATGTGTCTCGGTGCGTTGGAAGCAAGGAGCATTCGTTAATCCGTGGATTGCTGTGAAACCTTGCCTCCTGAGTGTTTTCAGCAGGCCATACCACCAGGCCGTGTGATGCCGGGCTTAGAATAGCATCACCCCATTTCTTTCCTGTGGGTGTCGTAAGAAGCGACTAAAGGACTCGAGGGTATCATGTGTATTGCAATTTTAGGCGACAGGCTGACAACCTGTCACTATAGCGATACACGACAATAGCTTAAGCGGCCCTCAAATATGTGTCAGACGTGGCGATAACGACCGTACTTTTACGGTCGTTGACGCTCTGCCTACCCCGCAAGGGATAAAGGCGTGATGTATGTATGTATGTATGTATACCACCAGGTAGGTCAAGCACTCACATTTGCATTTTTAAACCTTACCCATAACACAAAGCAAATATTAGCGGCCGCTCAATACAGAGAGACGGCTTCAAGGAAACGTCGCTACACTCACACAAATATCTACACGCCGTCAGTTACGCGCGATCTCAAACCGTTTTGAACCGACTAGTAGCGAGTGTTAACAACGTTATCCGGTGCGAGTGGACGGAAAAATGACGACTCGCAAGTGTAAATATTTTTGTATAGCGTGTCATAGTGTAAGTTTGATATAGCTAATGTAAGTAATGTACCTAAAAAAAGACAAAGTGGCAACCATAGAGTGTAGATATAAATGATCTGGAAAAGAAGCGAGTTGTCCTTCTGTAACTTCTCTATTTTGAGCTCATAAGTACTTTTGTAAGGTGTATTGTTCATGATCACACACTGACTTTTGAATAAACACCTTGAAGTTCTGTTGACTTGCACGAAACAGAGATGAATCATTTAGTGAAATACTTGCACGGAATTCGAAAGAGTTATTGATTTATTGAGTGTCTAGTTAATTTAATAATTGTGTAATTTATTGCTTTAATGATAATTTATATCTCGTTACAAAGTGAGTGCTTTAATGCCGTGGGAGCTAACGACGACAATTATACCTAGTTGTTGCTATTGAGAAAAAAAATATCAAATAGGTGTTGCATAACTTCTTACAAAATGATTTTGTTAGTCTATCACACTCTTGTAATTTACAGCATTACAAATTTTTTGCTATCCAAGGTACCTACAATTTTTGATGATGTGTGTGGATGTTAGGCAATAGTTTTATCATTTCACTTGGATCAAATAAAAATAATGGCCTTGATTTACGTCAAACAAGGAGACTTTGGAATTTGAATATTAGAAAATTGATCATTCGTCAAGTTTTATTATTAAACCATCCAATTTTTATGTTGTGAATGATAAAGATGACTTTAATGCGCAAAAAAAAACAAGCTTCAGAATCCTTTAGACACGGTGTTTGGATACGATACCACAAAATTCCTAATACTCCAAATTACTTGTAAATCTACCCTGAATACTAACAAGCGGTGTTTAGGACTATCCTCTAAGCTCTTGGACCATAAATCACAGGCGGATAAGATGTATCAGATAACACCCAGCCTCGTAAAACGTGGCAAAAACAAGCCGTAGTTTAGTAAAAATTAAACCGCCTTCTTAAAGGCTCGTTCTTAGTTTGGTGACCCAATCGAGGAGGTAGGAAAAGTACTCCCCCTAAAATTGTTGACTGAATTTCGAATAACAGATTTTGACGAAATCTTTTGAGACTCATAAATTTCTAAACTTGAGAAAAAAGCAACAATGAAATAGATAGTTATTGTAAATTTTGAGATCCTATGTAAGGATCTGCATAGATAGACACTCTAAAAAAACTTATTTGCTCGGACGCTTAAAACATCAAGTTGTATCGGAATTCTTAACCTGGGGAAGGCTTAGATTTTCGACTGCAACTCCGTCAAGGACACGCCATAGAAGCCTTAAAACAAACCCCCATACAACCCCGACCACCCCGCGAAATCGACCTTCAGCTTTCCGCGTCAAACTCAGCTGTTCCTGCACAGATTGACAAGCGGTTTTTTATTTTTGGGTTTGGATACTCGCTTCTAGTGATGAGAAACAAAAAATTTGCTCGAAAACCGATAAAATTCCGAAAAATCGTGCGTAAAATCGTGCGTTTTGAGCGTGCAGTGGGTGTGCAGGGGCCTTACTTTGACGGTTCATTCTAAACCATTCACTCATCCAATCTTTATTGTCTATGGCTCATTTGACAGCTAATATCGTAAGGAATCATCTGTCAAAACATTCCAAAGCAAAATAACCCGTAGTTTTTACGCAATAACGGCCAGAATCGCGGGTGCCGATCGGCACCTACGGTCCTTGACGGAATGTTGACGCTCGGGTGCCGATCGGCACCTAATGTCGCATACCGGTTAAATATGAGTTAATTTAAAGTTTAACTTCTTAAAATTACTTAACTTAGTATTAATTCCTTTTTCAAAATCGGTTAAAATGTTTTAAATGTAGTCCCAAGTTGTACTAAACAGTGGCCCTCCGCTACGCGCCCTGAGGCTAGCGATTCTGTCTTTATTTATTTTTTCTTTCCCCCTTTCTATAATTACCTTAATACATCAAAAGTTTATTGCCACACGTGAAATATGGCCCCAAGTCAACCGGTGGAAAATTAAAGGATTTGTTACTTAAGGAGAAATTTTATTGAATAATTTTTAACTTAAGCTTCTGGTTATAATTGCTTACTTAATTTTCAACAGTCATTAACAGTATCGTTAATCTTGAAGAGATCATTAGGATCATTATCATTGTAATGATAATTTTAAATACCATTTTTAAGTAGAAAATCAGCATTTTGCGTAATTATTGAGAGTACCCAAGTAAATAGGAGGTAAAAAATTTGGTAATACTGCATATTACATTGGAGTTAATAATAGTAGAGTTTGAAATGTTAAGGTATACGTCCACCAGGTAAAGTAAATATTTCTGAAATTTTAGCGTGATTGACCGAGCCGTGACAACACAAGGACCATATAGGACAGAAAGGTAGATAAGTATTATATCTGAATATAGCTCAGTCAGTGTCTTAATAGCCAGCAGTGGCGAAAGCTTCATAAATGCCGATTCCCACCGGCTTCCATTTCAGATATTTACAAATCTATACTCTCACATCAATCTACTTTCATTTTATTTATTTTTTTCTCCGGCCTACCTTTGCTAAAATGTCACCCTTCGCCACTGATAGCCAGACCAGGATATTGATTAGAATTTGAGCCATAAGCGAATGAGTCAAAGTAAAGTATTTTTTTTAGAGCGGTGTTACAGTGATGTGTAATTTGATGGTCAAGACCAAAAATCCTTCTCAGGGGACGCTCACACTTACAGGTTAAATACGTGGGAAGGTTTCCTACGGCAGCGGCCTGGCAAGAACGCCGCAACGGGCAATATATCACACGAATAACAACCAAGATTTATGCGCCTTAAACGGATAATTACGTCCGAATGTATGCACGCAACGATAAATACAACTATATACGCCTGATGTGTGGAAGAGCGCATTAACGCGTTTTGTGTTGCGAAATAATTAATGAGAAATATGATACATTGGGTACTCCAGTTAGATAGAGAGTATAATAAGTAATTATAATAATGTGTGGTCTGAAATCTTAATAAAAAACTTGATACGTCATCGTTCAGGCTTGAAACTCGCTAGTGAAAATATTTTCATGAAATAATGACAAGCTTGGCGTAGAATCTTTTGTGTCATACTTATACAACTTCATTGAACACATTGACCTTAAAAACTAATACTCAAGTAAACAACAAACAACTCAAAGCGTATACATAAAGAATCACCTGTTTACTTTACCAGATGTTCTCACCTGTTGCGACCACACTATCTAGAGGGTGGTCTAAAATATATTGAAAAGCACAGTTCCAAACCATTCATTAAAAACCTCAGAGAATTTTTTGCACAATCTATAATTCTATACCGTTCTTCGCTCGTCCCCATAGGAAGGGCTTAAGGGCATAACTGATAAAGTCGTCGGGCTGTTATCAAGGGCCGAAGTCTTTTAAGGGCCAAGTCTTTTACTTTTGGCGCCACTCAGATTAAGATATGCTCAGGGATATCCGCCACTAATGTGTTAATTAAAAAAACAACTTTACGTCTCTTATCAAACCCTTAAAAGGACGGCGATACTTATAAGTTTATCAAGGGTAACACTTGGGTATAAAATTAAATGTTTGAACTCTTTGATTAGATTTTAAGGAATCGAATCGACGAATTTCTAAACGTTTCATTACATTATTGTTTTTCATGACGCTTAAAATATTACTAACTATGAAGACATCAGGTTTTATAAAAATCAGTGAAAGAAGAGAATCTGCTGCAGCTGGCTCGTCACATAGATACGCTTCACGTACCGAATTTAACTTTGTAAATTGTAAAATTTGAATTGAACTATATTGTAGGAGATTTATAAAAAGAGGATATTACAAAATACATCCCATTTATTTTTAATCTCGTATCTATTGCATTAATCATGTTTCAATTACTAAATTAAAACAATAATTCCTCTCTATCACAAGAGTAAAAAGATGGAATTTACGGATTTGTATTTAAAATTTTTATAAGTAATTATTAACATTCGTATTTAAAAAAAACCAGCAGTCTCTCAGATGACCCTACGTCCATAGGCAAAAGCATTAGCTTCTATCTTTACATCGAAAAGTCATTAGAATCTTGACCGCAGGCGATTAGATAGGTTAAAATAGGGTAGTAGAGGGTCAAAAAGCTTTTGCAGATCTGTCGTGACCCTTTCTTATCTTTTTGAAGGCACTGGTCTTACGCGTTTTAATTTCTCAACTGTTTCTTTTTTTACAACACAAGGCTGAAAATTAGTTATTAGTAATTGAAAACTCCGCGTATCATTTTGAAAGCGGGACTGCAAACATACATAAGACAATAGGAAGGTTTGTCAAATATATTGGAATAAAATATTGATAGTTGGTAAAAGTTCTCATATATATAAAGCAGGGAAGCATAATTGGCGTGAGAATTACCACCGTACATTCCAAAGCACAGCTAGGCAAACAAGAGGGTGGCCACTAAGCTTGATATACAAACCTCAATGGCTAGTAAATCACCAAAATATAATCCCAGAAACATCATTCTCGCCTCCTATTACATTTTACTGACGTAATAAAGATATTTCATTAATACACAATATTTATACGTTTGCATTGTAGTGCCTAGTTGCTCCTTCTGGTAGTATTCTTATAGCGGCTGTTCTAGAGGGAGTCATCCGATAAAAATGTGAGGATATAACAACTAGGATTCTGGACATAATAAATTCAATTCAAACTAAACGCGTTTGACAATCAGGTTGTTATGCGCAGTGTAAGGTTGTGCATTCACAGACAATGCTGCTCTTCCATGAAAAGATTTATCCCTTTGTCACTCACCACCAATATTAATCTAACAAGCATCATACGCATGTTTCCTTTACATTTTTACAAAACTTTTGAGCGCATGCATGTGAAGCAGCAAAGACGAGATTCTGCCCGGTCGCTGGAGTTTTATCTCTGGTGTGAAAATTAGAGGAAAATTGTAGAAAATCTCCCATCAAATAGTGAATCAACGAGGTGATCTGCTCCGTCTACCTACCATTTTCCTAATTTTTACTGCCCCTGAAGAAGCATTGGCGAGATTTATGCGCGGATACAATCGTTTTAGTGACGTGATGTCTATTTTTTTCCGATGTATGAGTAGCTAGAAAATTACTTGCTGGAATTGAAGCCAAGCTCATCATAAACTCTTGTCTGCCTCTGAATCCGAAGCAGCAATGGCGAAATTTTTGAGTGGCTAATTCCACAATCTCTTTTCTTTTGCTTATTTAAGAAATTGATACACCTTTTCCTGACAGTTGATGCCAGGCTCCTTCTACCTTATTTCTAGCTTTTGACTGCCTCTGAAGCAGCAATGGCGAGATTTATGCGCGGATACAACAGTTTTATTGACGCGGCGCTCGTTAACGCCGATGTAAATGTCGTGTTTGAAATATGTCCGATTCGTTGTTTGCTTTACTCCCTTCATTGTCATTCAAATGCTGACGACTTCATAGGGGCCGAGGTTTAATGGAATTTTGAAAGCATACCAATATTTCAGATGATGTTTGTCGAAGACCGACCGATGTGGTGTATATGGATAGTTTGTTATGGCGTCATTCTAGGTTCGATTTTTCAATAATTTTGTGATTGACTCTGACAATTTGGGAAAACTTTTTCGTATAAGTAATAGTATTTTATAAGTACGTAGCACGCTAAATTGTTTTTATATTTTATTTATTTACCTGTTCATTACATACAAGATAAACACAGGACAATCACAAGAGAAACAATATACAGGTACAAGTTACTTAGTTCTGAAAATAAATTTCTTCAGTCGGTGTTGCAGTCCTACGGTAGAGAGATATCATAAAGTAAGGCTGGTAGACCGTGTACAATTACTTTTTTTATTAAAACTGAGCTCTTCAAATTATTTTATTATTTTATTTCTATAACACATATTAAACGGGTCTTATATCTTTATGTCGAGAACTTTTTAACTCATCTTTTCGAGATTACTTGTTGTGGACGTATCTCTTTGTTTTATAGGTAGCATTATGCTAATTCCCTTGTGGTTATGCCGTTTGCGTGTCAACCGGGCATCATAATCTGCACTAATTTATGAGCACACATAAATATCGACAGAGCTCGCTTGTTATAAACCCATCAAAATTCACAACACCACTTTGTAACAGAAATTGTAGCTGTTTACTGAAAGCTTGATTTTCCGTCGCCGGACTTTCTCCTCATATACGATTATTATGCGAATTTATCAGAACGAGCACCTGAAGTTGGCACCTGGCCGGGCTTGTGCCATTCCAGCTTTGTGTCTGTGCAGACGGGCGGCTAACTGCATCGTAACTGCAAAATATAAGGTGTAAAAAAATCATCTGCAAATATTTTAAGGGGTGAACTAGCCCGTGAAACTGAAAAACTTTCCCCAAGAAACATAGGTCGAAATATGAAAAAAAAATTTGATCCCCCCATACAAAATGCACCAGCCGACCAAGTCAATTTGTATGGGAGGTCCAATTTATTTTTTCATATTTCGACCTATGTTCCTTGGGGAAAGTTGTTCAGTTTCATAGGCTGGTTCACCCCTTTAAATATTTGCAGTTGATTTTTTTACACTCTGTATATAATTTGTGATGATACTGAAAATAACGCAGATATGAGATTATCTCTGCAAAGTCAAAACTTTGTATGACAATACGAAATACGAATTCTTTTCCATTTGGTCCCTATTCCTCGTGCGTTGCTAAAATCACTAAAGTTCTTTTATAAGTACCAAATACTTTTGTTTACCTACTTTTATTTTATTTAAAGCCCACCTTGTCAGTCAAGTGTACCTATTATGCAGTTTGCTTGCAGCCCGTCTGTGCAATCATCGGATTGCACAAAGGGTGCGCAAATAGAAAGTTTTTGTGCAAGGGTTGTGCAAATCCATTTGACCGAGATACACCCCTTGTCAAGGGTTGAGCAGTTGGAGAAGATGATGATTTGAACACCTTGAGGACATATGTGTTAGATAGAAGTAAACATCTGCAAGGCACACGCTAATTGTCGGTAGGTATATTTTTATGAGGATACGAAATTTATTGAATGAAATCTTAATAGAAAAGGTGTTTGTAGAATGATACTACACAACATAGGTTTGATGCAGATGCGCACTGCACAGACCATGATTACTACGTACTATCTACTTATTATGAACGTGCAAAGTCAAGCTCATGTCCGGTTAAACACTAGATGTAACTATAGGGTAGTCTCATGCGCTCAAAGTCCAAACCCTCTAACCTAACCCGACGTTCACTGTGTACCTATGATTTTCATACCTACTTTGTTCGTCGACCTGATGGTCCACACAGAAAGGCAATACAAAAAAATTATAACTTACTCCCCTACACACTTTTTGTCATATCTCATCGAATCTGTGTAATTGAACTATACGTAAATGAGTTAAATAAAAAAAAAGATATTTCTGATAAGTTCCTACTCACCACATGAGACACATTTCTATTTGATAAAATTCCAAGTAGAATTTGAAAAATTATAAAAAAAACACATAAAGTTATGAAGGCCACGAATGAAGGTTAATTTTAACTTGATAATGAAACTTTTAATTGTTACCTACTTGTTTTCGTTCATACCAAGAATATACGAGAGCGGATGTAGAAAAAATCTTGTGAATGATTCAAAAAATAATCGTGTACGAAAGTGTTTATGGCAGATAGTTGATATTTTATAGCCGTGTTATTACATAAAAAGTTAGTCATGGTTGAAGTCGCTTGACAACGTCAAATTGTATGGAACATTAATTTAAACACTGTCATAGGCGAGAAACACATGCAACGTCAGTTTTGACGTAGAGTATGTAAAAAGAACAATTTTTTTACTTACTCTACTAGAACATCACTCTGGATAACATAGTCAGCCAAATAAAAAAACTCCACAGTAATGCTTTATTTATTACAAAATGGTTTTAAAATAAACATGCCTATTTTACGTTACTTACAACGAAGTAGTGGCTTATACAATTGAACCTTTCGAAAACCTTACTTACTCGAGTTTATAAAATATTATCCGTGGTTCTCCCAACTGTATCGACATAAAAAAAAATAGATATTCTAAAACAGTTTTGTCGTTACCTGTACCAGTGACAAAGGCATGTTGTGCTGTGTGCCGCCCGACGCCACCTGAGTGAGACACCTTGCTTGTCGCAAGCCCCTACATCTGTCTCGGACTGGCTACTCTAGTTTTGAACACTTTTATTATTTTTATTATGATTATGACTAAGTATTTATTATTTTTCAGTAGCGTTTGTGTGCTTGAGTGCGGTATTGTTTTGAGTGGTTTGTGCGGTTGGCCAGTTGGGTGAAAGAGATGTACATGGAATTTACTTACCATACAATGATTATGAATTATGATTGATAGGCTCAATCAAGTCAAGATTCAATGAATACCTAATAGCATTCTCTTGATATTTTTAAAATTTACTATAAGAAATTTTTGGGAGAGCCTAGTTTTCCTACCATAGACACTACTGGTAAAACTTTGCTTGCACTTTATAGTGAGACACCTTGCTTGTCGCAAGCCCTTACATCTGTCACGGACTGGCTACTCTAGTTTTGAACACTTTTATTATTTTTATTATGATTATGACTAAGTATTTATTATTTTTCAGTAGCGTTTGGGTGTTTGAGTGCGCTATTGATTTGCGGGGTTTGTGCGGCTGGCCAGTTATGTGAAAAATATGTACATGGAATTTACTTATCATTCAATGATTATGAGTGATAGGCTGAATCAATCAAGACTCAATTAAATAATTATAATAAAATTTTGGGGTAGCCAAGTTTTCCTTCCATATTACCTACTGGTAAAACTTTTCTTGCACTTTATAGTGAGACCTTACTTGTTGCAAGCCCATACATCTGTCTCGGACTGGCTACTCTAGTTTTGAACACTTTTATTATTTTTATTATGACTATCTATTATTTTTCGGTAGCATTGTGTGATCCTGACTAGTTTCCAACACTCTGATTATTTTTATGTGATATTACTCATAGATGTCGCTGTAGATATTTTAATATATACGATCGAAATTTTGTTTTGAAAACTATTCAAGATCAATCGATACTGTCCTGTTACGGTTTTGTTTTAAGTACAGATTTATTATTTGTTTCATTATCATTTGTGTGCTCGATATTGTTGATTGGTGGTTGTTTGTTCGTGACGATAGCGAGCTTTTTCTTATATTCTTTTGAGAATTGAGTCAAAGAAATTGTGACATAAATGCTCAGAAATGTTTAAATATATTAAACATAATTTATTGGTTGGACAGTAGTAAAAACAGATGTACATGGAATTTACTTACCATACAATGATCACGATTGATTGACTCAATCAAACTTTAATGAATAGCATTCTTTATATTTTATTTTAATATTTGGGTGAGGTGTAATTAATTACTGAGTTTTGATAAGGACGGCGGTACGGCCACGTTTTTCTACCATAAACTTTTTTGGTAAAACTTATGTAGGTACCTACAGTTATACCGGGAGTAACAAAAGGGTAAAGGATAACTAGCAGAAAGGAGGTCAAAGTTCCCACAAAACTGAACAGCTTTCCCCGGGTCAAAATATAAAAAAAAATTGGACCTCCTTTAGTAATCAATCAGCTGATCGGCGATTTTGTATGGGGGGAGCAAATTTGTTTTTTCATATTTTGGTCCATGTTCCATGAGGAAGTTATTCAGTTTCATAAGTACCTTGACCCTTGTTATACCCTTTTTGTTACTCGCTAACTCAACTCACTACGAAATTCGAAGCTTCCTAGGGAATAAATTTGTTAAATCATGCACGACTTCTTATTTACTCCAGTTCCTCGTAAAGGAATCAATTTCATGGTACAAAACATTATTCGCAATAACACGAACCAATTCTTTCAATGCTGGCATGTTTTGCAAACACGCATAGATTTAACAGATAGCGAACAAGCACAATTTGTCTACCGAAGGGAGAATTTTGATCTTATCTGTGCCTATTGTGGGAGCTCGTAACTTTGGATACGCAGAATGCAATGACAGGATTTACTTTACATCGTTTCTGTAAGGTGCGAAAGTTATGATTTCGTGGTTTGTGTGGTCTCTGGAAGAATTGCTTTAAATAGCGTTCCTCTTCTTCTCTCTCGTGTCGATGACTCAAATGTATTTCGACCAGAAACTTGCCTCGGCCACGGCACTGTCGGTGCGGTGGCTAGCCCCATATACCTAATGGCTTCCTACACTTGGGGCATTAATCCCTCTAGAAGCTGAATCATACTTTTTCAAGTGATATTTTTACAGGAATCCCAGATGATAATAAATTGGTACCAATTGTAGATCGTTAATTTATAATTCTTGTACCTGCTAGGTACATATTAATCTTATTTTGTTGTCAAATGTTTATGACTTTTAATCAATGTCACACTCGGACTCAGTTTTTGTTTTCAGGAGAATCGTTGAAATAATTTAAGGTGGTTTTAATACTCTTTATAGAATACCATAAAAGACAAATCACGTAAAGATCGCTGTCATAATCATAAGTTATATTTATTTTCCTTTGGAATTCATAGAATCCGTGCGAATCGGCATCGAGATGTTTGCGGCGCATAATGCGCGCGCGCACAAAGCGCAACCCTTTGGCGACACAATGCGCGTCACTAATCTAGATCATGCGCGCTATTGTCATATTCGGACAATGCGTTTCGGGATATCTCACTCGATGTCGATTTAAAAGAAATTTGAGGCTTTTTTGCGGTACGGTAACGGTGTGTGAAAGAAAGCTGCGTATGTATCTCACGTAGCCTAGATATACTGTTACATTTTTCAGCGCAGCAGGAGGTGGTAGTAGAATAAACATTCATCTTATCTTTCTTCTTTTGCCCCGTTTGTTTTGAATGGGCGTAACAATATTGTAACATTAAAGATTTTCCTTTGATACATTTTAATGTAAAATCAACTGGTTTTAATGCTTCTATATGTTTTAGTTGTAGAGGTATTTACCTATATCTATTTTAGGCTAATTTTTACAACCGACAAAAAGGGAGAGTCATCTCAACTATTCGAAACAAATGTACCTAACTTTTGGGTTAACCTTACATAATACAGCCAAGAAGAGCAAACCTAGATGGCTAAAAGACGAATTGTTAATAAACTTAGATGAAGTATAGTTACAACATAGGTAACATTATTGAAGGAAGAATAATGGGTTTCACACATAGTTAGCTAGATATAAAAAGCAACTATAAATTAAACCTAGAGGCATATCTGTGAATTGCACGATAACCCTTTGCTCTGGGATGATTTCCTAGCTGCCCTGTCGACAATCGTTATCCTAAACACTTTTATTTATAATCGTAGTGTGTGCCTTAGGCGCATGCGTCGGATCCTTTGTGCGTGGCCATACATCACGGCTCCTAAGTAGACAGTATATCAACCGATATCCAGGCCATTTTGGCCTTTTTAACACTAATACTAAGAGGCGGCGTTGCATGAATATTTCTAACTGATCTCACGCTCCATTGCTGGCTGCGATCTTCGGCATTTGAAAATCTGTGAAATGAATTAGCAGTGGATGTCGTAGATGGGTGTTTCGTTTTGTGAATGAGGCAGTTTAGTAATGTTTCAGTGTAATTAGCCCCGTGGCGACGGACCACAGGGATTTATCGAGCGGGCGTTAATGCGGCCGACAGCCGTGTAGCCGGCTTTTGTTCTCAAAAATATTCAATTTTACCTTACAAGCCTATTAAGAGGGCAGGAACATTAAAAAACGAAACTCTTTAGCAGCGTTAGGACTTCTTATTGCAGCAGCGTAAATTTCAAGCTATTTAAAATAACTGAGATAAAATCGCTAAAGTCATTGAATTTTTATATGCCTCAATTATCAATACTACTTAAAATCTTTACTTTATTCAAAATCAAAAACAACTTTATACTTAATTTGATAGAGATCACTTAATTAAAAATACCAAAAGTATCATCAAAATCATTCGGTATTCAGAAAAAAATCCACAAGGTGTTCAGCCTTTTCAAAATCGACATTCGACACATCTTATGCAAGATGACTATCACCACTATCACCGAAATGAGCGGATGAAATTCTGATTTGACTTTATCGCAAAATATAAGTGTCGTGGTAAAAGGGTTGGCGCCTTCAAAAGTCTTAATTCCGATACTTATCACAGAGATACGATGACTGACAAAAGAGTTGAGATGTCCCACAGAACGGACTAATTGGGAGCCTCTACCGCAATCCATCAATTAATTTATTTTACAGATATTGAAGGACAAAAGGACTACCGACTCCAAGAAATTGCTACTAAGTTCCACCGTCAGCTTTATGTCTTTAGACATAGATGTCATTTTCAAAGATTTCTTGCACAGCTCGATTTGGCTACCGTAGGCATAAATGATAAGGGAAAGCAGACGTACCATTATAAAACATCATTAGCAAGATAAACTTAAAAGCCTTTACGAAACCGAAAACCCAGGAAATGAAATAGATACGCAAGCATTTGAACACCTCAGAACCGCGCCTCATAATGATCTAACGATAAATAGTATAGATAGTTATTCAGATATAATTAAGGCCCTTGGTGTACTATATATAGCTAATTAATATACTTTTCATATTCAAGGGACAGCTCTAATTTTTTAATAAAAAGTTTGTGGAAAGTAACATCTCAGGCGAAAAAACTTTCATGCCATGTTCAAACAGTTAGAACTTCGTGGTTGAACTGTGCGCAATGGGAATCTGACCCTCATTTGTGAATTATCAAACAATACAAATATTTTCGCAAATTATATAGTAGAGTCTTGTTATAACACAATTTCTGTCCAAAATACCATTCGAAAATAATAATTTTCCGTCCATCGGATCGTTTGTAAAACAAACATCTATTATAAAGCTTGACAAGAAAAAAGTAAACAAATACAAAGTAGACAAAAGAAGACCGATGGTGGAGAACTTAATTTTACACCCGAATCAAAAGTTTGGAACTTATTGTGATGGTGTAGTGCTAACCAACTATCCTTTGTTGGTACCCCGCCCACGTCCATTATCAGATGTTTGTGTGGCGTGTCATTTTTTATGAAAACAATAACGTTTTTATAGGAAACAATCGGGTAACTCTAGGAGCTGGTCGATTTCTCACGAAAAGTTAAATAATAAGTGAATTTGTCAGCTCGAACATCCAACCAAACATAATTTACGTGGACGTATAAATTAGTTTAGATTTTTCTTTTATTTTTGTCGTGTCTTGAATGAAAAAGATATTGTAAGGTATGAGACAAACGTTGTTGGAGTCTACCAAATGGGTAAAGTGTAACTGGATTGTTGTACCCCTGTAGTTATGTAAGCACTGTTAAGAACTTAAAATTATTTTTGATCTTCAGATTTACGCCTTTTCAAAAATACCTATAGACTGCGACTCTTATGTACCTTCCTGTTTTCATATTGAAATTTGTTTTTCCCAATTCAATCTTGCTTTTATTAATTTTGTGACTAGTTTTGTTTTACAAGTAATTACGTCAAGTTAGAATTAAGCAGTACATTATTGACAATTTGAAAATACTCCCAACCAACTTCTCTGTAATGACAAACTAATCAACCAATTAAGTTGTCCAATATCTTAATAAAAATAACTCAAAATTACAGTTATCTGTTGTGATCACGTTCGCGACTAATAAAAAAATAATGTCAGTATATTCACCCACATTGGTTATAAATTAATAGAGTGTGCCCTCATCCTCTCCTAATCATAGTGGATTCGATTCGTGTGCGGTATTTTTTTTATTATTTTTTTGGTAAATTTGTCATTTTTGGAAATATTTCTACACAACCCGTATTTTGGTGCATCTGGGTAGCCATGATTTATGATAAGAAAAGGGTATAATAACAGGGTTGACACGCCATCAAATATATTTGATGTCATAAAAATATAAGTCGAGTTCCGATCCTTAGATGGTTTGGTGCTAAAATGCTATGGTGGTGGATCTAGCATAGTTTTAGTGCGAAAATAGTGCTTCATCCAGCAATTCCACTATTTATTTCTTACAATTTCTATCAGGTTTTCCCGAAGAAAGAAGATATCTTTCAATAAATAAATAAACAAACATACCTAACTAACTTACTACTTACTTTAGAAGAACGATGGAAGAAGAAAAGACAACTTCTTTTCGTATGTGAAAACCTCATTCATGTTAAAATCTTGACCAATAAGAATAATGAGTGGCACGCTTGGTATCTCGTAGATGTCTTTTGTATGAAAATTTTGTCTTTATTTAATTCTTGTAGGATTCGTCAACGTTCTAATAGGATGCGTCTCCCATTTATTGTCAAACCAGAGGTAATTGTCAAACCTAAAGTTCAATATAGGAATTTCAAATTATTGGAATATGACATCAAAACTTCCGTGCATGTATTAGTGCAAATAAAAATTCGCTTTTTACATGTAAGATCATTTACACATAATAATTAACTTCGTGATCATAGTTATTCTGGGAGTAAGTAACAAAAATTGTTAATTACCAATTTCACAATTTAAGCTGAAAGGAAGTCAAGGTACTCATGACACTGAATAACTTTCCCTATGGAACATAGGTCGAAATACGAATAAAAAATTTGGACCTCCCATTTAAAATCAATTAGCTGATAACATTTTTTTTCATATTTTGAATCTGCCTACGCCGCAAGGGATATAGGCGTGATATGTAAGAATGTAGGTAGATTTGTATGTATGTGAAAAATGTCAATGATTAGAGTGTGACTGAGGGATCATTGTGTTTTTCTTTGTTTTGAAATAACAGGAAAATTGCGGCTTATTAGGTTGATTGATAGAAAAGTAACTAAAAACCAAGTTTTGAGATTCTTCAATAAATAATTTATTTGTCCTAGTTTCCTTATATCTTAAAATATGTACAACATCGTCGAAAAATCGACATAAATGCATTTTACAAAGCCTCATGATTCTTAAAATACAGGTAACAAAATTTACACTAAGGCTGTATCGGTGAAATTTCTTTGACTTGAAAAAGTATCCATACAATTCTTATAACATTACTTCTAGTTTGTGGCATACTTGCTTAGTTTTAAATTTTCATCTCATTATTATTATTTACAATCGGTGGGCAAGATAATAATTCAAATGATGATGCAAGTTCTAGATACACCTTTCAAATGTTTGTCCTATTCTATAAAACTTAACGAACTAACGAATTAAGGCACTACGGTTTGACTAGATATACAAAGAGTCTTTTTGTGTTCACTATAAATGCTTCAACATTGAAAATAATGCACTCACGGAGGGATTCGTCCAAACTACGTTTGTAGTTTATCTGTGAACAAAAGAAAAATACATTTTAGTACAGTAATGCAAAAGTAAAACCAAAAAGGCTGTAAAAAAATAAGAAGTCACATCTTAAAAACAATGACAAAGATATTTTTATGCAACTTTTCAATTTTGGTTTGGCATCTCCAAATATAGATTCTACATCCAATTTAAATTTATAGCTAAGGTAAACAAAACAATGTAAAGAAAATGTGAATAAAAAGAAGTAAAATTTCGAATACAACAGCTTATAAATACTTACAATTTCGCTATTTTTGCTGCCACCAAGAAATGACATCTAGGAGTTCATCTTCATCCATCTGTCCAATCTGCTGCTGCGGAGGGATCTCGTACCGGTCCACGTTGGAGTACGAGGATGACACTCCCGAAGAACATTCCGAGGGTGCAGGCGACGCCGCCTTCTCCGAACATGGCGAACCAGCCCCGTAGAAAAATCTATCATCCATGTCCATCGACGTCATAGCCTGAGTATTCGAATTAGGAATATTCTCTCTGTTCTCCTGCTCACGGGTGATACCCAAAGCTGCATCACTCTCCTCCAACAGTTGCTGCAGATATCTGATGTACTCCACTACCATCCGCAGAGTGTCAACTTTGCTGAGTTTCTTGCCGGAGCCGCGTCTGGAGCCACCTGACAGCGCGGCGACCACTGAAGCGGGCAAGTGCCGGCGCAGCGCGTTGAATCCATCATTCACTTGCTTCACACGGTTCCGCTCACGCGCATTGCGACGCGCGATCGACGCGGCCTGCGGTCCGGTGTAAGGGTTCGTCCTGAAGTGCACCTTCTTTCTGTACTGCATATTCGGCGGAGTATCGTGCGTCACGTAGTTTTTTTCAGGAGCCGGCGCGATCGGCAGGTTTCGTTTTTCCGCACCCTTGGATAGAGTCGCGGAAGGATATCCGGACGAGACGACGACGTAGTTCGTCTGACCTTGAACGAGTTGTATCTCTTGTAGCATTTTCGTAGCGAGTCGCGGTGGGTGAGGTTACACGTCCGATCCGCGCGGCGGTCGGGGAAGCACTGACCGAAGCTCTGTCGGCGCGTAAGGGGAGGCTTCGCGGGAGCTTTGTGCGCGAGCGCGAGTGACGTCGGCGGCGGTCTACGTACAAGTGAGCCGGCGGCGCACGCGCTCGGGTTATATCACCTGCGCCGGCTGCAAAAAAATATAAATTTTAAAATTCTCTTCCCCTATTATTTTCGATCATCCCTTCCCTCGTACGTGCGGGTCCGTACCTGGTGTGTGGATAGGGGAGCAGGACGGCCGGCTAACGCGTGCTCAGTTTTTTTTCTACTGACCACTACTGAATACTGTAATAATTACGACGTGTACAAACGCAAGCTGCGGTAGTAAAAATATGTAATAGTACGAATTACTTAGACAAGTTGCAGGAAATTTAACCCTATTCAGCCACACATTACCTGTTAGGTACTCATTTCAGGCTAATAGTTAAGTTGTTAGGTACTGTAGTTGTTGTTAGGTGCTGAGCAAGTTCCACAGTGTCTTGGAGTTTAATTTTAAAGTAAGTAAATACCTGTCTACCAGCTTAAATAATTACACCAAAACAGATAGGTATTCGCGTGAAGGTTTAATGAAATGCAACGTGGGCTTTTGACGAATTTAGGTGTAGAAGGGTTGTTTAGAAATAGTGACTTAGGTTATGATGGTGATCGCTACTTCTACATTTTGCACCGGCTAAATGATGCCGCGATTTACAAAGGATTTACCTACATTATAACAGTAGGTATCTGTGATTGTAATGTCAGTAAATCTCAATTTAATATACAACATATTTTCATTACATATACCGGGAGTAATAAAAAGGGTATAACAAGCCGAAATGAGGTCAAAGTACTCATGAAACTGTACAACTTTTCCTATGGAACATGGGTCGAAATCAGAAAAAAAACATTTGGACCTCCCATACAAAATTGTCGATCAGCTGATTGATATACTATGGGAGGTCCTTATTTTTTTCCATATTTCAACCCATGTTCCATAGGGAAAGTTGTTCAGTTTTATGAGTAGGTACCTTGACCTCCTTTTCGGCTTGTTATACCTATATTTTCTGTTACTCCTTGTATACCTATGTCGCGGTACGTTTAATTTAAAATCCTTACAAATTTTAAATCCTTTAAAAATATATACAAATACTGAAAGCTATTCCTCGAACTTTTTTTAAACACATCAGCGGCGCCTGCACTCAAATTCCACACTTAGTTTGGTTACTAATTAAACAAAAATAGTTTGAATTGACATTTAAACATGCCTCGATAGGATGGTATTAGGAACATTTTTATAGCATTTCTCAAAGTAAGAGAAAGCCGCGTGATTTAAACACTGATCCTATGATTATTGGTGAAAATGACTATTTATTTGGACATTCATTCACATAAACTAATGGTGTAATAATTTCTTACACACCGCATGCATTTAAACGGGATCGTTCTCTCATGAGATATTTTAATAAATAGAATTTTTAATCAAAGTAATATAGGGGCAATTTTTTCTGTCAAAGGAAGTTTTGGCTATATAGAAATTATTTTTTCTGAGAATATAGAATTGGTTATGAGTTAAGACGATAACTATTAAGGTAGGTATACAAAGAAAATCGGATTAGTAAAGGAGATCTTTTAGTATTTTTAATCTTCACAATTCAATTAAACCAAACAAAAAATCTACTTACCATGTTTCAGTAATATTAGGTTCTAAAATTAATCTCACTGGGTTGTACCGGAAATAACCCGAGGGGAGGTGCTAATGGGTTCCGTAAATGTATTTTTTCTTGTTTCGATTATTCGTAATCGATAAATTGTGGTCTGGCCCGTTAGAACCGATTACATGGGGCAGTGGATAGGGGCTAAAAGTCAATGGGGAGGGACGATGAAATAAAGTTGGTCAGCGAACGAAAATTCCTCAGAACAATTGCTTGAGCTTAAAATGCTGACTAAGTAAATATTGGTTACCCTGTTTTAAGTACTTTAGAGTTTCCGCAAGACATTCGTGAGGCCGATGCCTGCCTCGCAGATTTGCATTCATAGTCCATCTAGACTACTTATACCTTAACAAAACGGTTCATTTGATAGAATACATTTTATTTTATATTACTCCGTTTTGTATCAATATGACATCAAAGATTATCTACGCAGCGCATGTTGTCTTAATTATTATTATAGGTATCATACAAAATTGCAATTTCCGCTACTGTACTAATTATTCACAAGCTATTTTTCGGTACTAATTTATTGAATTGAATAGTTATACGATTTATTGACTATGCCTATTTTCAAATTAATTTCGATGTTTTAGGTTTTTTCCCGTATTAATTTAATAAACTTCCAAAAATTACTGTCCGGTTGTAAACCAAAATTTATGATACTTGAAAATCCAACTTAAGATCGCTTTCGGACAATACTTCTCAATAAACTCAAACAAATAAAAAACACAACGCTACAATAGGTCAAAGTAACTTGTTACAACTCATTATAGCATTGAGGAATTGAGGGACTGAGGGGTTTCCAATAAGAACACGACTAAACACAAGAGGGATGAAAGAACCCCTATTAGCTGCGTTTGTTGACTATTTGTTATATTGTTGTGTAAACCACCCACGAGTTGTGGAGGTTGTTTTTATTACATTCGTTCAGATCAGAACACTAACCAGCGTCTCAGTAATGTGCACCGCGACTTAAATTTTCTCTACATTTTGGTTCCTCACTTGTGTACCTAGAGATACAATTTATACGATTTGACAAATCTGAAGTCTTCTCGCGCGCTAAATAAGTCTCTATACCTGCGGTGCACACACATCATAAACCTATAGATAAGATAACATTGAATTTCAAGTACTTTAGAACATACACATTAAATTATGAAAAAACTAAATCATCACCATCAATCAATTAATTTTCAGACTGAAAATGAAATACGTACCTATATTTTCATAACGGAACTTCAGATTGTTATAATGTTGTTATACTAGGTGGGTGGTTCTACGAAGTGGCAAATAAAAATAAATAAATTAAAAATTGTACTTTTATCAAGTTTTTTTTTGCTTAAAGTACATGATGGTGTCATACTAACTTTACAAAAATAGTATTACAGATCAATATTCAAAATTAATCGATTAAAATAAAATTTTCACTTTTTGTACGTCGACAGATGTGACACACATGGCGACAGAAGTGATGAATATCACATGTTTAAACATAAACAAAATCGGTACATAAGTGAAAAGTAGTTCTAAACTTTAATTAAACATTATAAGTCATGATGTTTTCAAGTCAACCAGTATCCGACTACTAAATTTCAGTTAAAAAATATACCAAGAAATGTCGACAGAACTGACATCACTTATGTCGACAATAATTAAAAAAAATTCTTCGTCGAGTAATGACGATAACACTCTTAGTCGATGATAGACCTCAATTAGTAAAGCGTTATCATCGCTAATGAGAAAGCCCTAACCCAAAATATTTTCACTTTTCTGTTATTCTGATTGAATTATTTGGGGTTCACTCTGTTAGGTTTTGGCGTGTTGTCGTGGTGTCTGCCTATCATCAGTAACATCACCGTCGCTTTCAAAGCACATTTTATAAAACAAAAATCCTGGGAATTCCTGTAAAAATAATGTGGTAAGCAGTAAGCAACAGATAACTAAATCTAGTGATTATCTTGAAGCCTGTGCTTTGGTGGAACTGATTACGAGTTTTTTGGAGAATATTGTTCACCTTGAATAAAGTCTGGAGAAACTATGCGAGATAGTTGGTGGAAATAAAGAGCAAAGTTAACTTGCAAAGTTATTAATGCCACAAATTATGTATTTTTTACGACGATAAACCTTTATTTTATAGTGGAAAGTCATAGGTGATGATCCCAAAAAATACTCACGATTTAAGCTACGGGTTTGATGAATTTAAGGAGTATATTAAAGACAATTAGTATAAAAAATTAAAAACTTTTTTATCTAGTACCGTGCAATTACCCAAAAAGGTCACTTCTGTCGCTAAATTTCACTTCTGTCTACAAATTTGTCAACAGGAGTGACGTCGACAGATGTGAGGAATTTTACAATACCGTCACAAAAACAATAAAATACTGAGTTTATATTGAATTCAATCAGTTTTGGAATAAATATCAACGTTTCAAACAAGGCTCAACTCACGAATTATTTTTAATTCGTTGCTTATCTTTTGTATATCCAATTTAGGGCCGCCGCCGACAGAGCGCCGTTTTTCCGCGCGAATTCGCGCGACTTTAACCGAGAAATCGGAAAATGAACCGTACGCAACTGACGTAACGGCGATAATGGCCGGCAGCGGAAAAAGTCCGAGCGCCATTGGTGCGCGCGGCGCCGCGCGAATTCGCGCGAATCCGCGAGACGGCGCGCGGCGCCTCTTGAGTGCGCTTGCGTCCGCCGGGCGGCCCAAGGCCGCAAGCGGACATTCTCCCGGTGTTGCCATCACAATAGAAATAAAAAAGATAATGTTTCTCAAAGAAAAGTGTCGATTACTAAAATAAATCATAATAAAAAGTATCTAACCATTGTTTTGAATGAATATTTTATAATTATAAGTACCTACAACCTTCTGATCTGATTGATAATAATGATAAAAATTGGTGGCATACGATTTCGACCACGGCTATCATATCACCTAAAAATATATTATAATCTACATTTGAACACATTTGCGGGTGTTTGCTTTGGTATACCTAAACTTATTAGATGATTGGTATTGTATTGTTTTTAGTTAAAATTTAAATTATTTCTTGTTCAAAACTCAATCTACGGTACCTACTTAATGTAATATGTAGCGATGTATTCGCTATGACGTCATTCGGTTTTGAAACCGGCCGGTTTTTATTTTGTTTGCATTACCTACCTATCACGGTGAGCGAGTATAGGACAAATGTATGTTAGAGCGAGACAGAATGACATCAGGCCTCCATTTTAGAAAATAATTGAATTAATTAATAATAACAAATTAATAAGTTACAATTTATTTATTTTTATGTAATAAGATTATTTTTCAAATGTGGTTAAATATAGTTTTATGACATGCATAATGTTCTTTTATTTTTTCATAGGTTGGATCCATCTGAACCATCAATTTTATTTTTAATATGATATAGCGGGCAACACTGTCTAGCGCACCGGCGGACGTGCGCGCCTCGTGGCGGCGCCGCGCGGAAGAATGCCGCTTGGTGTGCTCGGCAAACAAGAGGCGCCGCGCGGAAAGTGTCGCCGGGTTCCGCTCTGTCGGCGGCGGCCCTTAGAAGTGACTCGTTAACTTTGACACGGCTGTTGAACTAGTTCTCAAATCATTTTCGGGCCACAATTTTTATAGCATTTGTCCTAACCAATAACTATAGTATTGCCATTTTAATCCAAATAAATGATCAAAACTATCAAATTTTTTAATTGGAGAGTTATAATTTTTGAACTGTCGACAGAAGTGACAAGATTTTTATAACGTTTGTAGAATCACTTGTTAATTCTTTTGTTCTTGACATAATTTTTTGTTATTTTAGAAGTGAAAAGTTAAGGATATAAAAGTTCATTATCGAGGATCTGTGGTGTCATAATTATACAAGTTAATTTTATAATTGCTGCTAAACCTTAGCCGGGCTCACGCGAACAGTCGGCAGGACGTGACATGTCACGTACTGTTGACAAAAAATCGGCTAAATTATTACATTATTGGTTCATACTGTCGACTGTTATGTAGAATAAGTAGCCATTTCAAACGTAAACAAAAAGTGCCCTTCTGCAAGCGATACTTTTCAATTTATAAGTCGCGAACACAAATTTCGTTGTGCTGTAGAATGACCCAGGTATAAAACATTGGCCTTTTTATATAGTTAAATAAACATTTATTTATTATTTAATAATATGGACTTCTACATAATTAAGGTAATTCTGCCAGTGTCAGTATAATAAGATTCCAGCGCTGCTGCGCCGGACGGTTGGTGGCTTCAACAGAATGATGATAGTGTCTTCTGCTGGAACCAGGGACGTCCTCTTGATTTGATACCATCCGGAAATGTAGAGTAGGTTCTTCAATTTCAAGTTCTCCCTTCCATGTTTACATTGGGCACTTGACTGATTAAATTACTATCAAAATAAGCAGTGAAAATACGAATAAACATGAAATAAAAAATTTAAATTGAAAAATACGCCTGCGATTGACGGGTGAAACAAAAGAAGTCCCTTAAATAAACATGGTTGACAACGTCAAATCGTATGAATTTTTTGTTATCATGAAGGTTTTCTGCAAAACCTGTCATATTCCGTACAAATCCAGAATCCGCGGTTAAAATTTATATCAGAACCACAGAAATGATGATAACAGAATCTCGAGATTTCCATTCAGGTGATACCTAATTAAATTGTAAGTATGAAAGCCTTAAGGTATGTTGGCGTAGAAATATGATTTGCATCATTGAAAATCTTATACCTATCTCGATAAAATCAAAGTCACGGTGCATATCAGTCATAAGAACACAGAGGTACTTGTGCCTAGCATTTATACCTTATTTTCTCTGGGGAAAATTGTTCAGTCTGGAGGGGTAGTTTATATTTTGAATTATTTCTACAACTCTATTGCGTGTGACCACTACCCCATCTATGGTCACGTACACGTCTCTGTGTAATTTGAACATGTCATAACATTTATACAAAATGTCCGTTATTTTCCTCCCGTTCAGCAATTAAGATGAAACAAATTGTTTTGCACCCTATATTTAAATGGTACTTTGTGTCTGACCCGTTGGCCGTTAAAATAATGCAATTATTTGAAAATACTTCGGTAAGCATGCGTGAGATTTAACGCAGTGGTAGTGCACTGCCCACGACGCAAAACGTTCCGAGTTCGATTCTCGTTTGGTCACTTTGATATTAATTAGATTTATGAAATTGTTCACTCTCTGGTAAGGATATCGTAGGATGAACCTCCTGATTGTCCGAGAAGAAAAAGTTCCCTGCTTCGGAGTTTATCTTCCAGATATGGTGATTTCATGATAAGATAGATATATTATATTAGAAATCATATAAAATTCAAAAAACCACCTTCATTTAAAAAAAAATATTGATTTTTACAGTCGTTAGATTCTTTTTCATGTTTACTTTAAAATCACTTTGAATTCTTTTGTTTTGTTCTAGTCATACGAAAGTATGATGAATGTTTATTTGTCTTTCGTGTTTAAAAACGGAAATTGACAGTCGATCCCCTTTTTTAAACAATTACTCGCTGTAAATAAAACAATTATTGTACAAATTGTGTAAACAAACGAGATGTTATGACGTGGGACTGGAGGGTGGCTGATGTGATGATTATGGGAATCCCATCATCTGGTGACGTCACGGTTCACCAGTGTGGGATCCTGATGGTTGCTATGCGTATGACTTCATTGGAATACACGATTAAATAGTACCTACAAAATGTGTCAAAAGAATCATTGGTATATAATATAGCGTCAACGCCAACTGATGCGATTTATATGGTCAAAACTACACTATATTCTCAGAATGTCAGACAATGTAAATAAGTATAAGTATAATAGATAAAAATATATTATGCGTGTTGTTATATCTCACACAGTCTTTGATTCCGTGACTTACGTGTAGGTGGATTATGTGTGACGCAAAATAACTGCTAGAAGGAGTTTTTCAAATTACAGATTAGTTAAGGTATGTTATTGTCTATTTTTATGTATGCAAATAAAGTTCATCTTGCTTTATCTACAAAAGGTAAATAATATTTGTATTCATCTACTTCACCGAATAAAGCTACGTCATGCCTCGTTCTTACATATTCAGCTTCTGTCGAAAGGGTTCCAAAACTTCCTTGTTATCTCTAACCTTTGAGTTGGTAGCGCTGGCTTCTGCTCCATCGCCTTCATTGATGTTTCCTCCAGCCAATATTAATTCCATATTTAAAAATTACAGACTATAAATCACGTCTGTAAAAGATAGCCGACTTGTATCGCACAATAGAACTACCTGATCCTATATGAGTTGATTAACGATATGTTGAGTGACTCCTATTGAGGGGACGTCAAAGGGTGATCGTATTAAGTATTAATAAAGGGAATGTTTTACATTCGTTCGAGTTTGATGTGAGGGTCTTAAATTCCTCCAACGAGGTGTGATGTATGGTTGGTGATGAGTTGCGGTTTGTTCTTTCAATTTGTGTATATATTGGGGCTGGATTCGAATGACCATCTGTTAGTGGGCATGAGATTTTGAATTTTAACCCTTTTGTTCAAAAAGCATTAAGCAAACAAAGAGGGGTCAGTGCGGATAATCACAGTTTTTTTTTAAAGTAAGAAACATATTTCTAAAACGAGCTACTCCCATATCAAAATAAGTACCTAAGTTGTTAAAAAACCTATCCTGAAAGGTTGTCGTATGGACACATTCATACCTGATGATCCGAAATTAAAAGTGAAAAACTTCGGCACTCATCGCTTCAGCTTTAGTGCTGACTAATGAATTTGGCTACAAATTAAAAGCTATGGATAATTCTGAAAATAAATTAACAAAAGACACGCAGCGCTTATGATGGTTAGGTATAACTAGGTAATACAATATAAATTGCCATGAAATTAAAATCAGACAAAACCACTTCCAAGTTCAAATCACAGTTGACATGTAAACCAACTGAGCCGAGATTTCACACGTTACCGATGCAAATATATATTTATTTGTATTGGTATTGTAAAGCGTGTAGAATGGCTATCGTGCATTGTATCGTCAGGAGTGGTGACGTTGTGAGCTCAAGAGAGCACCATGTAGAGACAACAAATATCATACAGCATCGCAGTCATAGCCAAATCTAGTTAGTTACTTTATGTACCTACTACAGAGTATAAAATACGGCAGGATATTGAAAGTGGGTCGTTATGCAGGAAGATATTAAAAACAACAGACGCTTAAATTTAAAAATCGCCTTTTTGAGATATAAACTTTAGAATTTTTTTGGTTATTTTCTTTCAAAACTGTTCCGACTTAACATTCTTTCATCAGTTACACAAAAATAAGAAGCGTCTGCACAACAGTTATTGGATTAAGTCTATACGGGCTACGGTATAGATATTAAAAAGAAGTAGCGCCATTATCAATCCCTGTGGAAGTCCATTTTAGACTGATAATGGCTGCAGGCTTCACAACCCATCAAGGTGATTTTTTTTATAAAGTGGGGTCTAAGCAGAGCCGTAGAATCGTACAACAAGAGGTAAAGTCACTGCAATAATTTATTGATGCTGGTTCGAGCAGAGATTGCCATTACGATTGCTACTGTACGAACCTTCTTTTCCATGTCACCAAGCAGTGCCGCGCCGCCACCTCCACGGCGTCAACGTCTGTGTCCGCGGTGTCAGACACGGACACGACGCATCCGACACTCGGACACTGATTGTGGCCGAGATAGTCACAGAAGTCACACTGAGATTCAATTTTGCATTGTGCTGTGATCTTCGTAGGTACATACCGGGTGCTGGCAATCAGGAGCGACTGATCGGTTTTCGTTTCTGTGATATGCCGCTTCGAAGGTAGACTTTTTGGACGTAGGCTCTTAGGAGTGTGGAGGGTTGGATTGTTTTGAAGTTTGAAAGCGCAACCACCACACAGCTTAAATAGTTATAACGACTTTAAGGTCTTCCAGCTCAACCAAGAGTTCAAACAATATATCTACCTAGTCAAAAGGTGGAATAAAACAATATTCAAGAAAAAAATGTCTAGGTATTTTTATGTAAATGTCTGTTTACAAAAACAAGTGAACTTCTACAATTAAATGTAGAGCGTAGTACTAAATTAACAACTAATTAATTAAATTAATGCTATGGTATGTTGTAAACATAAAAATGTTCTGCAGAACAAGTTCAAAATAAGATACGTGTCCTATTTAGGGGACCTATATATTTTACGTTACATTTAGGGGAGGTCAATAAATAGATAGAGACTGTTCTGTCTATTAAAAAAAGTCGGAGCCATTTCGTACACACAAACAAACAAGGTGTGTCGTTTTATGAGTTTACGATACCTCGTTAGCTAAAGAGATAAGGAAATCTTTAAATAGATAATTAGTTTTGTTTCCGTGTAAAGCCGACATCGTATTTTTATTTTTTGTTCCTTAAATACGGGAGAGGTAAAGGAATTCAAGCCATACAGCCATGCAAGCTTTGTCAGCTGAAGTATCGCTAACATAAATAAAATGATCGGAAAAGGAATAGGGCGTCCACCGCTGATTGCCAATACGCGCAATAAGTGAACTGACACGTTTGTATTATAATCTGATGGGTGTGAAAAATCATTTTGTCGAATACAAGAGTACCGTTGGCGCGAGCGGCGCGTGGCGGGCACACGTCGACTTGAGCGCGGTGTTGCCAACCCTACTGCACAGAGTAGCAGAAAATTTGAAGAAAGTTGTTGCAAGATCGCCTGATACTTTTTTCACGAAAATGTTGCTGAAAGGCAGGAGAGATCATATTAATAAATTAAATTAATACAGATCATATTAATAAATTAAATTAATACAGAATTAAATTAATACAGATAAATTTTATTAATACAGATGCAGATGTGATTAATACAGATTAATATTGCTAGTGGTTACAACTTGCAATTACAAGTAATCTTTGCGCCCAACATATTTTTATAAGAAAGTGGATGAGCTGATGGTTAGGTATTTCAAAATTAAGGTTACAAAAAATTGTTAACAACGTCTACTCAGCTGAAAAATTTAGTTACAGAAAGCTGCTCGAATCAGAAACATAGATACTATAAACTCCCTGCCTGCTTTCAGCAGGATCTACCTCTACGCAAAGCCAACCAAAATTCTAATGACGTGGCCACTTTTTGGGCACAAAAACTGTAACCTTTGGTTCTCTGGCATTTACCCGAAAAGAAGAAGAACTCCCTAAGCTGGCAACACAGCCTGCGCCCGCGCACCGACCCGTTTAAGCCATACCTTAATTACCAAGAGGCGTTATCGAGTAAGAATGTGCACACGCGACACCGGTATTAATTTTAATGAAAGAAGTGCGCGCGCAGCCGCACCGGCCACCACACCTGCCAAGTGGACGGCTTACTGAAAACTACCGCAGAACTATAGAGTGGACATGCTCGTAAATTTTTATGTTTAGTTCTATGGACAGCTTTCAAAACAGCAATTTTGAATTACGGCTTCGTTTACCACACCGCAAGGGATGTACGCGTGATACCTATTTGTTTCTTACCATCATAGTTTTCGTTGGATTACCTGTCGATTTTGACAGCTATTCCAACTTGGTATACAGCAGCTTACAGCGCCATTTTGAAAATCTGCTCCATAGAAAATTGCCCAACGGCAAGTGTGATTTATTTAGTCCTCATTCATACCTAGTTCATTTGTTTGGTTGTTATTGTAATTTGGCTTTGTTGAGAACTTAGACGGAGGCATAAACCGTGCCTGGTAATTTATTGAGACTGTTTTTTTAGTTTTTTTTTAAGTATTTTTAGCTGAACAATGGCAAAACTTTGATTTACTTTACGACCCATAAATTAGGCACTTAAAATATATAGAGAAATGTCGACTCCACTTGTTTTTATAATAGGTAGTCAATTAGGTTCTAGGCGTATCAAAAAAATCAGCAGCTCGTATACAATGCGAATTTATCCTTAAAACATTTCGATAGAGTCTTATTCAGAATGTTGAAAATTCTTTGCAAGTTTTGTAGTGGACAAAGGATAGTTGATTGTTGAAGCACTCGTTATATTATCAACAAGTTTATTACAATTACTAGATATTGACCATTACGTAAAATTGGAGTAGATACAACAAAAATTTATTGGCAGTCAATGTATTTTATGAAAACCTATTAGATTTTTGGTAAATTAAAAAGATTTAAAATATGAACCGTGATTTAAAAAAGTTAAACACGCGTTTAAGTTCTTTTTTCGTACTCGCAGTTTACCTAAGTTCTTTTTTCGTACTCGATTTGATGTTGCCTAACTGTATGATTATGGATGTTTTTACTTACATACGTACATCACACCTATATCCCTAGCGGGTCAGGTAGAGCAAAAACGGCCATTTACACCACGTCTGACAAGTTTGAGAGCTATTCATTTTTACTTCAGTACATGGGATTTACAATAACTTTGGAATCCTGTAAACAGACTAAAAGAAAGCAGCAATGAAATGGCCCTTAAAGTTGACTCTATGACGACCTATTCAGCGTTAAATAACTAGCAGATGTACTTATTCAAACAACAAAAACCCGACTGCGGTAATTTCAAAGTTGTATTTTGCGATAAAGTTTCGCCATCTTGAATTTATGATTTTTTAATATACCTAGCCAGTGAGTGTCACTCGCGCTGCTGAGACGAATCTAACGACACCTTACACGTCAAGCTGGGCGGATCCCAGCTGTTTATTGGGATGTATCCCGTGAAAACGAATTTCTACATACATACATACATACTCTCGAAAAACAAAACCCTCCTGTAGAAGTCGGGAAAAACAGTCTCATTGAAAGCAAATTAAGAATAACGTAATATTTAAACACAGTACGCAGTAGATTTCTATAGACAGGTGTTTAGTTATAACTATCCAGTTAATTTAATGGTAGTCAGCTGACAGTCTCAGTGTGAAGTGCGTTCAAATAAAAATATAGAATTTAGAATAATAAATATAAGAATAATAAAAATATAGAATATAACTAGCCGTGTGGAAGCGGCTAAGAATACTGCCACCCCTACTGCACTAAGGGTGTTTCGTAATGGGCGACGTAGAGCTTTTGATCTCGGCTGAATATCTGTCGACTACGGTTGATACCACCTACAAAAGCATTTCCAAAGAGGGTTGACGTCAGGCATAAAACATAGTCAAATCCTTTTGGTACATAATTTTGTGTTCGAACATAACATGTTGCGCTGAACCCAACAAAATTTTGATAAGCGCAGAAACATGAGAATATGATGAGGACTTACCTATTTTTTTTCTGAGTCATCTCGCTCAAATTGTTTCGCTCCTGTTTTTATTTACTTCATGGTACTGAATTAGGCAAATCAAATTGTCAAGAATTCCTAAGTCACTTCTTACGACATCCACAGAAAAAATATGGGGTGATGCTATTCTAAGCCGGGACCAAACGGCAATATAGATACTGATAAAGTAAAGTTTATGATACAACCGCCGCCGTAAGCATTGGAGAAAGAAATATGCAAATAGTGAGTTACAAAGATTGTAAAACCCAACTTAGCTATAAGGAATTGCTTACGGCTTATATTATTACTTTGAGTCTTATAACTTATGCACTCATATGGCGAAGACTTTTTCTTCGTACATCTATTTGAGTTTGCGAATAAGTAACGACGAAAGCTTACAAATGAACTGGCTGAATTTACAATGGTAAGGTATTGAGGGTTCGTAATTTAAGAAGCATTTACATACACGTATTTGTCTATAAGATATATTAAGTGAGCAGATTTAGTTGGCCGAGTGTGGCTCAGTTTTAATTTTAATAGCAGAACATTTTTAAAGTGCAGACGCTGAGTTTTGATTTATATGAATATCGACGCTTGAAAGGCAAAATTATCTAAGCGACATCAGAGTAACTTTACAGGAGAGCAGTTTAAAGTTTGGATTTTCAGAAAAAAAATCGTATAAATTTTTGTGATTGTCCTAGAAGCCTAGTTTTTACATATTTGTTTTGTTATTTTTATACCTAAATTTTAGTATACATATCAATAAAGAATAATGCTTAGTTTTGGAGTTAGTGTCGCTTAGTCAAAAATTACCTGAAAATAAATACAGGCAAATTTGACTAACCGACAAGCTGGGAATGACAAAGGTACGGTAAAATTTTAATAAACACCTTTTTTAAGAATTTACGACAGAGTAAAAGTTGCCTAACTAACATCAAAAATACTTCGAATTTGAGGCAAAACTACTTAGGTTACAATTTTATACTAAATTCTTCCCGGCAATTTGACTTAAGAGGCTACTATACCGAGCTGGAAGTTCGTGAGCTGTCAGTTGATAAAAATATTTCTATCTCATTTATGCAACCCGTCCCGCAGCCGTAAAAGAGACAGTTATAGCTCGCTACCGGAAAATTTGCGTTCTGGGTTTACCAGGTTCCCCATTCGAAATCGCCACCAAATTTGTTGATAGTGGCATTATTTTGCTGCCAATAAAATATTCTATGCCCGTATCATTTGTTTTGCTGAAATTATTGTCATATTTAGAAGATACCAATGAGTAAACTTGGTGATAATTTTAGAGCATTTTGCCACGGCCATTTCTTTTTTTAAATGCATTATTACAACCAGAAAAAGAATATGGAGCATAGATCTAGTCCAGAAGAGTTACCGTGCCAAAAATTGAGTCGATCGGTTGCGAATTGGCAGAGGGATACGTTAAAAGCGTTTGTATGAAAAATAATGACTATAGATCCCTCTTAAATAACATTTGTTACAGAAAATTTACCTAATTATTTAATTCAAGTATTATATCAATAACAATAAAAATCAACACTAAGGTACACAGAGGCCTATTTCAACTAGGATCATCATCACATTAGCCTATAGCAGTCCACTGCTGGATGTAGGCCTCCCCCAGTGTACGCCACAAGGCACGATCATCCGTATTCGCCATCCATTTGCTACCAGCCGGTCTTTTTCATCGCCATCGGTCCATCTGGCCCGTGGGCGCCCAAAGCTATGCTTGCTGAGGCTTGGCCTACACTCGAAAACCCGATTACAACATCGTCTATCGTTTCTACGGAAAATGTGACCAACCTACTGGACATTTAGAAGATAATCTCTTTCCGGGCCTTATCCATCAGCGAGATGAGAGATCTCTAACATAGGCCTATTCGTCGGTCTCTGAGTGATACATAGCCGGTGGGACAATTTATTTGTCAGATTTCATGTCTCGTCTCCGTTAGTCATCACCGTACATGATAAGACACTCCGATTGAACATCTTGGTCTAAAGGCATAGTGACAAAGGTGGCTCCAGAATAAGACGCAACTTCCAAAATGCTACCCAGCACAGCTTCACTCTTCTGGTGATTTCAGCCTCGAAATTGTATCTTCCTAACTGCAATGTTTGCCCAAGGTATTATCATACTTCTGGACAACTTCAAGGTCTACCTACGTCCTACACCTACCACAGATATTGGCTCAGGAACGACTTCATGTTCATTCAAAATTATCTTTTTCTTGACCAAGGTCCTGAATTCAACATGCTTCGAGATCGTATACTACAAACAGGACAGCATTTTTTGCAATGAAGCAATTTGGCCATTATGACTATGGCGTCGGCAAAACGGAGATACATAAAATATTCGCCGTTGATTTTGATACCCAACCCACCACACTGTCAGGTTTTGAAGACATCCCATGGCATTTTGGTGAAATGTTTTAAGGATAAAACGTCATCCTGTTTTACATGTTGGTGTAATAGTATGGACCGTGTTTTGGGGGTCTTCGCCAATAGGCTTCTCCGCACCTCCACATACAGCCATTCGACTAGGCACGGCTGCAAGGACACCAGAACAGCCCAGGTTTCACGCAACGGTTGGTTGAACTCTTCTGACTTGTGTATTTTAGGATGTGGTCTATTTGTACTAAAGCCTTTACGATACCCTGCCCTGCCCGTCCCAGTGGTTGTAAGGCGTCAAATCTTAGTCGTTTTATTACGATCTCGAGAAAAGTCTATAAGACGTAGCTCAGTAGTGTGACCATCATCATCATCATCTTCAACCATTCAGGGTTGTGCCATTTGCTATTACGGAGATAAAATTGTCTTTTTAACTCATCAAATCCAGGTTTTTCACTAGCCATCAGCCATTCCTACAAACACCTAGGAAATTTCGTCTGCCCAATCCGAAAGCCCATTACTAATTCTGAGCCACTGTCATAAGCTTTTTTCGAGAGTCGCTTTGAATGGTCTGGCATCAACATTTGACGGTTTCTAGCTACTGGAACAGACCGGGTCTTGTAAAGGCACTGTGGAACACATTCATGCTGTACGGAAGGTTTTACAAAAATCAAAATAGTATGACCAACCGCTTTGTGTGGCTTTTGTGGACTACAAGCAAGCCTTCGACTTCATCGAAACCTGGGCTGTTCTTGAGTTTTTGCAACAACGCCAAGTCGACTATCGATATCCCCAATCCACAGATACTGAGATTCCTGTAATTAATAGCAACGATATGCGTTCCAGTATATAGCCATTCAAAGTAACTAAAAGTATAAGGCATTACTTTGAGGAAGTCCATCTTGTTGAAAGTAATAGAAATTATGTTTTGCTTCTTCCGCACTTATGAGTGAACCACACTCGCGACCTCAACTTAATGCAAATGTACAAGCGACGCACCTCTCCAACACCACAACCACCGTTTTACACTCTACAGGTATACTTCCACGGAGTATCCTCAGGAGATCATCGACAGTAACGTTCCGAGAACCGACTAATAAGTAACTGCCCCTGTCGATTAAGTTGCGGTCGTACATGTGGTTCACTCAGCAGCATAACTTGCCATCATAAGCGCCGAAAAAGCTGAACATATTTCTATCACTTTCAACAAGGGCCATTCAACTACTGCGAGATGTAAAACAGGGTGACGTTATATCGCCCAAACATTTCACCAATGCGCTTGAATACCTAAGCATGGAATGAACGGACAATTTCGTCAACAGTAAATACCTCACAATCTCCGCTTTGCCACCTACATGGGCAAAATCATCAGAGAGGAACATAGAATCGCGGCAGGTCCTGTCAAAGGTGTTCAGTTTAAATACGGCATCGAGGCGTGATGGACTTGGGATGAATTTGGAAAAGACCACGGTCCAGTTCAATAGCATATCTCCGTCGAAGGTGTAGTAGACCTTTAAATTGTCCAAAAGTATGAATACCTTGGGCAAAAATTGTACTTAGAAAAAGATAACATTGAGGCTGAAATCTCCAGAACAGTGTGGCTGGACTGGGTAGCATTTGGGAAGACGTATCTTGTTCTGGAGTCACCCTCACCGCAATAAGGTGTTTGATCAGTGCATCTTACCGCTCATGATGAATTATGGAGCAGAGACATGAAATCTGAGAGTAAAACTGGGACACTGGTTACATGTCATTCAGAGAGGGGAAGCTATGCTAGGGATCTCGCTAATATGTCGAGGTTAATCCGGAACGATTATTCGAAGACCAAAGTAACGGACATACTGGAAATAGAAGTGTAGCAAGCTGAAGAGTCAGTGGTCTGGCCACATCTGTCGTAAAAGCGTAAAAGCGAATGACGACGGAGTAAGCGGGTTCTCGAGTGGATGCCACGCCCAGAAAGAGCAATGACTTGAAGAGAACAGCTGGTAGGGACTGGATGGTAAACGCAAGGATTTTGCCTTGTGGCGTACCCAGGTCCACGTTTAACAGTGGACTGATATTATGAAGCGAATGAACAAAATTTATTTATAATCTGATTTATTTGTAAATTCTACTGAAAGTTTTTGGACTTGTTACATGAAAAGTGCATTCGTCATATTTGGCGACATCGTAATCGAAGCACGCGCGTGCATCCGAAGCGACGACCTGCCGTGCACTGAATTATCTAAGTAACTTAAACTCTAGATTCACTGTTTGCACAAGCGACTGTTCGTGTGTCATCCGTAGAAGTAACCAACATTTTTATGTAAACTACTTTAAATAAAAATATTCCAAGCGCCTCTACGTGATGCTACCATAGGTTCTAACCGACATTGGGTAATCGTGTTTGGTCAAGTAAAAATTGTCTAAATAAGAAAAGAACCTTTGAAAACGGCGGGTAAAAATTGACTTAGCGACAATCAGATTTATTTTTAAGACAGGTAATATATACTGAACCAACTGAATAAAGAAAAATTATAACAGGCATTTTTAACTAAACGCCAAGCACGCAGAAGAACGGGTATGCAAAAATTACTTAAATGATGAAAAGACGAGATCATTGTAAAGAAAAAAATAGCTATGCGCCTTACACTGTGTTGTAAGATTGAGGCAAAATTGACTAAGTGGAGAAAATACTGTACGAAGAGAACGGTAAAATTTGACCAAAGTCAAATTTAGCATTATTTAATTTCGATAACCACCTAATTTTCAAAAATGGTCAAAAATCGTGTCGGTTAGTCAACCGAAAAAAGTGAATTTTTGCGAATTTCAAAATGTCTAAGCGACAAAAAAGTCATCGTAGAGAGACGTGAGTAGGACCAAACGACGCAGAAAAATCAGACGATTCCAACAATGTATATAACTCAATTTGGCCAAAAATGTCGCTTAGATAATTTTGCCTTTCAAGCGTCGATATGATATGAAAGTTCATCAGCCGTTATCGATTGGAAGCGCGTCTTACGTGTGTAGGTTTGCTTCTTCTGTTTTATACATATGTCGCACGTCTCACATCACCAACGATCACTTGTTTGACAGATGCCATCTTACGGCTCGCGTCTCACGCCATCTCTGTGGAGCTTGTGCCCTAGGTAAAGGTTTTCGCTAAATATTGTAAAAGTATAGATGCAAAGATTTGAATCATGTAATATTAATATGACATTAATGTTTTATTTGTCATAGTTATGTAATATTAATATGACATTAATGTTTTATTTGTCATAGTTATATTATGTATCTCACATTCACATAATTTCAATAATTCTGCGTCTGACAGTGGACAAAAATAAATTCATCTAAGATTCAAACCTAAGCTGAAATAAGTATTTACAAAACATTAATGTTTTATCCGCGAAATTTGTCATAGCATACCTATGTATCTCACATTCACAATAATTTTAAAAATTCTGCGACTGACAGTGGACCAAAATAAACTCATCCGAGATTCAAACCTAAACTGGAATAAGTATTTACAAAACAGCATTGATTAAGCTGTAATTAAAGAAAGGTGCAATCAAAATGATGTTATCGTTAAAAACTCATGCTTCAAAGTAATTTTAAACTGACTTTCTCCTTCAAACATATCACAGATACCGACATTAATGTCACCAAAATACAAATTGGTTAATTAACCAACAATGTATGGAAGCAACGATTAGAAAGAGATGTCGATATGTGTTGTGTGTACAAGGAAAGAGAGGAGTGACCGAAGGCAGGTGGCTCAGTACATCTGCAGGTAGACACTCAGTAGGAAAGTGACTCCTGTTCCTAGAACTCGTATCATAATTAATATTGAAGTCTTATTTGGCAAAAAAAATCTTCATAGATTGTTATTAGAAGCATCTGCAACTACCGCAGTGGTCTAGAGGTGTATGTTTAGTCTCAAGACAAAGAGGTCCCCCTGCCTGTTTGATAATCTTTGTGTCTGCACAAAGTTTATTAGGTAACGACTTATTAGTTGCGTATTTGTCAACTTATAAGTTTATTTATGAGATTGTCCCTAAGCTTGTTAAAGTGTTGTGTCGTCGGTTTCGGTTGCAGTGTATGACTGTCTAGTTAATACTGCACCAGTATACCTAAAAACAAATAATAAGAATACCAACCATTCCGTATCAGTTGTTCTTTAAAACGCTGGCTTACAACGAAATTCACGGCTTAATTTGGAAGAGCATAATTTAGGCCGCACACGCACTTAACTTTTTACGAGAGGCTTAGCGTAATACGAGCGCCAATTTTGCAAACACGAGCCCAAGACAACTACGGAGATATTTTTATACTCGATCTCATCTGAAAATTGGCGGCTTCTTTTGCGTCAATATGACTGAAAGTGCCAAAACAAAATAAGTAGTTTCAGCACACGTGCCAACAAGGAATGACTAATTTTAAGCAAAAGTCACCTAGAATTAAGTTTCGTGCGGTCAATGTGAAGGCGGAGGCAACTGTTCTGAAAGCGTTGCTGTGAATTTTTAGTGCTTCGATCTGGTGGCTGTTCCGTGTTGTCGACATATCCAATCGTACCCCCGAAAAGGCCAAAACATCATCGAAATGCTATAATTTTGCCGCATTTCATCATGTTGCCCTCTTTTTAAAATACGTGACGGGTGTGCAAAAACCAAAACTGTTTTTGGTAGTAAGACGTTAAATTGTCAATGTTTTAATGAAAATTCACAATGTAAAGATGTGAGATAACGTAGGATTAATAACTTCATTTTGACATTGTTAACACAAATTATGATAGCTGCTGTACCTATAGCTACAGCTGACAATAATATTTTGGGCAAACGTCGCTTTTCTAAAAACGTCGTTCCCTTTTTTATGTAGCGCTGTAGGGCACGTTCCAACAAAACCAGCAAAACAACTCCACAAAACCTACAAAAAGGACAAATGTTATGGCTACTTAGTCCCAGAAAGGGTGAAACAGTGCAAACGTTAATCGGAACGAGTATTCCTTAAGCAGTACTATTACCGTAAAGCTCCATGTTGATTCAATCGCAGATAACACGACAAAAGCTTCAACAAGTGCAACATGGCATTGAAATTCTGTTTTAAAAAGTGTAAAAACCTTATTTCGATCCGTATTTTCAAGACGATAAGAGTCAACAGTTTCAAATAGAGGTAACAAGGCAGTTGGTAGAACTTCAAGTTGCACGAGTGATAATGATCGCAAGTCAGTTAGCATACACAGGCGAACATGCGTATTTTTTAGTTTCATTGCCAGGTTGTCTTTGTCATTGTATTCAGTTGGAAGTGTTATGTTATGATCGTAAACATCAGTTTACATTCATGGTACATCACTGGGCGAGACGTAATGAGTTATAATTTTATTTTTATAAGAGTTGTGAATGATAAGTTTAAGAATGAAATGGACATTGGACACAGCTCATGTTTAGCTTTAAATTTTCAAATGTGATTTAAAATGTAAAGGAGCAAAATTATTTGCATTGGTAGTCCTTACATACATACAAATAACACGCCTATATCCATGCGGGGTACCAGCGTAAATTGGTAGTTCTTGATATTAACAAACTCTCCTTTTCTTCTTCTTTTTGTGTGAGCGACCGACACGTTATATAGGTACCTGATGAACACTAATGGCAGAGTTTCAACCGCCTACTACCTCCCATACATAAAAATATTAAAGTGATCGTTATTTATAGCATAGGAAGAAGAAATAAAAAATGATCTATCTGTCCTAAGATATCTCTGCGCACTTACATTTAAAAAAGTATAAATACTTACTTAGTTCAATTAATTTCATAATTTTCTCCATGTTGAAAGCAAATCTGATATTACGAAGTCGATAATCGGCCGGGACGAGATAATTATGATTACCAAGCAAAACTAAATAAATACGTATTGTTCACCTCACTGTTATCTTCCATCTACGTAATAGTAAGTGCAACAAAGCGGCTAATTGTTTTGTTATGGTTAAAGTGTAAGTAACACTTCCACTGCCGGTATGTGTTCAGCGAAGGAAAGAGAGATAGGATTCATTGAAAGCTATGCTTTTGTTGATGGAGCAATTTTCATTCCAGTATGTCTATGCCAGTGTTTTGACCCCTTGATACGACACGATATCAACCTGTCTTTAATTTGTGTGCAGTAGCGACTTGGTCTACCTCTCCCCTTGTCTGTCCATCGTGTCCAATCCAGTGGCCAATTCGTCCTCCCTCTTTGGCTTTCTATGTTCCTCAGTAGACAATGATCCGCGTACTAACGTCAGCACTTCCTCGTTTGTCTTCTAATCTGTCCAACTGTCTTCTCCGTCCTTCTCCAGCACCATAAGTATCTCGAATGCTTGCTGGCGTTCTCTATCCCTTTGCATTAATCGTCCACGTGCACTTATAGGTGGTAAGTACCTACCTATGGGGTAAAATTTTACTAGTGATCGATATCATAAACTCAGAATAGGCTGATGATAAGGAACAAATTTCCCTAAGGAACATAGGTCGAAATATGAAAGAAAATTTTGAACCTCCCATACAAAATTACCGATCAGCTGATTTGAGAAAAGTTGTTCCTTATCACCAGCCGGTTCTGAGTTTTCGCTATCGGTCACTAGTAAAAATTCACCCAGTATAGCATCAGAGGTGTTAAAAGTTGTATTCGCTTAAAGCGCGCGAGGGGCCGGCTAGATAACACTGATCTGATTTATATTTCATTGCGTCAACAGATACATCATGACCTAAAGCGTTAGTGGTTAGGTTAGTTTGCTCGCGTTTGGTTCATTCATTTGTTTTTGATTCACGATTCATTTGTTCGCTTTTTTATGTTTATTGCAATGTTGTAATTGCTGTGTTTAATTGAGATTCTAGACGAAATAACATCTATATACAGTTTCAGAGATAAATTGATAGGCGTTATTTTAAGGTAGCTTTAAGAAGCTTAATAGGTAGGTAAGCAGGTACTACATATTAAGGCAAAACGAAGCCTAAAGGCGGAGCATACAAACAGATAGACGTGACGAAATGATAAGAGTTCGAAATAGACTACGAAACTTTAAAAATAAAAAACACAAGATGAAAATCTCTTAAAAAAGTTTTTTTTTAATCTTAGTAAACAACATGTTTTAGCTAAATATCTATCTTTTGACTAAGAATTTATAGGGTCGTTCATCGACCCGTTGTCCTACACGATCAGAAGAACACTTTCGCACACTTTTGTACAAACAGATAAAGCAATGTTTGCTTTGCCCCGCGGCTTGGATTGAGCCATTTAATTTTGTAACTTGATCTAGATAGTGCGACGCCTCGCCGCCTCCCAACCGTGCTTTATGCCTTATCTGTGATTTTGTTTCATGAGCAGAATGTGGTTTAGTATTCACGCCTTCAACAATTAAACGAACAAAACTAACGATTTTTTATTAAATAATTTATTTAAATAAATTTTCTCATGGGAAGTTGTGAAGTTTCATGGTGTAAAAATATAACCTGCACCTATCAGTTTAAAAATCTCTCTTTTACACCTTGTATATTCACTTTACTAGGAAGTAGAACACTGCAATTAGGAAGATATCAATTTACATTCGTTTTGAAATAGCAACTAATATAATGTTTTTGCCTTCTTGTCTTTCTTTCAACTGCACAATCAAACTAAATTTCGAATCATTTCGTTTTCAGATTCGTTATGAATGAAGTCGATTAAAACAAAAACAAATCTTATTATCGTTGCTACAGTTTCATTAACAACCTCCTAAGACAACATAATTACCGCACAATAGAGTGCCTAATTAAAAACCATATCCCTTCATATTGTTCACAATGAAACGAGTGCCCCTGGCAAATCGGAGTTTTATTATGAAAGTCAACTGTTGGTTTATCTTGAAAAAAACCGACTACGGTATGAAATATTTATAAAAACCAAACGGAACAACAGACTAGTGAAAAGAGCAGACTAGCGAAAATCTATGAGGTTGGTCGAAAGGACCCGGAGTTTCGGCTACGCTACGCATAGGACGGGGTCTCGCAACCTTGCGTGTTACGGATGCAGGCAATCTAAAATCTTGTAGTATACGGACGTAATGAAGAGGCCTGTAGGTACCTAGTGTACCTATGTCTATTTGTCTACATCTTAAAACTGTAGGTATTCGTAATTTATAGTCTTTATTTCCGCACAGTCGGCAAAAAAAATGCATCACCGTGGGATAGAGGTAGCGAATTTCATTGGAAATCTTAATCTCGGGAGTCAGAGGAGCCACGATCACGACACCCTTCGGGGTCACTACTTTTAAGTGAATTAAAAAAATGCTTATGTCAAAAACATCTGTATCTACCCCCCTTTTTCTGCCCAGTCAGCTAAAAATCTGTATCACCATGGGATTGAAAGCAAATTTCATTTGATATTCAATCTCGGAGTCGGTCAATAAAAAATCATCAAAGTACATGAAAATGTCTCTAACCCTCTTTCTTTACACACAGTCGGCTAAAAATGTGTATCACCGTGGGATTGAAAGCGAATTTCGTTTGATATCTCAATCTCGGGGGTCAGAGGGGCCGCGATCACGACACCCTTCAGGGGTCACTAGTTGCAAGGGATTTTATAACAAATTATCAAGGTATATAAAACATCTGTAACCCTTTTATTCCGCGCAGTCGGCTAAAAATCTGTATCACCGTGGGATTGAAAGCGAAATTCGTTTGATATCTCAATCTCGGGGGTCAGAGGGGCCGCGATCACGACACCCTTCGGTGGTCACGAGTTCGCCAGTCGGCTTATTAATTATTATCAGCCAGTGTTACCTACACTAAAGGATGTTCGGGGCTGTATTCATAAGATGACGTTCATGTGTAGAAAATATTTTCTTTTTGAATATCATCACCATAAAAATTAAAGAAGGCGCCAACCTTCTTAGACTGCAATTTTGGGCAGAAGCCCGCAACATTTACAAGGTCATTGGTCGACCTAATAGAAGTAAAACAGGCCTTTCCACGCTTCTTCAGGCCGCCACTCCAAAACCTTCCGACCCCCATCTATTCTCAGTTCTACTAGCGACGACGCTCCCGGATCGGTGCCCTAGGTATCTACAGTTTAATACATACATACCTGCCTACATACATATCACGCCTATATCCCTACATTTTAATTGACGAAATTATTTTAATAATGAAGAATGTGTAATGTAATTTAAGTAGGTAAACCTCTGTGAAAAGCAATTTATTGCAGTGTTGAATGTTATTTATTCCGCAGAACCGCAATTATAAATTAACCGTCTTGTTATATTTGCATACTACATGGTCCGAGCGTAATTTCTTAACATTTTTGTTTTACTTTGTGTTGGTACTACAGGTCTATCAAAGTTTTTTTTCTATAAAGTTTGTCTTAATTTTGGCTAAATTATATATACTACAGAGTTAGAGTCCTTCAAAAATCGATATACTTAGTTATCCATTTAAGCATTTTGTGATTTTCTAGTTTAGGCTCTTCCGTTTTAGCTTCAACTATGGCCTAACCATGAATACCATCACCCCTAGACCACTCAAGGTTTTTTGTGAAAGCAAGGTAGAGTTTTTGACCACGGTTGAATATCTGTCGACTATATGGTTAACCGAATGGTGTCGGTGATACCACCTACAATAGCCATTACGCAAAGAGAGTTGACGTCAGGCAGACGGCCGGCCGGCCATAAAACATTGCTAAATCCTTTTGCTACGTGATTTTGTGCTCTAAGGCTATGTTTGTGTGAATGTGAATTTTATTCGCGTACCGCGAATATTATTTTCGCGCGATATTAAATTTTTCTGTCAGGGCGGAAACTTGTATAGCACTCCGAGAAAAAACTCGTGTGGAATTATATTGCTGTGCGGATAGCGCGTAACAAAACATATTTTGCCTACGCCAACTGATTTGTGACAAGGGCAGGCAGATGATATGGTCTGACTATGAATACGTCCCAGGCACAGGGCCAAAGGTCTTGGTTTGCCAAAATTAAATACAGGACACACTGGCTCACGGCTCGGATACAATAAATCGAACAATAAGTGAATTCTGGTGCGCCTCACCGATAACCCTTTCAGATTAAACACTTTTAAACAAGATTTAGTACCAAAAGTTTAAGTTTAAACAAACGAGTGCTTAATTACGATCATAATTTCTCGATCGTGAAACACAATTTTTATTGTAGGTATCGATATGTTTATTTGTAATGTTTTTGAATTTGGTGCACACTGTAAAAATATGAACATAAATTATACCTATACAGGAGAATAGTATTTACCAATGCAGGATCTGCTAATATCAACAAATGAATCTTGAGATTTTTCAGAACTGCCAATTCAAATTTAGTTATGAACATAAAAAATAAATAGGAATTTTAATACATATTCTATATGGAGCCAGAAGGACAGGAAACAAATTTACCACACTTCGGGACATGACTCGGCTCCAAATTAGCGCTCTACTACAAAGATAATTTTGCCGGCTAAGAAACTCTTCACTCAAGACATCAGACCTCAACCTTAGCGAACATAGAGTTCAAAATAAAACACAAGGCTTGGGGTAAGGAAGTAAAGGATTCTTTTTTCAAAATTGCCTGTGTGACCAGCCAGGATTTTTTCGGAATACTGGCCGAATTTTGGGAGCTCGCGATGTCGTCGGCGCCACAGAGGTTGTATACGCTAGAAAAAACAAATAAAAATAGTTAGGAACTAATGAGTGTGTAATTTTGTTAGTCGCGGAGGGTGGCGCGCGGCCGGCGGTCGCAACCCTTATACTGCCCTTACTACACCCTTACCTGGAACTTCATTAGACCACTACCGCATTAAGGGGCCAACTCCCATGAAGTGAGGTGAAAACGAGCTACGCTTTTTCTATATATTACATAATCTAGAACACGTTATTATCAGAAAAAAATTGAATTTTGTTCTACAAAATATGGGGAAACGCTTCCAGAAACCCAAACATCTAAGTTTATCCCAAAATACAAAGAAATAAAAATATGAAGTTACCTCTATTTTTCACTGTTATCATGACCATGCTACCATATTGTACAAATGTTTTGCGTCAATGGTTATTGAAAATTATTAAACTTTATATGATTATTACTCACTATTCAATGTTAAACTCTTCACAGATGCAACTTTTTGATAAATATACACCATTATCAAGTAATCTTGCGACAAACTTACTGTTTCCGGATTCATTCCAAGGAATCAAAGGTTGATAAAAGGTATTTGTTTTGATATGTTTCCCCTGCAGTCAAAACTGACGTGGAATGGGTCAAAGATAAACGCAAAATGAGGCAGACCCACCAAACTGTTCATTTGTAACAATTTGTACGCATAAAATTACTTTATCAAGAATTTTGTTGTAAAATGTTTTCTAACTTTCATAATGGCTTCTGTCCGAAAGACAAATTTTGCCAGTGTCAATAATTCTTTGATATCATACATCGGAACGCAAAATTATGCACCAAATAGTTGTAACAATAATTGAATTTATAAGTAATTACGACACACACGGTAATATTTAATAATAAAATAATTAAATATTACCGTACCGAGGTACTATTAATAAGACTGTTAACAGCTACTCTGTACCTATCTATTTATTTGGTAACATTGACTGATTCCAACATTTAATGTATGGTGACACCTCTGTAAAGATACTCATTGACCGGCACGGACGCGACTTCCGAATATTATTTGAATTTCGAACCTTCCGGTAGAGGAGGGGGCTGTAGAAGCCTTAATCAAAAATCGTATAATCATTAATGATTGTACGGTCCATTTCGATATTAAGTTTATTCATAAAGTAAGTAAAGAAAAGGGGATGATTATCTACGATCCCAAAAAAGGATGCCAATTTTCTGAAATTTGACTACTCTGAAAAATTTACATACGTCGTACAAAAATAAAATGAACTAAGTCTAAAGTATTGCGTGGGTGAATACCTTATAACATAGCAACGCAAACATAGCAAAATCTTTTTAGGGTTTCGTAGTCTACTAGAAACCCTTATAGTTTCGTCATGTCTGTCTGTCTGTCTGTCTGTCTGTCTGTCTGTCTGTCTGTCTGTCTGTCTGTCTGTCTGTCTGTCTGTATGCCGCGCCCTCATATCTTCGTCAGTTTTAGAGCTATCGACATGAAATTTGGTGAGAAGATAGATCGTGTTGACCCAAATATAGAAATGTTAAGAAAAAAATATTTAAAATGTTTTTTGGACCCCCTCCCATACAAGTAAAAGGGGGGCAAAAAAATTTTTTTTCTTCTGTAATATTGAGTAGGGTATCGTTGAATAGGTCTTTAAAAACTAAGGTGAGGTTTCTTTGAAACGAATTCTCTAAAATGTTTCTGTCACGAGATATTTGCTTTTAAAAAGGGCGTTTTTGACCCATAATTTGTTCCAGCTGTAACTTCTAAAGTATAAACGCTAAAAATTTAAATTATATATGGAATATAGCTTACAATCAGAAGTTACAATGAAAACTATAACGGATATCGTACCCTTAAAGGTTTCAGAAAAAATTGAGTTTTTCTATTTGCGGTTGGTCATCATACTGCTGCTAACAAACCAGCAACAAAATTAAGTTTGTAATGCTGAAAAACCTGATATTTAAACGTTGACTACGAAACCCTATTTGTGGGCGTGTCTGACACGCTCTTGGCCGGTTTTATTTTTATTAGAAAAAAGGCTAGGCAATTTTTGAAAATCTGTCAATTTTGTTACCTTTGCATCGGAACTGTATTCAATTGGTTCAGGTTCAAATATAAGCCAGAGCTAAATTCTTTTCTTATACATCTTATTTTATACACTTCCCATCAGAAAAATCGAGACACTTAGCAAGTTAACCTTTGGTACGAATCACATTGTCTGAGATACGTGTTTATTTAGTAATATATGTCTATTGTCGTTCCATATCGTGTATTACAAGGTTTCTAAATCATAATGACAATGTTCTAAATTCAACTTTTAATAACATATATTCCTTAGTTTGTTTAACTATGAAAACAAAAGTGTCTCGATTTTTTTGATGAGAAGTATATATAGCGCAACATGTATCCATTACTTAAATCGATAAATCATTAAATTACAATACAAGGGGTAGAATTTACTGATTCACCCCCTATCCCTAAAGATCTCATATTGATATGCGATTCGTTTAAAATAATGACTGCAACCCCTAAAGTAATCGGACGTGATTCATTATAAAACTGAAATGTATACCTACTTAGGTAATACGTAAGATGTTCACTATGTATGGAGTGAAATTTAACTACTGAACTATATAGTAAAAACTCACAACCAGCTGGTGATAAGGAATAACTTTCCCTAAGGAAAATAGATCCAAATATGAAAAAAAATTACGATCAGCTGATTTGAATTATTATGGGAGGTGTTTCTTATGTTCATATTTTGATCTATGTTCCTTGGGCAAAGTTGTTCATTATCACAAGCCAGTTCTGAATTTTTGCTGTGGGTCACTAGTACAATTTCTTTTAATGTCGAAGGTCTTTTAATGTCGAATACAGTATTTCTAGTAGGTAAGTATACCTACAATACAACACAAGAGATCTTCACAAATTCAGAGACTTTCACAGTTAAAAATGGCTCATGTCAAATATATTTGACTCTCAAATGCGTAAAAATGAAGTAAATAAAGATGATATTAAAATAAAATACATGGCGAAATGCTTACTCAATTAAAAACCAAGGCAAAATATTTACTCAACTTCTAAAATCAATAAGAAACGTACCACTAGGTATTCATACTATACTACTGACCTACGTACCTGACTGTACTTAGGCAAACATAAACAAGGAAGTGGTTGGCAACAATCGGCGCGTGTCAGGGGTGTCCAACAATGGTCCGCTTTGAGATCTCTCCACCCACGCAATACAGATAACAAGTACAACACATCTGCCTGGTAGATAAAACTTACAAGTAGCCTGTTGCAAAAACTTATGTAATAGAGTTGTGTAGTAAGGAATTTTGATAAAATATAAGTACATACCTAGTATAAACTGCAAGAGCTTTCTGGCTATGAATTTGTGATATCATTAGGTAGGTACCTATAATAAGTTAGCTACCCATTAGACTACGTGATATTTAGATTGTCTGACGGTCGTCGCACCAACTTCAGTTACTTCATTTGAACCGCCTTAGGAGAGTTAATTTGATCGCGTTAGGAGAGTTAAAAAACCTGAATATCACGTATTCTACCCCCTTTATGTTGTAGTGATGAATACCAAAAAGAATAAAAACGAAATGTAGTTTTGCATGAATGGTTTAATAGCTGTTTCGCCTTTCTTTTAGCAATCAACTAGGAAGACTCATTAAAACGGGTTTTTCACTGCAAATATCTAGTTATAGAATATGTGCATCTTGTTCCTTTCGGTATGAGTACGATGCCTTTCAGATGTCGTGCAGTGCCGGCTTAGAATAGCATCACCTCAAATCTTACCCATGTATGTCGCAAAAAGCGACTAAAGGATTTGAGAGTTGGTATGTATTGCAATTTTAGAGAAATAGCTGATGACAACCTGACTCTATGGAGATACACAGTCTTCTGAATGACTCTCAAAATTTATCAAACTTGATGTAAAAGGCCGTTTTTAACCACCGCATGCGCTCTGCCTACCCTGCAAGGGATATAAGCGTGATTTATCTCTGTATTTATCTTTTTAAGTGTACCTATCCAAAGGTTCTCGTCTCTTCGGGCTATATATTTATCAGATTCATGGCTCACATCAGCATTTTTTCGGTGGATTTTATAACTCCACTTAAAAAGACGAATAACTATTTGTTTAAAGGTAGTTTAAGTAATTCCCCAAAAGGGTTCTGGTGTCATTATGGTCGGTAACCACCAGACGATTATTGGACGAATTCAATTTACTTTTATTATCTATTTATTTATGCGTAATCTTTGAAAATGATGAGCGATTGCTGTAATAAGAACACAAAGTTATAGAGTCGTCTTCAGGGGCGTGCAGTCCATAAAGGCATAAAAGCACTGCCTACCCTACCATTTTCACCCGCTAGTAATAATTTAATTTATTTTAGAACAATAATGTAACGTAAAATGGAACGTAATAAATGGCCGTCTTACTTTTGCGCCTTTATTTCGCGCTACTAATCCCCGCATATCTCTCAAGTACGATATGTCAGTCAAAATAAGTGGACTCGATCGCTGCCTCATGAACTCGCCCGATACCACTAGTATGAATGTGTGAATTAGCGTAAATACACTGTAAGTGTGAGCTCTCTACACTCACACAAAGCTGCAAAATGTTAAGTAGTGTGCGTGAAAATGCAGCACCTACTCCACAGATTATATAATATTAGTAGCATTTTCGGCAACATTCCATTTGAATACGCTAAACAAAACGCAAAACATTGCAACAAAATGCAATTAAAAAGTAAAATAGCCATAGACAACCGCTCGCTACGTGCATGGGGGGTTTTGGCGCGTATAATCCGACCAATTTGTTGATACCTTGGTTTCAAATATTTATTTGGGAAATGAGATTCATTCAGGATTGAAAGTATTTTATTATGATTTAGGTTAGAAAACGCAAACTGTTGTTTGTTTACTTATTGTTGTTGTTGTTGTTTTATGCTGAAAAAAGTAGTAATTAATTATAGATATTTTTAAATGTGTTTGACTAATAACAGTGCGATTTTTGTTAACAACAAGTTGACTGAAAACAACCCGATGAAGTGATGCCTATGTTTACAAGTTTACAAAAAGTTTAGACACCCGTTTCTGTAACTTTTAAAGTTAATTTTTAATGTGTAAGTGTGATGTGATAATGATAATGATAGAGGCAGATTGTACAATTTGGATGGAAAAAGCGCTCAGAAAAGGTAACACGACTTGTATTCATTTAACTTCGATGCGGCTGGCTCGGGTTGTTAGTGTGCATAGTTTGTTTACTTTGTTACAATGCACCGCACCGCACATTTTTGCCGTTCGTCTCAGTCGCAATTTGATGCGAAAATCCAGTTTTTGCATGGGATGGTTTCTTAAGGATCCGGTAAAACGTGCAGTGGAAAATGAAGCAGTGCGTATAACACCTACAATCCTCAGTTCATATCAACTGCCTACCCAGACATGAAACCCTGTGCACGCCACTGGTCGTCTTGTTATATTGAATTTCTATAATGTACCTTCCAATGAAAGTTACCTACTTGATCCAAGATAAACGTATTTGAAGAGAAAAGCACACTTCATTGTGCTGATTTAATTAACTATGTCCTCACTCGTCAATATTATTCTACAAAGAAGCTACTGATTCCATAAATGGGTAAATAAAGATTCTGTTCTTATTCTGCTGGCTGACACTACATACTACTTACAAAGTGTCCTAATCATTGATATCGAAATTAGTTCGAAAGAAAACTGTCTTGCAAAGAACTTATATCTACTTAAATTTCTTTTTGGGAAACATACTATGCCGCTCTACCTCTTCCGTTGTCGTAGATCCTAGAAAACTTTGAGGTGTATGTGATTAAAAGCATTATCTTTATAGTCCCGAATAGCTCAGCATTAAATGGATCTAATGGGAAAGCGTTTATCTTAATTTCAGGTCCTCTAAACGTTTGAGGTGACCGTAATGGCGTAAACGGGGTCGTTTACGATGTTTGACAAAAAAACTATAAGAACTATTATTACACTTACAATATAGCGATGGAACTTGTTCAAATTTGCATAAATTAGAAATTCTTTCCTTTTGTATAAGTATTCTTTGAGACGAAAATAATGTAAACATCTTATAAGATAAAAAATAATGTACTTGCCTGTGTGTTGACGATGTTGACGTTGAAAATTTGGGTGGCAAAACAAAGTGCGTGGTGGGCGTACAGCGATATTTTTAATAACATGGTGTAGAGTTGCAAATGTCCAAAAACAAACAAAATGTAAAAACGACGATCAGTCATATTCCTTCTAAATTAAATTTGGGCGCGATTAGCTCACTCGAGGCGTTTTCTCTGTTCATCAATCACCTTATGGTCATGAAAACTGGCAGCAGCATTTACTTCCTTCGCTTCATCCCTTTCACACTTGTAGATTTTTCTGCATACCAGTAAGAGTAAGGGGAATCTTTGATTAGACAGTGGGTAATTTTGATTTTTAGTGTTCACACGGATGCCTCGGGTGTGGCAGGCCGGCTCTCTTCAGAGGCGTCAGTAATCAATTTTGTACACAAACGGCGATATTAATTGATTTCTTTTTTGGCTCTAACGACCAAAAACAACATCTGCTATATCAACAGGGCTGGTTGGCTGGTCGTTAGCGAACGTGCCAAATTTCTTTAAGCTTATTATAAACATAAACGAGCCGACGACGCGACACATTGTTTCCAAACTTGCTCCTTGAAATCTCATTTTATAAAGGGTCTTGCTCATGTATCTCCCACGGGATACCGTCGTTTTGCATATTGTTGAAGTTCCTAATATAGTTTGGCATAACACGGTTCGCATAAATTTCTTTGTCATACTATTTGTTCGGCATAAATTTTATATGTCATACACATTTATAGTCATACTATTCGCTTGTCCTATTTTCTTTTAGACTAACTTTGAGTCGCATAATTGTTATCTGTCATATCGATCAATGAGAATAATATTTTTATGGAAGACATTAGATTCAAACACATTTTTATGAATAATGTTCATTTACTCTTGCTGTAAATTAGACGTGTGACGCGTACATAAACAAGGGCGGGTGCGAGCGAAGCGAGCACAAGAGTTCGGGGCACCCCGAATTGGTTAGGTTAGGTTCAGCAGGCTATGACGGAAGCGAGCACAGCGAGCGTAGCGAGCTAGCTTGCTTCCGTCATGCCTGCGGGTTAGGTTGACATTTATGCATGCCTGCTCGCTTGTGCTTGTTGCTTGCATGCGTGCATGCTTGCTGCTTTATTGCTTGCATGCATGCTGCTCGCTTGCTTGAATGCATGACGCGGAAGAGAACGCGCAGCCCCCACAGTAAAAAAAACTATTACCCAATTTCGGTAGGTTAGGTTGTGTTAGGTTGACATGTATGTTTGACATGTATGCTTGCCTGCACGCTGCAGGGTATGCCTGTTTTTCGTAGAATGGTTTGGAAAATTCTGCGGTATAATCATTATGCGTTTTTAAAATTATGGCAATGAATAATATGCCTATTTATCTTTATGCTTATTGACATTATGACTCTGTAATTTATGCCAAAACGGTTATGCGTATTGAAGTTATGACTTGAATTCATTATGACTATTGATCGTATGCCTAGTAAAAATATGACTTAAAATTTTATGCAACCCGACCCCAATCCATCTCCCACGCATGGTTATGCAAAGGGATTTTCTGGTTAATTTGTTAAATTCTCAGCGGGACGGTGCCCTTGTTTGCCTAAGACCGTTATAAATTTTATCGAGGAGACCACGTGCAGTCTTGGAATTTATGATGCGAGAGAAATACTTCAAAATCTAATAAATATTCACGTTATACCAAATCGGATTAACTGCCTTAATACAATGTTTTTAATCAAAACACCGAATAAGATTTGTAATCTGAACTCCGTATTTAAAACACTCACTTTATCATCGAAAATCGATACACCAATTTACATATCGAGCATCGGGTTGTTGAGGTTAAACAATCGAGATTACAAGTCGATAAGGGAATCGAGAAATTATTCAATGTGTACATGCGATGTGTAAGTACTTACCCACTGGATTTTGTCAGGAGACATGCAAGATTTCAACGTTTCCTTGAAACGACGCTGGCCGAGAAGCCAGGGGTCCCGTTTTGCATCCGTCCGTACATCAAGATGGCTATCACAGGATAGATTTACAAGAGCTGTCCTTCGGTGGGAGAATGTTTTTTCAAGTGATGCAAACGAATCATTTATTTATTTCAATCGCGCTAAGGCTGATTCTACCCTTTCGAACAAACTCGCAATTTTGGGAAACCAGAATAACGATTTATTACAGCAACGAAAATTACTTTTGACACACCATGATGCATGTTTTAATTTGTCTCCAGTTTGTTTTATCGGTTCCTGATCAGAATTAGGACAGTCGGTCGATGGAGAGAAATCGAATAAAAAATGTGTCTCGTTGATTACGAGGATACAAATTAAACAAAGCGGCAAAATGAAAGGACGACTAAACAAATAACACATTTGGTTGATTTAGTGTCGACGGCACGTTAACTCGATTTGTATGGCTGTCCACACCTATGGGTGGGCGCCGTCTCCTGCTAGCATTCTGATCAAAAACTAGTTAAGGGTTAAATGACTGTCCAAAAGTTTCGTGGAATGATTTAGTTAACCTTCTCGATTCAACATGCGAGATGAAATTGTGTGACCAAGTTGTGTTTACGATTTCATTGTGTGTGATCTTCGCTATTCTTATGTAAAAAACATCAGCAGCATTGTAAAACGCTTTAATTTCTCAAATCATATCAGTTTCGCTGACACCCTCTGTTGAAAACATAAAAACTTCTTACTAGTGCACTTGGCACGTGTAGGAAAATTCAAAATTGTGAGGAATTCGAATTTCTCTTTTGTTTCCTTCTTCTCGTTCCGATCGGCGTCCTTGCCGCACGTATGTGTAATTTTTTATTATAAAATATTTATTTTCTCATTGTTACAAAGACAATACAGTGATTTAGTTTTCCGTAATACCATCTTTTAATCATCTCCACACACGCACCCAATTTAGAAGACCAGCCCCAACATAATCTACAGTCCACATAAAAGCAATGCATCTTACATTTTGGTCCGTCTCACCGTGAATTCAAGAAATTGGTGCGTGCTGTGTGATTGGACTATACCTAAATCTTCACTTCGAGAGTAACTACTAGCACTACGTCGTGGACTATATTTTGCCTGGGCGAGAAGCCGGCGCTATATCGTCGTAAAATTGTCGTCGTGACGCGTACGCCTCTTGCGTCTCTTTTTTATTTCGGGCGTGATACAACTTTTTTTCGCGCTCGTACCAAGGGCGCAAGGACCATGGGGCGCTTTATCATACGTGTATTTTTTTCAGCACGACGACTAATAATCAAGCAAGTAAGTTTGCTTCTAATAAATTTTGTTCCCATACAAAATCAAGCTTGCTGTTTGAATTCGCCGCCATTTTGTCGCCGTGTTACGCGTACGTCGTTTGCGTTCCTTTTCACTTCGGGCGCGCTTGAATTTTCTCGTGCTCGTACCCCAGGGCGCATATCCCTACGGCGTATTCTTCACGTGTATTTTTTTCAACACGAACGACCTGAAGCGGCGACTCAAGACGTCCATTGCCCCCCCCTACTGCGTTCTTCATCGACTCGTTGATGTATTGGGTTTGAATATTCGCGCTCAGACCTAGGACGCAGCTGTTATAATGGCGTGAGAAATATTTCATGTATTTCATAATGAAGTACCTCATCAAGAGAGGTCATAGAATTTATTTGTTCTTCGTGGCTGGGAGTACATCCGACATCTATTTTCGTCGTCGTCCAATTGGCCACACTGCGCTTCGACAGGAGACAGACAGCATAGTCACGTGACACGGCAGCAGAGCTGTCATCCGCCAGTCTTCAAGTTATCGGCTAACAATGTAAATAAACACCAGTTTTCGCGTCAAATATTAAAAATATTCGTAGAAATAAGAAGTGAAGTGCTAAATTAAAAGGACAATAGTGAACTAAATCTAAATCTAAAAATACAGTGATACACGTCAAAACCTGCGACAATTCTGCATTTGTACGTTTCAAGTGTGCCGTTTGGTTACCTATGGTTAAATGTTCAGCGAACCTGCATAAAGTTATAACATCCTAAAAGTAGTGACGACCTACTTTGGTAGCTTCGACTGCCAAAGGCCTAGAGCGTTTGCATTTACACCGTGGACTGCTCTTAGACCACAAGGAATCATGCTATTAGGTTTGTGGATTATGTTAACAAGCTAAACAGTATACCACAGTGCAGATTTATCACAAATAGGTAGGAATCCGCTAAAAGGTATTTGTATAAACTTTCAGTCATCTGTACTCTTAGAAAATAACCTCTAAAATGTCTTTCTGCACCTTCACTTTCAGTAGTTTGTTCTCTGAAAATAACCTATTTTATTTACCTACATATTTATCTCTTTATCTGTGTTTATGTTCTCAGAGGACAGCCTATTGAACTACTATTTTGTAAATATCCTATAGCATCCTTTCATTTGCTCTCATACAAGTTTTTCCTTATACTAAATCTGGTGTGTTTTGAGGCACCGGCCTGTATTAAAGGAACAGTCTATGTTAACTTGGCTCGAGTAAAGTTGGGTAGTAAATATGTTTACTTCACCTATATGTTATGTATTCATTGTACTTTTGTTCAAAACATTTGATAGGTATTCAAGTCATAGTTTCTATACTGTGACCTGATAGTAACCGATGTGATTGTACTCTATCTATGAACAAACATTTAACTGTAAGCTTTTTTGTATAGCTTCATAATGATGTACCACATAATAATTTAAAATGATTATTGATCCGCAACCATACTTCATGTTATTTCATGTCATGATAGATAATTTTATTTTGTTATTTGTTACATAATGTACTTTCAATTAACAATGTAACTAGCATACCAATGTAGATTGTATGTAATATGGATGTACTTTATTAATAATAATTTACTGAAGTTTGGTCTAAGAATGTTTAGCAAAGAATGGCAAAACATTGCTAAGCATAGTAAAGCATAGTGGCTAAGCATGACTCAAATATTTTAGAAATATTAATATTATTTTGGGTACCTACTGTCTAATTAGCCTTCTGACATGTAATGTTATGCCGAATGTTGTACTTGTAGTAGTAAGTTTGGTGACAGTCTATGATGACAATTTCTCTTCAGTGGCCAACGGCAATCAAAACTAATTCTTTTTTCGCTGTAAAATTAGTACAGTTTGCGCTACTGGAGTAATGTAGGTCTGTTATTTTACTGACTATGTGTAACAGGGCCATTTGAAAGATTTGTGTATTGCCTATAGATACCTACTCACCTTGTTTCTTTTTAATAAAATGAGTGTATTTTTCTGTCACCAAGTGATCATTCAAGTTGTTAGCTTTATTAGTTAAGTTAAACTGCTGCTCACTGTACTTTTGTTGTAATATTTTGTTAATTTTTTTTTCTGAATTACCTATGTATTTCAAGTACTAAGGTGATATTGTACTATAAGTTGTTCATTTTATCAGATAAATATGTGATTTCTTGGCTGCTGCCTACTGTACTTTGGTATTTACATGTTTGTATTTTCTGAGGTGAAGCCCTCAATTTGTAATAAGTTCAGGTAGGTTTTGCTTCATTTGTGATGAGTTCAGCTAGATTTTTGATTCAAGTTGCATATTCTTCTTCGTCTGTTGATTGTTGTTGAGCCTACACTCATTACCTATTGAATAAGGCTAAGGTTATATATTTTTACAAAAACTAGCTAGCTAAGTAAATAGCAAATAGTGTTCACTGACATGTAATGTTTTGCTTGGTTCATTCATACTTGTAATTTAGTAACAAACATTGTCAAGCTTTTTCAAAAATTGTCTTGTCTGGTTTTTTAAAGTTTTTAAATAACTTTTTTCGAATTCAATGATAAGCTTTAGGTGCTATTCAACTGTTTTATCTAACTCATGTGAATAAGTTGTTGCTTTACAGAAGTTTTAAAACTTATATGATATTTTTATAAAGTACCTAACTAATGGATCTCTATATTATTTCTTTGAGGCGGCAACTTATGTTGAAAACATAAAAACTTCTTACTAGTGCACTTGGCACGTGTAGGAAAATTCAAAATTGTGAGGAATTCGAATTTCTCTTTTGTTTCCTTCTTCTCGTTCCGATCGGCGTCCTTGCCGCACGTATGTGTAATTTTTTATTATAAAATATTTATTTTCTCATTGTTACAAAGACAATACAGTGATTTAGTTTTCCGTAATACCATCTTTTAATCATCTCCACACACGCACCCAATTTAGAAGACCAGCCCCAACATAATCTACAGTCCACATAAAAGCAATGCATCTTACACCCTCAAGAGATGTTATCAAAAAAGGCATTAAGTGAAATATTTCCGAAACCGTGAAACATGCATCCTTTGCTTTTAAGGGTGTATTCACCCTTTCGTTTTCCAGTTGAATCGAACAAAGCCGTTTCCGGGTTGCGAATACAGCTCAATCGGTCCGCTCAGGAAGTTGGGACGGTTCATTAGCCACATATAAAAGCGATAAGTGCATATATAATCTTTTGCTGGAGCCGACTACGTGCATCTCCATTGATAAAAGTTTTACGCCAACGGATTTCTTGTTTCGCGTCTCGCTCCATCTATGAATCTGCACATCTCCGCACTACTAGCGCTGACAGACCATCAACAAAATAACCATGTACAAGAGAAAATATTTGCATAAAAACAGCTGACAATGTAGAGTTACGATCATGAGACGTCGAGATAATAAACTAATCTGCTCGTCGTTTTTCCGCACAGGACGTTTCAATCGTCTGGTATCTTTAATTAAAACAGGAGGCTACATCGTTCATCTAGCTCTGTCTGTTACACTTTTTGTTGGGCGCTGACTAAATTATGTCTCTATATTGACGGTGTCATGTTATCTGCGACCACCATCTCGATTGATCGAGCCCCGTCCCAGTAATTTGTACCTGAGCTTATATATCCATTGCGGTTTGATCAAGATCCGTCCGCTGAACTCCGCTGCCATTTATATAGTGCTGAGTTATTTGTGATTTCGTGTTATAGGGCGCCTGGAGATTGGTCAACGTATCTCATAAAGAATCATCTACAAAATCGATTAAGTACTTAATATTACATTTTTGAATATCTGATAACGAACTTAATTATACGTCTTGTAATGTAAAGTTATTTTACCTATCGTAGTCGTAAATCTTGTCTTCTATTATAAAAGATCTTTGTTCGCCATCTCTCTGAACAGTGTGTCTTAAAACAATGGTATGTCGATAACAAATTATTGGACTTCTAAAAGGGGTCCGTATTTTTTCAAGTTCAACTGCTGATTGTTTCTCTGCTTCCGGAAATGGTGTTCATTTGGCTTGATTGATTGGTGTTTGGTAAGTATTTATGGTATAATTTTTAGTGGCGGCAACATTTTTTTGTGTACAATTAATCCATTATCAAATTAAAAAACATGGGTGTCTATTTTCTGCATTGATCCCGCATGTATTCGTTCAATTTATGTCACAATTCACGATTAAAATCGTGAAAAGACGAACACACACCGCGCGAAAGACTTTGCAAAAGATAAAGGTATTCTACAAAATGTGGTCATTTTTACTACTCGTATACGTTATTTACTTTCCCTCGATTTTGGCAAACAGCAAAGCCGTATTAAGTTACAGGCGCCAGTGAGCAAACTGCAATATTTATTTGCTTAGGCCATTTTTTCATTGCTTTGTCCGACGCACTTCACATCTCTAAAGCTGGAGTGTTAAAAAAATCTTTATATCTGTGCTTATTGTATTTCTACATCTAAACAATTTGAGGTAATTCACGTCACTCCTTTCTTTCAACAGATCCATCATTAACGCATCATGTTACAACAATAGGTATTTTAGCACACGTGCTGACATCGAGAAGGGTTATTGCAGACTTGCCAAGTGTTGGGTTACAAAATTTGACCGTGAATTACCCCTATAGATTGCATCGCAATGCACTCCACCCTTTCATGTCACCACATTGTGCAATACGTCATCTGTCGTCGGCAAATACCCTTTGAATCGTTGCCGACATATCAAAACGTTTGGTTTCGCCAAAATCCTTTGCTCTTCATATGTCATCGGGCTGATCAATGATCCTACGATAACATATGTTTGAAGACATTTAGGGATTGTAGGATAAGCTTTCATGCGAATTTTACTACAGTACTTTTTTTATTTCTTGTCCTCTTAAGACGGTTTATGACTTGATTAAGGTCCCACGCCATCTTCTCGAAATACGAGAATTTCTTTAGGATCTTTAAATACACACACACACATATTATTACTCTAATTATGACTAATACAATAATTACCTATAAACAATTTCCTTCCTACTCCATTATTTCCCCTCGGGTATATCTTTACAAGCACTTTTACGCTCATTAAACTGATGTTCCAAAGGACTTATAAAAACTTAATTAAGTCATAATGAGTTTCATATCAGTTACAGCGATAAACTGTACTGTTAGAAAAAGCGTGCATTAAGAAATCCAGGCTATAAAAACTTAATCCGAAATTGAAAATAAAATATGCAAGTTAGGTATTCACAGATAAAACGAATACGAAAGCTGATAAGAGATCCTTTACAGCCGGAGTTTACAGCACATGCCATAACTATAATGTACAAAAACCCGATGTACACCTTGCGAATACGAGCTATAGAATTCATAACAATAATATTCTACACAATAACCCTTTTTCAACCGCGTTACAAATCGACATTTGTATAAAATTATGAATCAGTAATAATAGTAAGGGCCTATCTCTGCAATATGGGGCAAAGGTGTTTAACGTTCCAAATAGATACCGAGTAAGTGTAGGTTATTAAGGAACGTGCCAAATTCGTTCACCTGGAGTCACCTTTTCAAATCTAAAGGAGATCGTGTTTCGAACACATTTTCAGTCAAATCTCAGAATGGCACCACCTTGCTCGCTATGATTGTTTGCACTGAGGATTATATTACATTATCTTTAAACGTGCTCCATAATTAAGCACCCACATCGAGACCTCTGCACTGTACCTAGTCCCAAAAAAACATGGCCCCAGCAGATGCAAACCTTCTGCAAACAGTAAATCAGCTTCAAAAGTAATTCAATAACATAATGTCGATCGAATACTTAAAATAATGTATTGCTTCCTTCCAGATCGAAGCATTGAGCATCACTCGAGACTCGGAAGAACAGGGGATCGATACAGTTATGTCGAAAAACTGTAACACTTTATTTTTTCTTTGTCATAACGGTGCAGTACCGTTCTCTAATATCAAACGACAAAAAAGTAGCGGTCTACCGTTTTATAAGGATGTTTTCTAAAGAGCAAGTAAAAAAGGATAAGGTGTTCATACAACGTTTCGTATGTGCCGTTATATCAATAGAGATAAGAGGCACGCGTCTTTGGTTCACAACGAAATCCGGGCACATTGTCGGATCCCTTTGAAGTGGCTGCAAAAGACGTCCATTTGGACAATGGTTTAGGGATAATTTAGCAAAGCAATCCTCGGTCAGGTGTAAATCCGGCCACTTGAAAGATTTTATCTGACCACAAATTTAACGGTACGTGACAATACCGACAGCTACGAATTCAATTCTCTTACAATATTTATCCTGTTGTTAGAAGAGCTACGTTTTGGTAGCTCCGAAAGAAGTTTTGTTTCTTTGATCGTTGAAGAAACTGATAACTAATTAGTAGAGTCCGGTACAAAATTGATAACATCCATCAGTACGGGAGCGATGTACGTTGCTCCAATTACTATCCCCTTATTAATTGATCCGGAGATTTCATGAAGAAGAGACCAGATAAACATGATTTCCTACGTTAAGTAAATGTCTATGATATTTCGGCGGCTTTTTGTAAACTTATCTCTGAAACTTGAACATTATCATATCGAATAATGAAATTACTAACACTTAAGAAAGGAAAACGCATTTGTATTTTGTAGACAGCCTTTTTGGGGTTATAGAGTTTTTAATAGCAATTAAACCTAAGGCGTATCATTTAGAAGTAGCAGCCGAATGGATCGGTTATCTGTTATATTCCACGGCAATCACTCATAGAATTAATTTCGATAGGAGCGACGCCTATCCTCAGATACAGAAGTCGATGCTTTTAGCTGCTATCTTAGTTTCCACTCATTTATCCAGTCTGGCAATATTGACAAATGAATAGCCGTATCATTGATAATCCGAATCGCTAAAGGTGTTAGTTTCATTCACGTGCTTTTTTAGTGTTATTTTTTACCAGCATGGTCACCTACTGTCCTTTTTCCACCTTTTGTATCTGTCGTATATTGATTGATAAAATCTTCAGTGTTGTTGCAGGTTGTTTGGGTTTTACACTAATTTAGTTGTCCAATTTTGTAAACAATAAAAAAGAGATTGCTGTTTTGTCCCGTTATATCTATTGCTCCATGAATTAAAATGACGCTTTTTGTTTTGTATGGTACGTTTATTGTTATTAATTGTTCAACAGAACTAGCTTGTCAATGTATTTTGATTTTTTGAATTTTCTCCTTTCTTTTCTATTTTATTTACTTCCCAGCAATCCTACCTCCATTTTCTACATCACACTGAACCCAGACCGACACAATAGAATTACAGCAAAGAAAACAAACAAAAACAGGATTTCTGTGTAATCCTCTATTCTCCCCAGCTTAGGCGTCGCCGTACATTTCATATTTGTTTAAAATCAGAGTAGCGTTCAAAAGATACGCCGATAAAATACTCGATAACTTCCGGCTGGGTGCATTCTGAATAATTGGTACGCCATTTATTTCCTTCTCGGGAATTTCGTGAAATTGTAAAGTCGGATACGAATTTACGATCGGCTTTGTGCTGGGATATAAATCTTTCTAATGGCACGAGCGTTTGTATACGGAAGGGCGTGTGTGATTGTGTGATAGCACAATTACAGCCTTTATTACTAAAAGTGGATGTCACCTAATTGTGTCCATTAGAGTACGTGGTAATGGCGTATTATTGGCTGAGGACACTTTTATGTCCGTTATTGGAGTTCTGATGTGCTTGCTTTGCTGACATCCTTCTACCACAATGTCTCGTCCTTGAGACGTTTGATTTACATCACGGGGTGTTATGTTTGTATCCGTGACCATTTAATTTTTTATCCAACTTCCTTTTTTCATTCGAAACCAAAACCCACTAATGAGAAACGCATCTGCGATAATAATCTTTTGTAAAAATCTGTTTCACACAATAAGCGTTAAAAAGGTTAGTACAAAAAATGCTTTGAGCCAATTTTACACTCTTTTCTAATAATCTGCAAATCTTATCAATTTGGTTCTCTGATAAATGTGCAAATTCACGGGTTTTATAAATGGTTGAACTTACTACTGGATGCATTTCACAAATGGTTATACTCATTCCGGAAATATTTACACAAATTGCTTTTCTGTAAAATGTATTGTTATTGCACATAGGAATTTCAATTATAAATAAACCTTTCGGGTATCTCAATCCCATAATCTGATTGTGGTAAAATTGCGTCGGCTCAACCTTAATCCTGCTTAAATCCTTTCTGAAGCGCCAAGCAAATTAGGATTGCTGAACTGATAACGGTTTCGCTCAGAATTCTTAAAAGTGTTTGCACAAAAAGTGACATAAAAAAACCGTGGTCTATTGACCGTGACGCAACTATTGTTTAGCAGTTTGCCGATAGAACCCTTGAGTCTTGTTGACTTCGACGCGCGAAAAAAATAAAAAAGGTCCTTAAGTAGATCGGACGAAGGGTCCTATTGTGAATATTGTGTAATGTAGCGAGACCACATCGTACAGTATGGAACGCAACCATCTCCCAAGAGTTTGGGATTTCCTTTGCCTTATCAGCAAAGTTGTGTTCTTGGGTATACAGTCTGCAGGTAGAACCCTTTTTGCACAATTCAGCGTAACGCCAACAAAGGTAAACCCAGTTGTCGTACACTTGTAGTGTCGGCAGACGCCAAACATTCTCAATTTCACGACTGGTTGACCACTGAATACATGTAACTAATTTAAACTATCAATACACATCAAAACATGAAATATTATACTTAAGGGGTATACATGAAACTTAGCGTGAAATAGGCGGGTTTTAGGTAGCAAAGTTGCATTCTCAATCATAATTACGATAGACCCTTTTAAAGTTGCCGACATTTCCATCAAACGTTGTAGTTTAAATTAGTTAAAATTCCCGAGTACATGAGTTTATGAACAGTCTCATGTCAAACTTATTTGGCATAATGTATTACCGACATCTAGTTAACAAGATTGGATGTATATTTGGACTCAAATTTCTTTTAAAAATAAATGCACATTTTATTTTCATCTATTTTGACCAACCGAAACATGAGAGCTTAACTCTATACCAAATAATATCCAAGTAAGTCGCGTAAACCTACATATTTTATCTTATTAGATGAGGTTTTGTTTCTATATAAGTATGTTTAGTTACTTTCGAAATCTAATTCTACTTTTACTTTACAAAATAAACGCAAAAGACACAAAACGTTTCATCAACTCAAACAAGAATTCCGAACGCATCGAAACATCAAGAATCGACATAGTGAATGACAGTGGAGATCGATTATCCGAAATCGAGAACCGTCCATCGATATCGAGCGGAACCAATCGCATCACAATGTACCGATGACCACATAAATAATGCACTTAACTAGCTATTTGATTCGAATAAGACTTATTTAAAATCTTTCTTGTTTTTTTTTTACTTTTTATTTCACCAACTCGACATTCCACAGTTTTTACTTTACAGCAGCTTCATTTTGGTCAGAATCCGAAATTATTTTGTGTAAAATTCCGTATCCAATATGACAACTTAAGACAAATCTTTGATGTCATATCTATCATATAAGATATAGATCCAAATTCCAATTCTACATTTCGCTTTTTATGACATCTGTTCATAAACTTGGAAGACCTAGGTATTACCAAAGTCTATTTCGTCAACCAAGTTAACTCTTTCAATAACTTGTGTTTTAATTTAAAACTATTTGTTTATTGGGTAGGTGTTGTTCTGCTGGCTTGAGAATAGAACAGAAAAGATCTGCTTTGCATTGAATAGGTTCCCATATTTTAGGACACTAAAAATGAAATTATACTCTTTTAATTCAATTAGATAGGCATTCTTATCGCATAGCTCTTGGGTTTCATAACCATAAAATAAAACGACGCATATAGTAATGCTGTATAACCTGAATCCTTCTTAGAAGATGAATGAAAAAATCTGCTCCATCACCATCATGTTGATTGAAAGTAAATATCGAGCTTATGATCATAACTACTGATGGTTATTGTTTTCGGTTAATAAAACTAGACGATAACAAGAACAAAAGAAAACAAGAGTAATATTTAAGTAACAGCGGAAGTTGCCTTCTTTTATTGTTTGCCGTCACATTAAGAACGTCTCGTATCAGACTACGTGCTTTAGAAGCTCCATGATATACGTACATGATTGGTGAAGGCAAAAAACAAAGGGTTAGATTGTATAGCAATCACAAGGAGAAGCTGCGGATTGATCCCGAAATTATTTTCACACGATCGATCGCTTTCGTTTCCGATCATCCAATTTCGGGAATCAGTTGCGGCCACAAATCATTAAAAAAATTGGGGTCCAACATTTTTCGAGACGAGCAAAAAGTCGGCTTGTTTTCCAAAGAGGCGTGTTGTACATCGCCTTTAGAAATTATGGCAATTTTGACACCTTTGGAGTGCTAAGTTTTATCGCGCTCCCTGTAATTTGGTTGGACGTGTGCTGACGGTCGGCAGGGACGAAAACACTCTTGCGCATAAGATTGTACTTACAGCGCATTATACGTGTTCCTCCAAAACTGCTCCCTGATCATAACACTCATGTTTTATAATATTCACGTTCTGCATCGTCATTCACATTTAATGAGGTATCCAGTGAACCCACTATAGATTCCACACATCTAGCGCTCTGTAATTTTTGTAAAAATTATGTGAAGTTACTCGGTGGTAATGTTAGTGAAAGGAAAATTTCTTATCGTATAGAATATAATTGGTGTAAGTAAGCACTTGATAAATTGCTGCAGGAGTACCTTCAATAGGTACTATCAAACATATAATAGGCTGTTACAAAAAGAATTGAAATTTTAAACATTTTGGGATGTGGCTGGAGATGCACGTCCTGCATGTAGATGGGTACTTGTTATTCTACATTTGCATTGCAACTTTGATAGAGAGGTCTCTAAAAAGCTCAAAACTACGTCTTCCGAAATTCGGGAGTAGTTTAAAAACTTTTTTGATAATTCGCCTAACGGAAGGAGTAGCCATGGTTTGGGGGCTGGACTCGCTTTTTATAGACACAAAAAAACAGTAGCAAAAATGAAGAATTGCCGATTGCTCGGGAGCTATTACTACACTATGTAATTTAAAGGTAAGCCTATGATTAAAGTAACTCTGCCTACCTGTTAAATTAAATTAGGCTTTTTAAGCATTCCACAGTATAGATTCGAATTAAAAAACTTTAAAAAAGCAACAGGAAAGTATTAATTTAGTAACTCATCGATTATTAAAGCGCACACGTGTTAATGGTTTTTGTGATTGCTTCTTTTTTAATTGAGGTTTATTCCAAATTACTCCTTTGGCTCTATTATTTATCAATGTAAAAGTAGTCTGCCTTTAGATACCTAAGGGTGGTCTCGGTATATTGAATTTTATAATTTAGCATGTAACATACTTTGAAAAATTATTGTCACAATCAACAGTGATATAAAATAATACATATATGTTGAGAATGAATAGAGATCCTTCTGAATTGATTAGCCTGTAAAATGCCATCTAAACTCTCGGTAAAATTCCATCTAAGCCAATTCGGTTTATGTATTTTGTCATTAGTGGTATAGTATGCCAGTGCCCTTTTAATGTTCTTCTTTCTAGTTCAAACTGCTCATAGCAATGCAAATTACAAACCAAACCATGAAGACGATGAAACTCTTATTTTGCTGGCACAGCTCGAATCAGCCAGTAACCACCATAGATGAGCCATCTCTACGGCCATCTCCTACTGCACATAGCTAGCCTATGGTATTGTACCCTCGAGCGAGATCGATCTCGGCCGCAATCTGTGCGCATACGCATCGCAATATCGCAAATATTTATCGTGTGTCAATACAATATGCCAAAAGCGGGCGCTTATTATGGTTTTTACAAATGTGCGTACGCTGCGGGCTTTATGCTTGTGGAGCAACTTGGTAGCGTAAGCGGAAAAAGGATAATCATCATCATTCTTTTTAAAAATCTATTAAATATGCTTAGTATGATGTGATTCGCCGTAAAAATGATTTGCCCAAAAGGGAATAAACATGTAGCCACAACATTTTTTTCTTTTCAGGGAAATGCTTATTTGAAATTGTATTTGATACTTGGTTTCCAATCTGATTAGATATTTAATCAATTTAATCTGATAAGCCATTTTCAATCACTGCTATATGGTTAGAAATAGCATGCGAGAATTATTTTTTCTCACTTATGATGGCTAAATCTTGTTTCCCTTTAATGTATGTTGTTGGATTAGTGAAGTGACCGCTTGTATCGGATTTCGATGAGTTAGACTTCCGCGGCAATCAAAGATTGGTTTTTGATTGGGTGATCCTATATTTTGCAGCGGTGTAGACGACTTTTGGATGACTGAAACGAAGATGGTACCAAAAACGCTCATCACTTTCTCCTCACAGCAGCGAGCTCTCGTTAGTGAGAAGTTACAACGCATTGTCCGACACAATGGGAGGAGTGGCGCGCTCGCGGCGGCTTCATGGCTGAACGCTGTCTGCTGATATCAGTGGAGATATTTCTGGACGCTGTGACGTCATTGTATTTTCAAGTGGTGGTTGGCAAATTTTTCCTAACCTAACTTCCGTAAAACAATTTAGAGGCTCATAATTAGTCATCTGTGTAAATGTTGAATAACAGCGGTGCCAGGACGCTGCCCTGTGAAACACCATTTTGGGATCTTCAGTAGCTTTTTTCAGCAATTTATATCAATGGAGATATTGCTGGCCGCTGTGACGTAGGTAATTTTCTTTTCAAATGATACGATTGTTGAAAATCTTACGCTAGACGTAGAAAAATCTTCCTATAAGTAGCTTATTTATTATTCTTTCACTTGCGCCAGTTTCGTGTCTGAAGGCTATCTTCTGTAATCAGTCGAGATATTGCTGGCCATTTCGACGTCATTGTCTTCTGGAGTATGTGTTGGCAAAGTTTTGCGAGGTACCGTCCTAGCGGCATGTTCGTTGGCTGCTACGTTATCGCGCAGCTTAACAGAGAGATAGTTGGATACCTATAGTATTATAACTCGATTTTTATAACTGTGCGCTTGGAGCTGTCAAAATATGTATGGGTTTTGACCGATCAACTATAAAAATCGAGTTATCGTTTCAAGCCTCTGCGTTGGAGATCATTCCCACTGCTTATTATTTTTCTAGGTAGTTGCAGAAATAGCAATAAAATATCAGATATCATACAGGCTTTAATCTGATAAAATTCTTGCTAGAGTATTAATGAAAGGTATCTGCATTGCACCCTTTCAAGCGAAATGTTAACAGGTATAACTTGTAACGATTCCATTGCTTTAGGAGGCACACTCCCACGATATGCGGCTAGTAACTGATATGTGATTAATTTATCATTGCGCATGATCTGCGTGGCGTATCTCTTTGTATCTCTGCTCACGCGAGTTGCGCTCGCGCAGCGAATCTTGCCACGCAATCGATCCAGCGATCCAACCCGCTCCCTACATCTCGTTTGTAAACGATAAACGAACTATGATTAATTCCCACTATCTAAATGAAGGAAACACGTATACAGACTAACTATTGGCTACTGTGCACCACAGATTATCTACTAGGTGCATAAAATGTCAACGCAATCATAAGCGATTCCTGCTCAACAAGGGCTTGTAGCTTTTTATTTACAATGTCCTAACGAAGAACCTTCCTTTCGTCCATAAATATTTAGTAGAGCACAAATAGATAGGACATCGATCATTATCATATTCAAGTAGTTTTAGCTCGTGTCGCATTAAAGGTTTGTGCTATCGAATCTCGTCTAAATATCCAGAAAAACAATATCAAAGAGCCGGCATTGATCGAACATCGGATTGCCGTAGAAGGCTTGACGGCTAGGCCGGGCGGTTCGTCATACGCCTCGGCCATTCGTTTAAATGGTCATAATTGGTCAAGCGGGCTTTAATACACTTGGTCATTAGATGAGCCCTCGCTCTTGCTCGCCTCTGGCACCGCATCCTCGCCCTTCCTTAATTGTTTTATGCAGTCGCTACATTAAAATATGACTTTATTTTTATAAACGACAGATCGCGTTCGGTAGCGAAATAATAAAAAGTGTACTCACGCACAGCCTACGCTCGGAGCATGTTGAAAGCTGTGCGTGACTGAATATTCAAAAGTTATAATATACAGGTCCCAAGTTGTTTAAGTACCGGCGGTGTCAGAAGCGATGAAGTGATAAAGATGTTTATTGATGATCTTTGGTAACATTAATTGCCAACGGCGGCGGTGCTTGTGTGACGACGGACGTCGCGTCGCGTCGCCGCGTCGCGTCCGACGCGAATGACAAAGATCCAGCGGCCGATATGCGCCGGCGACGACGCGGCCGCCTTTGATCTCACGCATTGACGAGTTCGATGACCAATCAAAATATTGCTCGGAATTTAAAAGGACTGAAAAATACCTTTAAGTGACTAGCATAAATTTCCACGGTCTGAGTAAGGAAAGTCTGATTGGCGCTGATCATACATAAATGCCCTCATCGGGGTGTTAAATGCTCATAATAAATCGAAATACTTTGGTTACCAGCAAAAACTCGAGACTAGTTTACCCGTGGTTAAACACTCGGTAATTTTTTCGTTCGCCTATTAAAATGCTGTTTTGCAATATATGGACGTGGAATTCGGTGGCATCTCTAGTATTCTTATTTTAACAAAACATCTGAGATAGCAGCAAGCGCCATACCGAAAATGGTCTGGCGCAAGAACTCGTGCCGAGACTGCTGAGGCGCGTTGGTCTTATAAGATGCCTTGTCGGGAATTAATCTTGGCATTTCGCGAAGGTTAAGCTTCTAGGGTTTTAAATTATAATCGATACAGATTAAGTGGATCTGTGGTCAGTTCATAAATTGTAAAAATAAATATGTTGACGGGAGCGTGGTGCGGGCGTTATTGGTGGTGGTAATTAAGATGGCGCGGGGCGGCGGCTGAGCGGCGCGGGCGCAGCACGGGGCCGCGTGCGCATGCGCACCGCCACACCGTGCCGACACAAAATGAAGAGGTTTACAGAAAGCTCACCTTCGCAATTTTGTGAGAGCCTAAATCGAATTCTTATCTTACTGCACTTTTTCATGTTGTAGAGTAGACAGTGAGATGCTCTCCGGAACATCATTCGGATAATCAAGTGATTCAAACTAGGAGGGAAGTCACGTCACATCACATCAGTCTATTGCGTTGCAACCTGGCTGGGCACGATCATCTGTTTTCACCATACGCGTCTCGTTTGCGGGCGGACGGCAAAATGACGAATATTTTGAAAGCATGTTAATACCTATGTATCGTAAACGTGACTTATTGTAAGTAATGTACCGAAGTATGTTTAACCTAAATAGGTACTTCATTTCAAAAAGTAATAAAAGCAACCCTAGGGTGTAGGTATAAACGATCGGAAAAAGACTCGAGTTGTCCTTCTGTAAAGTCTCTACTTTGTGCTCGTGGTGCGTATGACAGCGGTCACTCACACCCGCACTACACTCGCGGCCTTCCACAAGGACGGCTGTTACGATGTTGCGGTTTCTTGTATTTATGTACCACATTTTATCGTTAATTTTGTGACTTCTTTGTACTTAGTTGATGCTTTTTCTGATAACGATTCCGGTTTATCTAAGGAATTCAATAATTATTTTCATTTTCAATCAACATTAGATGTACCTTTTTTATTTAGGCACCATGAAACATAAAAAAATTGGTTAATGTTTGATCGACATAAGAATTTTCCAATTTTTTTTACAAATCAATATAATTGTACTAACTTGACCTTTGGACACTTTTACTGTAGGTAATTACGTGATAATTAGGTAATTGCATGGTAATTACTTAAAAACCTACTATCAGCAGCGGCTGCTCAAAAAAGCACCCATTTAAGGCAACCAAAATACCTATATTGGGTCATTCCGATAAACAGTTTCTACAATTAACTGGATGAGTATGTGTAATTGTATCCCTTAAATAATTAGGTTGAGAAAAGCAATGCACTTTTACGGGTAGGGTGAAAAAGTGAAGATCAGTATCCTTCAAAATACTGCACGTAAGTTCGAATCTGATCAATTACTTGGTTACCACTAGTGTTCTGTATAGGTTTAATAACAATTAACGTAGTGCTGGTCAATTATTGAGTTTTACCAGGTGCAATTCCTTTAGAGGGCGGGCTAATTGTGACCCTGTCGTCCGAGGCAACGTCATACCTGCACATTACATGAGTAGCAGAAAAAACTAAGCCTTGTAGATACGCACATAGGCGAATCTCACACTGGTCTCGGACACCGCTCCGGTGTGCGGAGGAATTCGCACACGGTTGCGGGGGCACGGATCCGTACTACAATGTTGTATTATTATCGGTTGCGGTAAACGACAGCATGCGTCTGCCATTTTCCCTAAATAAGACTGTCATGCGCCACGTGCGTTTTTTGTTTTACTAAATCTGGCATCCTTAAACTTCGTCACCGCACACCGAAGCGGTGTCCTGTGTGTGTGTAGTGTAACATTCGCCCTAACGATAGCATCAACCACTTTATATCTAACAACTTACATGTAAAAATTCTCCAATCTAAATGCGTCAAACAGATGGGAATAGGTAATTACACGGGAACCGGTCCCACTTTATCCACAGTTTATTCTGCATTCAGATAAGAAAATGCAATTGCAATTATCGTTCCTATGCAAAAAAGTCTTAAATTTATTCTAATTGGCACAAAAACGTATTGGAAAATGTAAGATCTTGTCTCCGATGAGATGACACGCGCATGTTCTGAGCGATTTTCTGCATTTTTTGTTTTAATCGGGATGCCTTAATAAAGAGTTGGAGAGGTAAGAATCGATTTGCATGTAGATGGCGCCTCGCTAATATAAGGTCCTATTAATTTCACTGCAAATATTTTAAGGGCATGCGTAAATATGTATAAGAAAAAACATGTAAGGCAAAAAAAACTACGCGCTAGACTTTTATTTTTATTTTCAAACAAACTTTTTAGTGCACTTTTTCGTTTTATTTTTAGTTAAATGCTATTTTCTCGAAAACTAGCGTGTAGATTTTGTTGAAAATTTGCCAAGATCATGCTTTTTATTTTTATTTTATTTTATTTGATCTGCCCCTAAAATATTTGCAGTGAATTTAATAGGACCTCATATAATTACGTTGTTCTAAGCGTCAGCTGCACTAGACGGGCTGGACTGGTTCAGTTTTGCATAAAGTCGACCACACCGACCACTAATGTGCATCTCAAAATGCTGACAATCTATGACAGGAAATGATGTGGAGACGTCATTTTAATTTGACAAAGCTTTGTCTAATGGTCAAAACTTGAGAAAAATCTTGAAAGTAAAACAAGAGTTCCTACAAAATATACCTACTTTATTTATTTTATGTACCTACCTAAATCAAAAATATATGATAAAGTATAAATATATATGAAAGAACTTTAATCATTAATGATATAATGTCAAAATATAACAGGATTTCAGCGTTTTCGTGTCAAGTATGACTAGCTAGTTTAATTTCATTTGACGTATTTTAATTCATATTTTTTTAATAGTGGGTTTACCCGCTGCAACTCAATTTCCCACGGGAAAAAGGCATTTGCCCGGTACGTGTTATAAAATATAAACCTTCCTCTTGAAACACTCTATCTATTACAAAAAACCGCATCAAATTCTGTTGCGTAGTTTAGGAGGAGTTAGCAAATCCACGACAGTCAGAGAAACGCAAAAAGCTACATCATTTTATACTGTGTATTGATTGATGATTAATTATCAGTTTTATTCCCTTTTACAGCACCAAGTCGACTCCTGGCTTCTCATGTTCCTGTCAGGACTAGATCCTAACATTATCCAGCTTCTATTTTTTATGTCCTTTTCAAATGGAATACGGGCAACGGGTCTGTAGGTGAGTGGCTGCGGAATTCTAATGCATGCAGGCAGTGTTGCCATCTCCATTGTGGTAAAAAGATGAAAGAGAATGGATTGGATTATGTGGACTGAAAAGCCATTTTAACAAAATTTTCGTATGTTGAAATGAGATAGTGCAAAATTTTGTTTTCAAATCGAGGACATTATATCAATAGCTACTGGCTGAAGGTTTGATTTCAAACTTTGATGTTATTTACGTGAAGATTTTGAATTAGAATTCAAATTTTTATGTCCTGTGTAATGCTTTTTTATATCTTTTGATGGTTAGGTACCTATATTATGGTTAGGTCTCTCTTTCATTTATTATGATTTACGAACGAAGGAACTGATAAAAAAAAATAGGGAAATGAAATCATAAAATCTGGCAACCCCTCAAGCAGGTAGGTGCAAGCGAAGCGCCCGCATTCTCCAGCAAAATTACACGCATAATAGAAAATTTAATTTTAGATGCTACTTGCCGTCTGGTGCAGGCTTAGAATTAGCATCACCTCATATCTTTCCCGTGGGTGTCGTGAGTAGGGAGATGTGTATTGCAATTTCAGGCGACAGATTGACAACCAGTCGCTATGGTGATACGCAGACAACTGAAATACTTTCAAACTTTGGTCAAACGTGGTGTAAATGGCCTCTACCTACCCCGCAAGGGGTACAGGCATGATACATGTATGTATGTACCTATGCCACTTAGATTCTAAGGTACTTCTTCTTACGGTAGGGTAAGGTACTTCTTCTTTAGTCGTTCAACGCAACGACGTACTAAAGTAATTACTAGTTTTGAGTCATTGACACGAAGAAGAAGAAGAATAAAGGAGATTGAAGGCACATTGAAGGCGCCACTATCAGTTTCATCAAAAAAATCGGTAGCTATCGCCGCCGGCCGTATGACAGTTGTGTGGTGCTCCCTTTCTCACGTGAGTTTACCTCCAAGTGGGAAAAGGAGCGCAAAACAACTGTCAACTATAGGTACTTGTATTTCTTTATTGATTTGTACCATGCTGATAAGAGAGTAATTTTTTTGCTGAAAACGAACGTGTTACAGTTATTTACTCTTAGTTTTTATTTGAACATGAAGGTTTTAGGTATTGTATTATTGGTTCTTTTACTGGGAATTGTCACAGCGAAGTACAGTAAGTACGTGAAGCAACGACGTGAAGAGAATAATATCTGCAAGGAGTATCTATATTATGACGTGATTGTATTGGGTAAAATTTCACTAGTGACCGATTAGTGAAAACAACTTTCCCCAGGAACATTGGTAAGTCTAAATGAAAAAAAAATTGGACCTCCCAATGACCTCCCATATTAAATTACCTAAATCAGCTGATCGGCTCTCTCTTTGTGTGGGACACCGAGTCGTTCAACGCGACCCGATGAACCCTGGTCGGTGAGAGAGAGAGCTGATTGGCAATTTTCTATGGAGGGCCCAAATTTTATTTATCAAAATTCGATGTACCCATTTTCCATGGGGAAAGTTGTCCCTTATCACTAGCCAGTTCTGTGTTTTCGCTATCGGTCACTAGTAAAATTTCACCTTATAGTAGTATTATGTATACTTGTTAACCGATTTAATAACAAACCTATTTTTTGCCGAGTGCCTCAGGAGGATTATGTTTTTCGAGAGATGTAGGTATGTAGGTAATTATTGATGTGATTTTCAGGATGTGTTCTACACCCTTGCACCGAGACCGCAGTAGGGCGTTTCAGTCAGGAATGCGCACGTGTACTGAATTTTGACGAGGACCATGCAGGAGTTAAATTTACGTGTGTGGAAGGCCCCACGGGCACTCGGTGTTGCATACATTTCGTATAACAGGTACCTAAGGATTGCTACATCATTTACTTTTACATAGATACAAGTGTTGACAAAACACCTTTTTACCAATTTCTTTCACTGAAAACTCGGCATTCCGAACATTATCAAGCAGGATTGATTACACACGTGCAGCAAGATATTGAAAACGGTCGAATAGGCCATATTCGACAGCTGTCAGACTCATACTAAGTAGAATACATTGCAACAAAGAAAAGTATAACATTCGGGTGTCTCAGAGCTGCAATCAGAAAGGGAGCGTACTACTTACACTTCATAAATCTTGGCTTGGTTTTTCTTTCGATCTTGCAAAATCATAAACTTATTATTTCCTGATGTCAGCAATTGCAGGTAGAAAGGTTATCGATTTAATTTTATCCTTCGATTCTTTCAAGTTGTTAAACATAATAAAATTAAAACATAGTTTATTTGAATGGGTCTGGTAGCATCGCCAGCAAATCAAAGTACCCATTCAAGGGATCAAGTTATACTGGTTTTTCTCAGTATTTGTATCACAAACTAGTATACGATGGCTCCCATAAGGTCGATTTGCTGCCGATAGTTAGAACCCGGGCCGGAACGGGACGGAAGATGAGTTGCTCGAAGGTTAGAACAGTGCGTAGATAAACGATATAGAAGGTTTATGGTATTTAATTTTATTGTTGCATTCGGATTTGCTATAGATAAAAAGGTGTAAAGGTTGAGGTTGAGGTTATTTATTTCTACTATAAATGTAACAAAAATAAAGATTTATATTATTCCTTGTCTCTCTTTTAAACATGAAGGTTTTGGGAATTGTAATATTATTATTTGCTGCATTCTTAGGAATTGCTACAGCTAGGGGTGGTAAGTACTTAAAACAAGTTAAATTCTTAAAACGACCGATTTTCCCCAAGAACTTGACGTATGTTCAATGGGGAAGGTTGTTCCTTAACTGTCCTGTTTTTTTCACTATCGGTCACTACACCATAATCTTTACCAAAATTGCAAAGTCAGCAATTTGACAAAATTTCTAGGAATTTTGTCATATGTCGGGACATCATCCTCATATCGACAGGACGTTCTAGGATTTTGACCGAATTTCTAAAGTTGTCCATGAATTATCTCATAACGAAATTCAAAAGATACGTTTTTCTAATTAAGGAGTGACATGGTCTATTTCTGTTTGCTTTTATTGATATTTCATATTCCTTAAAAAATAAGTACCTATTTGTAACAAAAGATTATAGGTACCTCATACATGCTACCTATTCGCAGGTCTTTCGTATCTCAGGAATGATTTTGCCACCTTGTTTTAATATAATTTATGAATTTCAGGACCAAAAGGATGTGTACGATATCCCTGTCAACCAAATGATGACTATAGTAAAGAATGCGGACCTGTACTGAATATTCCAGTTAATACAATGGGAGTGTACCCAGTTTGTTTGTTCAGACCCCTTTTAGGCACTTTTTGTTGCGAACAAATTTGTTGAAAGGAAAACCTATAATATGTAATAATGAAGATTATATAAGGGCCGTTTGCATCCAGCAACCAATATAAAAACTATGATCGTTGAAAGAAAGTACCGAAAATATCAAAATATTCTTCTATCTTATTTTCCAATTCGATAAAAATTAATAAATACTGTTCACTTAAAGCCCTATTCAAACTATAGCGGTATCCGCAGGGTTATGGTATCCACGTGTGTACAAATCTGTAAGCTACTGAGTACTGCTGCCCACGTATCCATAGTTTTTATAGGACTTTAGGCTTAATTCTAGATAATATTTTGGTTTCTTATACAACCCATGTAATAATGCTGTGAATACATAAAACTATACCTGATCATACGTTAGTATTCTTTGACCTTACCTACTTAACTTCTTTACACATTAAAAATCTCTAAACATTTATAGAGATACTAGCATGTTCCAAAAATCATTTAAAGGAAATGAGGATTTTTAGGATTACGAATTATCCCGATTGTCGCAGTGTTAAATGAGTGCTTATAAGGGTTTCTAGGGTTTCTAGACGGAACTTCCGAAGATTCAAAATTTCCCGACGCAATTTTATGTTTTCGCCTCACTCGAAAAAGTGAGGTATTTCTGTGTTTCTCTCCCTAATAGCACAATCAAAGTTCCGTCGTGATATTTTTCAAATTCTGGATTTACTAACTAGAATCATTCATTTAGGTACCATTCTATGATGAATTTAACCTTTTATGCCATTAGTAGGTAGATACTAAAATCCCGAGCGAATGTCATGATTTTTGACGAACTCGGTGGTAACACAGCGGCTCGTAGGTTGTTATTTATTCTAGCTAGTCACATCCTGTGTGCTATCTCCTGAAGCATCTTCCAAACTTGTGTTCTAAGTATAGTTAGGTAGGTATGTAGGTAAATAAAAACAGCATGTATAAGGTGAAATATCTCTTATTTTATTTAACGTTAAATTAATTTTTAATCTTTAGAATGTACAGTATTTTCATTTTCATTTTCATTTTAACAATTCATGATTGGCTGATAATAGTTCGAGGGATGAAATAAATACAGTGTCTATTACTGGTTCTTACCTGAAAAGAGTTACAGGAAATTAGCTTGGCCATATTCAAATCACAGTAGCATCCGTAGGTAGAGCCGATACTACTATAGTTTGAATAGCTTGTTAACAGTTTGAGAAAGTCACATCCTATATGAAAACAATTTTCTTGTTTCATCAATAATTTTATACCTACAATTGATTATTGTAAAGTAATGAAGTATTCTAGATAGCTAGGCATAGGCAGTTTCGGATATTTTTTTTGGGATTTTCCTGGTACGGCCAATTTAAGCTGAAAAGGAGGCTCCGAACACATTTTAAATATTTTATTTTTTTATTTATTTAATTTCCTAGAAGAGTTTATCTCTAAGTTGCTTTAACTACACCCACATTTAAAGTTAGGGTAATTTTATTTTATCGCGTCAAAAAAATGGCACCACTGCAAATACAACGACAACGGCAATACAACTACTAGTATGCTACCTATCTACTACTTTGTTTTCTTGCCTACAACTCAGAAAAGGAATGGCTAACTTACCTTTTAATAAAATGGCAGCCGGCAACACTCAGTACCCGAGGGTGTTTTCAAACAACTGGGATAAGCTCCCGCAATTGGTTTAGAAAAAAAATTGAGTACATTTGCGCATACGTCACTAAAACCATCCATTGGAAGACAGGCATGTGGTACACAAAAATCTGATTCTGAAATTCAAATGCGCTTTATATAATAAAAAAGTTGTAAGTTCATACATAAAATAAACATGTCGCAAAAACTACCGGTTGATATGGCAAGTGTAAAGAGTATGCGCTCAAATGGTACCTATTTATTCATAGTATTTAATCTATACATATAATAAAACAGTAACGAAGCTAAGTCTGTACATGAAATAGTTTAAAAAAAGAGTAGTTGTAGTAAATTGTGTTCAAGATGTAGATCTCGAAACAACAGCTAATTAAATTTTTGTCTGTTTGTCTGTCTGTATGTCTGTCTGTATGTCTGTCTGTATGTCTGTCTGTTTGTCTGTTATTCTTTCACGCAAAAACTGCTGGACGGATTTTTACCAAATTCTGTACAGTGATTGTTTATTACTCTGGTCAACATCTAGGATACATTTTACTTCGGGAAAATGTCTCAATCCCATGGGAAAACCCATTAACTGGTTCGGCAAAGCTCGACCATCCAGAAACATTTCTAACAAATTGACTGATATAGAAACGAGGGTATATATTGATACTATTTATTTTCTGCAAAAAAGTCGCTTCCTAATGGAAAATAATAAAAAAAAGTTTAAAAAGTTGTTCGAGAAGAAAATTAGTACAAAAGTAATTTCATAGATGTCGCTGATAGTTTTATAAAACGCGGTATCAAAATGTTTGTTTTTCTTCAAGCTATAAAAAGAGCCACTGACAGGCGGCTAATTATCCCTATGAATTATCCTGTGAAATATCAAAGTTTCATTCCCATAATTTGAATTTGAAAATACTTTGATTAAGTTTCGCTACGTTAATACGACACAATTAGCTTTTCATTACGGACTTTGATTTTGCTTATTGATCTCATTGATCTGTCATATGATGATGATGATGATCTCTCTGGGCTCCGATTTCGGGCATGGCGACTACTTCTTCTTCGCCCGTAGGTGCCCATTATAGCCGATTATGGCAGTAAACTCCCGTGCACAGTGTGGGCACATGAGTTTGTCATTGATATAATTGTAGTTAATGGCGGCGGGAGGACGAACCTCCAGTTCATCGTGTTTAGCATCCAGGTCTGCTTTACGCTGCTCCTCAAAGTCGAGGATTCGTTTCCTTTCAAGATCGCGCCATTCTGGCCGTTGAGCTGCCAAAACCTCAAATTTAGAGGGGTCAGTGTTGCATCTTTTCATGCGTCTCTTCTGAACACCTTTACATACGAGGAATTGATCGCCATGCTTTCGCTTGCCGCTAGCTCAGAATAGAAGATGCGCACCACCGAAGCCACATTACAACGTTGTAATAAATAGATTGTATTTGTAATTTGTATTTGTTGTAGAGGGTCGAAAGTCATGCATTGTATAAATAAAAGCATTTTGTTTGGTAATAGGTAGGTACATAAAGTTGATAATGATAACAGAACACGTTTCAGCAATTTTCTGTTTTCTTTTACTTTTAGATATTTAGACGTTTATCTGTGTAAATGTTTGTATGTATAAAACAAATAGAAATGCAAAATACCAGGTTATACTGTAGCAACACCCCTATACTACAATAAAACATAAAAAGAAACGGTTGAAAACAGTCATCAAAAATCGAACCAAAAAAATCGCTAAGTAGTAAAATCCCATATTACGTTCTCGTATTGAATTCATGCTCCGAGCAGATTCGCGGCCGTCCGTATTACGTTCTCGTATTGAATTCATGTTTTGAGCAGATCGTGTCCGGAGCTGTAATACGTTCTCGTATTGAATCGTGCTCGCGTCCGTATTGCGTTCTCGTATTGAAATCGTGTTTTGAGCAGATTCGTGCAGAAAGCCATATTACGTTCTCGTATTGAAATCGCGCCGGGAGCATATTGCGTTCTCGTATTGAAATCGCGTCGGGAGCATATTACATTCTCGTATTGAAATCGTGCTAGGAGCATATTACGTTCTCGTATTGAAAGTGTACTAGGGCCATATTACGTTCTCGTATTGAATTTTAAACTTCTATAACTTCTAAACTAAAGGTTAGATTGGGATAGGAGTAGGTTGTAGGGTCTTAAAATAACGTAATCTATTAGATAAAATCATTAGTAGTTGAAAATTCCAACATTGGTTTTTCACGTATGCGGGCAATGGTTTCATGTCGCTCGTATTATTGAGGGGTGGGCCGGAGCCGAGACGCCCGAATACTGACTTTCGTCCATCGCTTCGGTGTTGGGTCGATGTTGGTGTATGTGGTGTCTAAGCAAGATATAAAGTGGAATTGACGGAAAAGGCTCTGGTTTACCACCCCGTACGTAGTTTGTCGTCTGTGCCAGGCCAGCTCGGCCCTCACTAGCGACTTACTACAAAACAGTGGTTGGGTGCATGGCCACTGGTGATAAATGAAAGCCGTTGCGTACGGCGATGAAATAAAGCGAATTATTAGTAACAAACTGATATCTTTGGAAAGATCTAAGAAATAAGGCATACCAGGGTTCGGGTATGACCAAAGATGAAATATATGAGAAATGATCCTAATGCCATAAGAAGAGCTTGTAATAAGAGAAAATGGCAAGTAATGATGATAAAAGCTCTGAGGAGCTTAAGAATGTGGTTTGATGGTGGCCACAAGTGAATACTCGCAAACTCAAAATGCAAATGATCGAGGCGTATTTCATCTAGCTGAATACCTTTGGCTATAGGCGAGTAAGTGGTAAGCGCTTTGGCGTTTACTAACGCTATGCGTATATGCCTGGGGGAAACGCTTGATGTTTATGCCTAGTCAATAAACTGTGAAGTATGAGAGAAATGATCCTAATGCCTTAAGAAGAGCTTGTATGAAGAGAATATGGCAAGTAAAGATGAGAAACGCTCTGAGGAGCTAATGATTGTGGTTTCTTGGTGGCCACATGTGAATTCACGCAGACTCGAACGCACAACGCGTATTACGTCTTGCTGATTATCTTTGGCTATAGGCGAGCGTGCGGTGAGCGCTGTAAGCGTCTTGCTAACGCTATGCGTATGTGCCTGGGTATCGCTTGATGTTTACGCTTAAACAAAACACTACGGTAACGTACATATGACGACAGCTGTGCGCAAGTGCGGTATGTTGTTTATGTCGATTACCTAATCTCAGCGGTGACATTAGACTGATTAAGTCACACTAGTGATGTACATCGGTCTTGTGAACCGTGAGCCTCTTGGCGGTGACATTAGACTGAGTGATTCACATTCGTGATGAGCATTGGTCTTGTGAACCGTAAGCCTCTCGGCGGTGCCATTAGACTGATAGAGTCACACTCGTGACATAATATTGGTCTTGTGAACCGCAACCCTTTTACCATTTTTAAACATGACATATATTTAAAACACAGGCCTCTGGTCCTATTAACTGTTGACTGAGATCTGTCGTTGTGCGCAGATTTGTCGACTTGCGAGATGCTCGCATAATATGAGATGAAGTAGCACAAGCTTTAAGTGCACAAAAGCTGAGATGAAGACACTTGTATGTACCCGCAGTTGCAAGGGGCTTCTGAAGGTGGCTAAGGCTAGGGCAGGGAGCACCACGAATGTACATCTGAGCCCTGTAGTGGTTTGATGTCCTCCTAGCGCCAGCTACTGGATGGGGTTTAGCAGAATGCTGCTTTAACCTGCCTCCGTTCTCGGCTATAGTTGGAACTATGTTGTATCTCGTAAGAGATTGGAATGACGGCATGAAATTATTAAAGCAAGTGGTCTTGAGACGTCCAAGCCACTAGAGATACAACAATACCGTTGATAGATTCGCTCCGTCCGGTATTTCCAACAAAGATAGTGCAGATTCGAGTGGACGTAACAAAGGGAAACGTCCTGTGTCACATCTCAATCGAAAAGCGAACCATCTCTTTATGTTGAGCTCTGGCGAGCGATGAACTGGGCTATCAGACAGATTACTGGTTGACAGTGAACAGATTGGTGCCTGTGGTATTCATTTATGATATTTCTCAGGATGGCATGACCATTGCGTCTTCAAATACTGCTGAGCATAAATATAAATAAAAAGGCTCAAAATATAAATAAATGATACCACGAATGCAAATGATCCTATAAACAAAACTAAAAGCATTGACACGGCAATGCTAATGCTTTGCTCTACGGGGCTTAGCACAAGAAGTGAATCTCGCAACCAATAGCCTTGCTCTACGGGGCTTGGCAAATGAAATAATAACTCGCAAACCAAATATGAGCCTTAATGAAATGTTGGGGCGATACCAAATGCTTATGCGGTATTTCGATTATGCTTGGTTAATGCTCGACTATGAGTTATGTCTAAAATGAATTCTAACCCCTACTTTAGGGGCAGTCAGAAAGTCCGCGACCTGTCCCAGAACCGCGGCACGCTAAGGTGGTGACATGATTGTGTGTAGATTGGGCACTCCGGTGTCGAGACTCTTGCACTCTAACGTGTTACCCACCTAAGCAAAAGGCTAGTAGCCTTGGTTGGCCTCATTGGCTTGAGACGACATTAGTCGTGTGCACGCGAACGTTACTACTCGCTTCGGCTTGTAGTGGTGACTTGTAGATGTGTAGACACTAAAGTTGTCGATTGCTGATAAGCCTTCCAACATAAGGCGAACGTCTACAAAGTCTCCTGTTTGAGTAATGTCGCTGCAGCTCACGCTATGTGACGTTATGATACTGGAGCCATGTTGCTTGCAACATGTGCGAGAACGAAGTCTGAGATTAGCTACAGCTGATCGAAGTGGTGGACTCTGCTTAGCTGACGCTCTCCCTTGCAGACGGCATTTGTATGTCATATTTCTACCACACTACTACTTATGACTTTGGAGTATCTTTCTTTCACCCGAGGGGGTTCCCTCGAGTCTAACAAGGCTCTGGGTGTGGCTGCGGCCTGATACTTCCAAAGGCACCACCTCGGTGCATAACTCTAGCCTCCGGGCAAATCTATATGGCCTGCAGTGCCTGATGCATGACAAAAGCAGAAGCTCGAGTGGATGTCTCCGCTCTCGGCAGTGGTCGATCTTGGATCGAGGTCTCGCTGTAGTACTGCCTGGTGACAGGTGTCTCCGATTCTCGGTGACTGAGTACTACGACCTTAAAAGATGGGTTATCCCACACACCTCTGTTGGAGCGGAGGAGTTAGCCGGTTACGTACTGCATATAGACTGTATGTCTTGTGTGGTACTGGTAGCGGCCTATCGTGATCGAGCGCTGTGTGGAGCTCTTTCACCTCCTCCAAATCATTTTTATTCCATTTAGAACTATTGTCTGAAAATAACTAATATCTCCTAGAGATATAAGTTAGACTTTTGGTTCTGCAAAGTAAGTCTTCTGTACTTGTCAGTACTAGAAGCAGATGGAATAATAGTGAAGGAGGAGCGCTCCCTCAATCTCTGGCCTTTCATTGGAATGGGCTTGAGATAAACAGAGGATGATGTCGATCATGGGTTGACCATGATCGGCATATTTTATTTTATTTAAGAACTCGAGATTTCTTTCTTAACTCCTGATGGCTCAATAAATATTAAACGATTTATGCGATAGATAGTTAATGGAGTAGACAAATCTTACTGATGGCAATGCAAGCGACTCAAAAGAATTTGTGTTATTACACATGACGTGGTGTTCTCACCCACCACTAGACGAAAACATGGCCTTTACGAATGCGCTTCGCGTATTTCGTATTTTATTTATTTAAGATGAGAATGGAGCAGTTACAATACGGTAAAAAAATGAACCCCTAAAAGGATGGGTAGCCGCTATACTTGAAATAAGTTTGCACGTAAATAGATATTGTGTTAAAGGAATAAGTTAAGTACAAGATGTAAAAAAAGCAACTGAAATAATTTCAAGGGGCGAACCAGTCCATGAAACTGAGCAACTTTCCCCAAGGAACGTATGTCGAAAACTGAAAAAAAAATACGTTCTCTCAGTAAGAGACTTAACTCTCAATGAGAAAAGAAAAACAGAAGTGACATAAGTAGCTAAGCAGAAGAAGTAGAAAGAAACAAGCATCCATCCATCGACAGTGGGTCAAGCTGTGCTTACAAATTGACATAAAAATTATAAAGGAACATAGGTTTTGGTAGTGTAACCAACTATATCCTTAAGGTTTGACTCAGGCGCTGAAACAGGAGGGGTGAAAACTTTAAGAGATACGAAAATGTCTGTATTGAAAAAGTTGTTTAGCATGGTGTGCTGCTTCTATGGCCTCATAAATTTCCCTTCATAGACAAGTAACACACACAAAACCGCGGTATTCCAGGGTTCGTCCAGGTTATTTCATCATCATCGTCATCACCATCATCATCTGCCTGCCCTTAGCGTAGCGATCACGCATAAAATACTTACCATTAGACAAAGTTTGAATAAAATATACGTGATCGGTACCATTATGCGTAAAAATTTAATAAAAAACATGTTTACTATTACGGTTTATGAGATAGTCTGGTTACAGACAGATAGTGAAGCGAAGTCTCAGCTTTGGGTACGTAACCCTAAAATGGGCTGGTAATAAATAAGTAAACTATCATTATCATCTATTATTGAAAAAGTTGTAATTAATCTGTTAGTGTGTATGACTAAGCACACAAAAAAAAGAAGACACCTACCTGACTCGACAACCCCAGAAAGAACGTTATGGCGCCGAAACATTAGGAGCGCCAACACCCCCCAAAGTGGCAAGGAAAATGAGGAAGTCAATCTGTTACTTAGTGTGTTACTGTGCATGGATTACACAAAAAGAATGCGATGTTTTTTGATGTTTGATTGGTGAGAACATATTCAATGATTAGTGAGAACCTATAGCAGCACTGGAGGGCCTGTCTGCCAGCACTCGACGGAACACCAGGAGCTCGGCAAAACTTTAAAGAATATGAAAATGAATGTATTGAAAAAATTATTTAGCATGATGTGCCGCTTCTGTTGTCTTATAAACTTCCCTTGGCGAAACGAAGTTCGCGGGCACCAGCTAGTTCAAAGCTTATATTTTAAGAAGGTAGGAATGAGGGTAAATAAATCTAAATAGATAAATTATTGGATATGCACTGATATACATAAATATGAATGTACGTATTTAATTTTGTTATATGGACTTACCTTTACCTTTAGCTGTAGCAAAAGCTAAGAATAGAGCAAATATTACAAAGCCTAAAACTACCTTCATGTTTAAATGAGAAACTGAGAGTGATACAATAGCTTGATATTTAATACATTTGTAGTATAAATTTTGGCTTTTGCCCTTAACCTCTAAACCCCTTTTCCATTGCAACAATAAACCGTGAAGCGTTGAATGCGATTATCCACACAATAAAAAAACAGTAGGTACCTGCGAAAATTATATTACCAACGTCAAACTTCATACCTAATACTGATCGTTTGTCAATTTATATCGATAGGATACCCGCTACCCACGTATCGTGCAAATACCGTTGAGGTTTGAATAGGGCCTTATGTAGAAAAGCACAAGAGCTTATTCTTTCATTTCTTACTTTATTCATCTCCATAAATCATTTCGAAAGATAAGTAAATATTTCTTTGGAGTCGTAGCTGTATCTTCGGTTTATATGAGTGGCCGCACACTGCGTGCGTATGCGTACGCGTTATCACGCGCATACCGCAGTATGCGGTGTCAGTCGCGTGATGACGTGCACATCACGCATACTGTGGCGCGCTTATATTCTTTACCAGCTTCCTCCAAACTACATTATCTTGAGCCGTTTCTAGGGTAACACCTGGTTAACAAAATAAGGGGACCCGAAATGGCAACATTAAACAAACCAGTGAACCAGGTTACAGCGCAGTAACTTCCTGAACTGGCTGAGTCTCACCAACAGGATAGTGCCCGTCTTCTGTCGAGCCTTCAACCCGATTACACGACCAGTTATGAGCAGACGTTCTGGGGCTCGTTTGACAGTATGTGCAAAGAATTTGAGAACGCGTTGTGTACAGTTGGTGGAAAGCCTGGTGTTTATGCTTAGTTATTATAAATGATAGCAATCACCAAAAGCATGTGTTCCTCAGGACCACGAAGAGTAGAAGAATTTGACAACAATAGTTTTATATATAAAAATGTGGCTTAGTGACAGCGTAGGTAGGAATGTAAATAAAAACAGCAAGCATGTGTGAATTGCTTTTATTAATTTTCACACAGATATTATTTTGTTTTTATTTGTAAAAGAATTCCTGGCGTAATGGTAAAAAAATGGAATTATTCTGACCGCGTGATGAAAAAAAGTTACAGTGTTTGTTATTACTGATCGTTACCTGAAAATCAAATAAAGTTTTAGGAAATTAAAAATTAAAGTGTATAGGTATATATGTTACCGGCCAAACCCGATTTTAGGATAAACTAGTTTTTCCTAGGCCAAAGTAGTTTATCCTACATGCGATTGGATAAACCGGTATAGACTAGGCTAAACCGGTCCGTCCGATGGCCGATAGGAGAAACTAGTTAATCCTAGGCTGAACTAGTTGAGCCTAAAGTGAATAAATACGCTTCAGGATAAACTGGTTTGGCTTAGTTAAAAATGATTAAGGCTACAGTGACGGAGCTCTAGAGGGTAGAGGGTAACGTCGGACATCCTGGAGACATGGGACTCTCTGGAGGCTCGAACACCCACCCTGGGTTGTAGCATCGGACATCCTGACGGCTCGGACGCCCTGGAGTGACGCCCTATAGTGATGTAGCTCTAGATCGACCGTAAAGGGTATAATCGTACACCCTGGAGGCATCAAACACCTGTGAGGCTCGATTACCCTGGAGAGTGCGTGGTAGCGTCAGATAACCTGAAGGCTCAGACACCTTGTGGGCCCTGATGCGAGCACTTGCAAGGCCGCTATCGGCGATAGTTCTCACGAGCTGTCACACACATTACATGTCCCTGGTATGTGGGAGCCCAGCCCACGCCAGGCAGCGTCCGAGCTTTAAGGGTGTCCGGCGCTACCCCTCACCCTCCTGGGTGTTCGAGCCTTACAGGTGTTTGATGCCTCCAGGGTGTACGTAGTGCCTCACTGTAAGGCGCCCCTCCTGGGCGTCCGAGCCTTCAGAGTGTCCAATGCTACACCCCACCCTCTAGGGTGTTCGAGTCTCCAGGGTGTCTGATGTCTCTAGGATATCCGACGTTTCCCTTTACCCTCTAGAGCTACATCAATGTAGCCTTAAACATTTTTAACTAAGCCAAACCAGTTTATCCTGAAGTGAACTTATTAATTTTAGGCTCAACTAGTTCAGCCTAGGATTAACTAGTTTCTCCTATCGGCCATCGGACGGACCGGTTTAGCCTAGTCTATACCGGTTTATCCAATCGCATGTAGGATAAACTACTTTGGCCTAGGAAAAACTAGTTTATCCTAAAATCGGGTTTGGCCGGTAACATATACAATCCCATATGATACAACATCTTCCCAATGCGCGTGATGACGTGCACGTCACGCATACGGGCTCGGTGTGTGGCGCCCTTGATAGTTCTGTACCTATCTACTTAGAACCAAAAAAAATGTGTTCTTACCTATTTGGTAATCTTGCTAATCTTATTTACCGAAATTAGTCATACTAATGCAACACTGAGTGTCCAAGGGTTCTTGCACACACTGAGCATAACCTCCGATAACATATCTGGGATATTTTAGTACACGTGAGCATACTTCACTGAACCCTTTCGACGGTTGACAGGGATGTGGTACACATCCATCTGATGCTAAAAAATAGGTATTTTAATTTAATAAAGAAAAAAACGGCCAAGTGCGGGTCAGGTTAACTCACCGAGGGTCCCGTACTAAGATTTGTAGGTTAATCTTGTTTGGTAAACCTATATTTCATATGATACTCCACTTGGACCACTAGCTAAATTTCTTAAATTTTTTTTTGGCCCCCATAAAAACCATAAATTTATGAAAATGAATTTTTTAGAGTTTTCCCTTAATTTGTACTTCAAATCGCAGCTACTTGCCAAATTAATTTGTTCTAGGTCTACGGGAAGTATCCTCTGAATTTTGATTCTCTTGAGAGGGTAAGAAACACGGCTATATATTTTTTTAACTTGAAGTTATGTGGATGTGTATAGCGTTCATAGACTTGAGTATACGGTTTTAATTTCAACTCGATATCTTTAAGCGTCCCTGAGAAAAAGAGTCTTGACAGAATTACAGACAGACAGACAAACGGACTGAGTGATCCTATTATAAGGGTTCCGTTTTTACCTTTTGAGGTACGGAACCCCAAAAACAGACAAGTTTTTACGCCCAGGGTAAATTTGAGGTAAATTTAGATAGCGTGTTCTAAATTCTCTATTTTGTGGTAATGTTACGTAGACTGCGAAACCCTATGGAAATATAACTTTTAAAGCACTCGCGATTACTTTCACACATAAATGGAAATGTTCTTTTAAAAACTATGCAGGACTTCTTGCTACCAAACCTAGAAATGTTCCTTGGGGAAAGTTGATCCTTATCAGAGTTATTACCCAGTCATGCATTTTCGTTATCAGTCACTAGAAAAATTTCACCCTTTATATGTACCTACCAATAATATTTATAGAGTGAAATTTTAAGTCTATAAAATTATAATTTATTTTAATTATAACTAAAGTAATTAATTTTGTTTAGGGACTTACCTCCAGCGTTCGCAAAAACAAAGGTAAGAGCAAATATTACAAAGCATAGAATCTTCATGTTTGAATGAGAAACTTAGAATAACAAGAAAGATTAAAACAAACAAGTAAATATAAAATAGCTTGATTTTCACTTAATTTATAGTATGAAATTTTATCCTTTGACCTAAACCTTTAGACCTTTTTAGGGTTTCGTATACTACAAACAAACGCTTATAATTTCGTCAAGTCTGTCTGTCTGTGTTTGATTCTCCATGACACGCCTCATGTAGTAGTTAATATGACTTTGAGTATGTGCAATAGTAATTGTCGAATAATTTGTCGCCCAAAAACCGGAAGCTGTCAGGACATCGTTTAGAAGATATAATGTATAGAACCCACCAGCCCCAGCTACATACCGAAAACCACTTTACGTAGCGAAGATCTTATTATTGCAAATACGAGTAAATCTAGATAATTAGTCGACCCCACGTCGATAAAAAATTAGAATGATCTAATGAGTCGTTCAGAAGATGTAAGCCAGTTATTGAAATAAAACTATTATTGTCAAATTCTTCTACTCACGGCTGACTTGAGGATCACATCTTTTTAGTGATTGCTGTAAATTAAAAGAACTAAGCATAAACACCAGGCTTTCCACCATCTGAACCCAACACGTCCTCAAATTCTTTGGACACACCGTCAGACGAGCCCTAGATAGCTGGAGAAAGAGGAAGCTCCTCATAAATGGCCGTGTTGAAGAGACAACACGCAAAGGATCGGCTTCATTTTGTTGGAGGGACACACACAACGAGTACAGGAAAACTTAAAGACGGCCATATATATGGCTCAAGAACGTGGAGATTGAAGGAAGCTGGTGACGAATATAACCCATAAAAAAGTGACAGCGTAGGTATGTAAATAAAAACAGCAGGAATGTAAGAAATGTTTTTAGTAAATTTTACACAGACAAGGTTTTTTTTGTATTTTTATAAGACTTCCTGGCGTAATCAGGCATTAAAAAAAGTTGCAGTGTTTGTTATTACTTGATCGCTACCTGAAAATAAAATAAATTTTTGATAATTATAATACCTACATACCAACCTTGGCCATATTCAAATCGCAGTATGCAGAGGTGCAACTCGCGCGCGTATGTATTGTATGTATGTGAGTATGTGGACAAAGTCATTTACTTTGATAAATTAAAAGAGGTCTCATCTGGTTACATTCTTCTCAGCAGCGCGAGTGACACTAGGCTATACTAAAATTTCATAAATTCAAAACGGCAAGTAAAACATAACTTCAAAATAGGCTTGTGTGGATTGACGAGTGCAGTGCAAGTTAAAAGATATTCACTGCCTAGCTGGATCAGTCTCTTAGTCACTTTGTACGACACCCACCACGGGTAGAATTGAGGTGATGCAATTCCAAGCCATCAAAACACGGCACCACTGCAAACTCAACTAAGTACAATGGCAATGCAACTTCTATTTATGCTATTAAACCTACTACCTACTAATAGTTCTGTACTTAAAACAAAAAAAAACATTGGCGTTCTTACCTATTTGGTAATCTTAATTATCTACACTAGGCACACCAAGGCAACACTGAGTGCCCCAGGGTTCTTGCACACAATCGGGATAAGTTCCCATAGTATGTCTGTCAAAATTTAGTACACGTGCGCATACTTCACTGAAACCAACGTCCGGTACACAGGGATATGGTACACATCCATTTGATGCTAAAAATCAAATATAATTTAATAAACAAAAAACCGATGTGAGCTTGTCACACACGCCACGTCCATAGTTTCTATGCCCAGGGTTCCGCAGTCAATGTAACACGCTTTCGAAATGTTCTATTGAAAACTATACAGCACTGCTTGCTACCGAAACTTGAAATGTTCCTTGGAGAAAGTTGATTCTTATCAGTCACGCATTTTTGCTATCAGTCAATAGAAAAAATTTACCCCATATGCAACTATAATAATAGGGCATAGGGTGAAATGTGAAGTTATTAATTAAAGTTATAATTTATTTAAGTAATAAATTTCGATCAGGAACTTACCTACAGCGGTAGCAAAAACCAGGATTAGAGCAAATATTACAAAACATAGAACCTTCATGTTTAAATGAGAAACCTGAAATAACTATTACAATAAACAAATAAATATAAAATAGCTTGACACTTGCTGCATTTATAATATGAACTTTTATCCTTTGACCTGAACCTTTAGACCTTTTTAGGGTTTCGTAGACTACAAGCGCTTATAGTTTCGTCAAGTCTGTCTGTCTGTCCGTGTGTGCTTCTCCATGGCACGCCCCATGTGTAAGTCCATGACTTTGAGTAAGTGGAATAATTGTCGATAATTTGTCGAAATTAATCGCACAATAACTTGAATTTGTCAGGACATCGTTTAGAACAGTGTTTTTCAAACTGTGGGGCACGACCCCCAGGGGGGTCGCGGAGTCTTTCTAGGGGGGTCGCCGGCAAAAGCTAAAGTTCAAGGCAGAACCACAGCAGTAAAACACAATTTTAGTGACAAAGAATGGGCATGTCAATTTTTCAAAACTCTCAAAACGTAGTGCTATTTTATGCAGTACGCAGTGTTGTACACGCTCTTTACCTATTTGTAGCGTGAAAAGTCGAGCTCGCTTCACTCGCGATAAGTGCACCTTTTTGCCTGTTTTAGACTCACGGCTAGTGTTAAAGCTCCTCACTTGATGGTAACGTGAAAAGTCGAGCTCGCTTTGCTCGCGATACGTACACCTTTTTGCCTGTTTTAGACTCACGGATAGTGTTAATGCTCCTCACTTGATTGTAACGTGAAAAGTCGAGCTCGCTTCGCTCGCGACACGCGAGCGAAGCGCCTTTTTTGGCCTGTTTTTCACTAACGCTTAAGCTTTTACGCTCGTTTTTAGCGTAAAAATTCACGCTAGCTTCGCTCGCGATACATGCGGGCTTATTTTTGCCTGGAAAGGGGTCGCGGATACAAAAAGTTTGAAAAACACTGGTTTAGAAGATATAACGTAAATATTTGGGCGTGCCACAGAGAGCTTCTCTATGCAGAAACACAGAATTTAAATTCCAACTGTCGTACGGTCACTTCCTTACCTGAAGAGATGAACTGAAATCGAAACAGTTGCCTACTGATTTTGCAAATATACTTTTCGTCTTTCGTTTTCTTTCACTAGTTCAGCGTAAAAACTGAACTAAGCTACATTATATAAAGACTACTTTCCAGTTGTGGCCTCTTTTTTTGATGCTAGGAATCGTACCTCCACACCCGCATTTGTATTCCGAATCTCCGGACGCCGGAGTGAGGTCCGGTGCTAGTGTGAGGTTCGCGTGTGCGTGGATAAACGCGTTACACACTTCATTGCACATTTTATTAAAACAATTTCATTCTAGAATTGTTTCACTATTGATAAGAAAAAGGTTCAAAGGTTCAAAGTTTTGGGTCGAAAGTGACTTTTGCTATAAATGTTATAAAATCATCATTGTTTTTCGTGATATCATTTCGTTTTTATATTTGTTTCTCTTATAAACATGAGGGTCTTAGGCAAATTAGGCATTATGTTATTTAGTTTTTTCTTAGGAATTACCTCAATTGAAGCCTCGCTCTATGGCGCACCACGTAAGTTAAAATATACTAGCTACTAGTATAGTGACCCGCCCAGTGGTTTTACCCACTTCTAGCCTATGCTACTCAGGGATATTGTAGCTGTAGCACCATCCATTGGTTCTACGGCAGATGTGACAGGCCAACTGCCGCTTCAGCTTGCTAAATTTCCAGACTATGTCCGTTACTTTGATCTTTTGGCGGATAATCTCGTTCCGGTAATAAGTGGTAACTTTTTTTTTACTTTTCAGGTTGTGGAGCATACTTCTCCGGCCCCTGTAACGTCCCACAGCCAGCCCCAGCCGTGGTCCCAGTTCTCAGTGAGAGCTACGATTGCGCGCCCTCATTAGGTTTCCTTTTGATCAACATTGCTTGTAAAGCAAGTGGATAAAGCGGGATCCGATAGCTGCATTTGTATTTTATTTATTGATCACCAAGAGTTTACCTGAAGCTGCACTAATGTAATAATTAAGTTATTCTATTACATAATATCATATAGGTACAATTATGAAGGTAATAAATAGGTAGAAACATTTTGGAAGCTAAGTTGGAAAATTTTCGGTTTATATAAATGTGAATCTCTTCTCTCAACCTGTCCATGTGCCAACAAAAGCGGCTCACTCACTACGCTGAAAAACAAAGCAGTTTGTATAATTAATTATGTAGGTATAAGTAATTTTAGTATATGGGCAGGCAGATGATAATGATTCTTTGGTACCTACTCTAACAGATCAATCAGATTACTTAGACTGTAGAAGAATGTTAAAATGGTTAAAATAGTCTGATAAGATAACAAATAAAATATTATGAAAATATTTGACATGCGTATTTTTATTGATTTTTCTAACATTGTTAGAGGCTTTTTTAAGGATTGTTTACATTAATACATTACACCCAATACCATTTACAATACTGGTACACGAATGTTATTTATTTCTTCAAGATCTTCTCACAATAAAACAATTTTAGCGGATTTAAAGAATATATTTTATTACAATATATTATGTACGTATAATTCAGATACGTTTGCTTCATAGCTTTTATACTACAAAGCTATATGCGCTGTAGAAGAGAGAATCATCTTGCTCGCGAGAAGACTTGTGATGCTAGAAGAAGATGTGTACAATCGTATGGAATTTGTATGAAAAGAAGTGAAATTTTTTGACATAAGCATAAGATTGTAGAGAAAATCTTTGGCGCGGATCTGATATTAGCATAGGGCGCAAGCTCCACAGAGTAGACGTGAGATGTAGAAGTGAGACGTGCGACATCGCGCCGCTTGAAACCGTTTTGTATATAAAATAGAAGAAACAAAGCACAGTGACACGAGCGCCGCATCGGTAATGGCTGACGATCGCTTGTCAGACAGATGTCATGCTGTGCATCGCGTCGCGTGTCTATTCTGTGTAGCTTGTCCCTTAAATTTATGCGTGGATAAAGTTGACGATACGCTTCACGGAACATATTAATTTAGTATTATTTTATGTTTTTATATAAACTGATCGCTATTGATAAGGGTTCAATTTCTTGCTTTAAATATTAAAAGCATTCAATTGCAATTCTATGTTAAAGATGAAGGTGTTTGATGTTGTATTATTTGCACTATGTTTAGGAATTGTCGCAGCTGACATATCAGATGACTTAGCTGAAGCAGGTAAGTATCTATTATTTTCTTTTTTTACACAAACGCACAAACGTACTTATATCAATATCAATTCTTACTAAATATCCAAAGGGAAAGTAATGCTTATTTAGATTGGGAGTTGGGGCTTGATAGCGCTATGGTAAATGTGCCATGTGATGTCTGCTTAGAATAGCATCACCCTAGTCTTACACGTGGGTGTCGTGAAAACTGGGTCAATTAACTAGGGAATGGGCAGCAGCGTTCCTTTTCATAAAACATATCGTACTGGCGTAGTGAGTATGGTATGGTAACACCCCACGAGAAGAGGAGGCTCATGTCCATCAGTGGACTGTTGTGACTGTAAAGGTAAAACTCTCAAAAGTGTTTTTATTTTTCAGATAAAGAATGTGTACCATACCCTTGTACTCCGACCTTTCAGAGACAAGTCAGCTACGAATGTTTGCCTGTACTGAATCTCGACCAAAATTTACCAGGAACTACAGTGGAGTGTAGGCAAGGCCCTTTCGGAAATCAGTGCTGCTTAGTGCCTTTCTATGGGCCTCTGTACGGAGGTTTCTAACCTACAGAACGTTCATTGTAGTAGGTATTTTTTAATTATATGTCGTCTTACTGATTACCTTTTTGGAAACACTTTTTTATTCTACTTTACAAATTATATAATATGAAATAATCTTTTTGTGTGTTGTTGAATTGAAACATATAAACAAAACTGTTTTTTTTTATCTGGTTTATTTGAAGTCGCGTTGATCCAGAAAACAGTGTCTAGAAAAGTATTGATTCCACATTGCTGTTCAATAAAGTATCTAGGATTAGGAAAGGATAGGATTTAATCCCCAATTCTACTCAAGGGTCTCGTAAAAAGCGACTCAGGCGCAAGCTCCATAGAAGAGACTTGAGACGTGAGACCTAAGATGGCATATGTCAAACAAGTGACCCTTCGGAGACGTGAGACGTGCGACATCGCGACGCTATATATAAAATGCCGTTTCCATATAAAATGTATGAAACAGAAGTGACAAAGCTACACATGTGAGACGCGCGTCGCATTGATAACGGCTGACGATCGCTTGTCAAACAGATGTCATGTTGCGCGTCGTATTGCGCGTCTATTTTGGGGAGCTTTGCCCTTAGGGATTGAGAGATTTTATATGGAAACTGCAAAGATTGGGAAACGGTTTCAAGCTTCGCGATGTAGCACATCTCGCGTCTCCGACGATCACTTGTTTGACAGATGCCATTTTACGTCTCCATCTTCTCTGTGGAGCTTGCGCCTATGATGTGTCTATGATATCTAGGTACCTTTATACTATTCTTTACTAAGCCTGTTTCACTGTTTGACAGAAAGTGAATATGGAATCTGATTTGCAATCGAGACTGAATTGTCCGTCTTAGCTGTCTTAAGCAGACACCTTTAAGCCGTCCGCTTATAAAATATATTTGCATTGCTCGTAGCAAGTGAGACAAACACCTAGATCTTTTTATTATAAGGTCTAAGCATGCATGAATAATTTTCTAGTTGCAGTTGATAAGTAAAAATAGTTTTACAATTTTATAATGCACTCTGCACGTAATAAATTATTAATAATTAAAGAGAAAGGTAATTTATTTCAAAATAAAATAGCACATACAATTTATAAGGATACCTACTCATAAAGAATCGTATTTTTTCACGTGATGTCGGACATCCAAAAGGACTATTTTCGGATAAACCTAAGTGCCACTTTATGAAATATTTTAGAAGCATAACGGTGCGTCGCCGAATCCGTATAAAAACACATATTCCTCATCAATATTATCAGACAATGGGAAGAAAATAAATCTTTTATTCTCACAAAATTAAGTTAGCCCACATAAAAGAGTTTGTTTAAAACATTAGGATGTTTTTAGATGTTATCTCGAGTGTTTGGTGTCAAAAGTCTCACATCATGCTGAACACATTTATGGAAGGTGATACCAATCTCCCTGCTTTGTGTTCGGCGATCACTTCGTAAACAAGAATAGCGGGAGTCCATATAAATCACTTTTTATACAAAAAATCGACATCCGAAAGTTCTATAGCACAACGCTGGCGTAAACGTTCCGCCTTTTGATATAAAGTTATGAAAACCTTTTTGGTCTTCCTTTCTCTCCTGTCACAAGTGTTCTGTTTTTAAATTTGAAAACAAAAAAGGAAACTTGTTAAAGCAAGCCGTAAGTAGCTTACTATTCTTCTTAACTGTCGACTGTCAACAGCTAAGTATAGGTAAGTAGCTATTCCCAATATTTACCCCGACAATTTCTTAAATTAAAAACTGGCTCAATTTGCTTTTGAGGCTAAATAATACGTATTTGCGGCAAAGTCTCTCGTTGACTTGACATCTCGCATGATTATGTAGGGGACCTGAGAGCTGCGAAATTACGAGCCTACCCGCGCCGTGCGAAGGTCTACCAAGCCATAATAAATAGAGGTTACAGAAGGCACACTCTTACCCTTTTCGTAAAAGACAGCCAGTATTTTAGGTTTGCTGCTGTACTTGCATTCAATATTGAAAATGCTGTGTTTAAGTTAGGTTACAAGTTACAAAACATAATTATATTTACAACTACTGGCCCGCCCAGCGGTTTCACCCGCTGCTACTTACCTGTTTTCCCGTAGAAATTGGATCTTTGCCCGTAGTAAAAAGTCCATTACTCCGTTCCAGCAGAAGTGACTCATCATGAACATGTGCCAGCAGAAACGACCCGTCATACTGAATAACTTTTACTTGGAAGCCATTACCGTATCACTTACACTTTAGATGGGATGCTGGTGGTCTACATCAGGTACTCCACACCCTCGTGACCATGTGCCAGCAGAAGCGGCCCGTCATGCATACATACAATCACGCCTCTTTCCCATAGGGGTAGGCAGAGACTACTTCCTTCCATTTGCTACGATCCTGACACACCTGTTTCGCTTCCTCCACATTCATTAATCTTTTCATACATGCTCGTCGGTTTAGGGTGCTCTTGACCTGACCTTTCTTTAAGACGTCCCCGATTTGATCGAGGTACGTTCGTCGAGGCCTTCCCCTTCCAACATTCCCATCCACGTTTGCCATATATACTTGTTTCGTCAATCTTCTTTCATTCATCCTCTCAACATGACCAAACCATCTAAGCATACCTTTTTCTATACCAGTCACTACGTCTTCTTTTATACCGCAACGTTCTCTTATCACGCTATTCCTTATCTTGTCACTTAATTTCACTCCTATCATACTTCTTAAGGCTCTCATTTCTACCGCATTTATCCTACTTTCATGCTTTTTCTGCCATACCCAACTTTCACTTCCATACAAAAGTGTTGGAACTAACACTCCTCTATGGACAGCCAGACGGGCCTTATTAGACACTTTCTGGCTATTCATAAAGGCATGCAACGCTCCATTCACCATGTTACCAGCATTTACCCTCCTCTCAATATCACTTTCACACTTTCCATCCGATGTAAACTTCGATCCCAAATAAACAAACTCTTTCACTTGCTCCACCCTCTCTTCTTCTATCATAATGTTACACTCTGTCATGCCTTCCTCTTTTTCAAAAACCATTGCTTTCGTCTTACCTACATTCACTTTCATTCCTTTCCGTTTTAAAGCCTCATTCATAATTTTTACCATCTCCTGCAACTCTTCAGCCGACGACGCAAGGATAACTTGGTCATCAGCATAGAGTAGACATTTGACGAGTAACCCATTCATTCTCAAACCATACTCACACTCTTTCAGATCTGTCAAACAACTATCCATGAATAGGTTAAACAGCCATGGAGATGCAACACATCCCTGTCTAACACCCTTCTCGATGTTAAACAGTTCTGTGAAGGCCCCGTTTATCCTGACACAGGCACTGGAATCCTTGTATAAGGATTTCAGTGCTCGTACTAAGATACCGCTCACCCCATGCATGGATAATGCTGACCACAACTCATTCCTTACCACTCTATCATAGGCCTTTTCCAGATCCACGAATGTGCAAAAGACCTTTTGGTTTTTAGCCAAGAACTTTTCCGTTATGCACCGCAAGGAAAAGACCTGATCCGTACATCCCATCCCCTTCCGAAATCCCGCTTGAGCATCCCAGACTTTCTCATCAGTTTCTTTCATCACTCTTTCAATAAGTACCTTTGCATACAGTTTGCCGACGACGCTCAAAAGGCTTATACTGCGGTAATTTTTACAGTCCAGCTGTGACCCTTTTCCCTTGTACAACGGAACTATTACAGCCTTGCACCAATCACTTGGCACTCGACCGCTTCTCCAACAAAGGTTGAAAAGAAGGTACAGCTGACTAGCCACAACGCCTTCGCCAGCCTTTAGCATTTCAACCGACACTCTGTCATACCCTGCAGCCTTACCAGATTTCATGCTTTTCAGTGCTTTCACAATCTCATCAATATCAATCTCGCTATCAATCTCTCTATCTTCTACTTCCTGTATGGTCACCTCTTCTACTAGATCTTCTTTTTCAAACAAGCTTTCAAAATATTCCTTCCATCTTTTCAACACGCATTCTTCACCTTTTATTATACTACCATCCTGGCTTCGAATCCCACTCAACTCTGATTGTGCTGTTTTTCCTCGAGTTGTCCTTATGGATTTCCAGAAAACCTTTAAGTTCGTACGAAAGTTTTCTGATAGCCTCTTGTCAAAATCATCTTTCATCTCATCTTTCTTTCGTTCTATCGTCTTCTTTACTACATTCTTTAGACTTTTATACTCCATTCGTGCCTTCTCCACATCCTCATCTGTTGCTTTCTGCATTCTTTGGTTAGCTCTAGTAGCCAAAAGATCTAACCATGCTTTCTTCTTCTTTTGCACAACTTCTTGCACCTCTTTACTCATCCATGCCGTCTTTAGCTTATTCCCTTTCTTCCGCCTAGTGACTTCACATACCTCAACAGCAATTTTCACAACTCCTTCCTTAAATACCTTCCATCCCTTCTCAATGTCATTCATATCAGCTGCATTATCAAATTCATCCTTCAATCTTTTGACATATTCCTTTTTCACCTCTTTTTCTTGCAGTTTTTCTACTTTCACTCTTTCCAGAACACTGGTTGTCTCGGGAACTCTGTGTCGCCACCGTTTAAAGAGACCACTTATTCGTGATATCACCAAGAAGTGGTCCGAGTCGATACCAGCACCAGCACCACGGTACGCACGAGTGTCTAGAACTTTTGTCTTCAGTCTTTCATCCACAATCACAAAATCTATCATAGTTCTTGACATACCTTCTGCTCTTGTAAAAGTATGAATCTTCTTGTGTTGAAACATCGTATTCGACACAAGAAGATTCCACTCTAAACAAATCTCTAGCAAACTCTTCCCATTCTCATTAACTCTTTCGTCTCCAAACGTTCCAAGAACCTTATCATACCCGTCACGCTTTATACCTACCCATCCATTAAAATCACCTAGCATAATAATCCTTTCATTTGCTTTACAGTTTTTCAAAACATCCCTTGCACTATCCCAGAACTCCTCATTTTCTTTTTTAGCCTTTGTGGAGCCACCCGAACCCAGATCCGTCGGCGCATAGACACCTAGGAGAAAGATTCTAGTGATTCCGACCTTCAGCCTAATCCAGAGAAGTCTAGGACTCACACATTCATACTCAGTTACGCACTCTGCCATTCGTGCGGAAAGAAACACGCCGACTCCCTTAGAGGCTCGATCAGTACTGGGAACCCCAGACCAATACGCTGTATAGGGTCCATGTCTTGTCGTATCGCATTCTTTCCGCTTTGTTTCATTCACGCACAATACATCTATACGCCTTTCATCCATCAGCTGACATACCTCATCTATTTTATCTACCATTCCTCCTCTTACATTCATCGTAACAAAACGGCTCTCCGAAGGCCGCGTTCCGCTCCCGATAGGAATGAGACGTGACGAGTCGCGAACTCCTACATCGCCGCCATTCAGATTTGAGTTTATTGAAATCATAGCATTCCCACGAGTAGCAAGGGAACTAGTTTGTCCATCCTGGCAGAGCCCCGCATGCCAGGATAAGGTTAGCCTTGATCTGGGGTCACCCGGTCCCAGGGCAAATCGGCACGCTAAAAACTAGGCACGCCCCTAGTTACGCATCCATCGGCGCGGCAGACCTTGGATTGGCGGAGAGGAAAGGAGAAGGAATTGGATAGGAAGGGAGAGTGAGAAAGGAAGTTACGCATGAATTGGGAAAGGAATCAAGGTTTTAGGATACTACTGTCTCGGAGGACGGGGATTGAGACTGTAGAAGCTCGGGAAGCCGGGGTCGCATACCCGTATACCAGACCTAGCTACCGGACAGGTAGTCAGACTGTGTATCCCCTGACTTGTTTGTCATGCTGAATAACTTTAACTTTAAAGCGATTACCGTAAATCTTATGGTTTAGATGAGATGCTGGTGGTCTACATCAAGTACCTACTCCAGATCCTCGTGACCATGTGCCAGCAGAAGCAGCACGTCATGCTGAATAACTTTTACTTTGAAGGCATTACCGTATCTCTGACAGTTTATACGGGATGCTGGTGGTCTACATCAGGTACTCCAGACCCTGGATGACCATGTGCCAGCAGAAGCGGCCCACCATGCTGAGTAACTTCTACTTTGAAGCCATTGCCGTATCTCGTATAGTTTAGATGGGATGCTGGTGGTCTACATCAGGTACTCCAGATCCTCGATGACCATGTGCCAGCAGATGCGTCCCGTTATGGTGAACAACTTTTTCTATGAAGCCATGACCGTATCTCTTATAGTTTAGATGGGATGCTGGTGGTCTTCATCAGGTACTCCACATCCTCGAGGGCTGACAAAATGTGGTCCATGTCCGTTTTTAATATGCTAGTAATATCAGTGCCAAAATTCGCGAAGATCGGTAAAGCGGTTGGGCTAATTTGGGTAATGTCCGCTATATTTCCCGCTTTTCCTGCTGTTAACCGTTTTCCCGTGGAAAAGAGGAATTTTCCCGTAGTAAAAAGTAGCCTATGTTACTCAGGAATGTTGTAGCTTTCTAATGGTGAAAGAATTTTGGAAATCGGTCCAGTAATTTTGGAGTTTATCGATTACATACAAACAAACAAAAAAACAAACAAAGTTTTCCTCTTTATTATATTAGTGTAGAAGTGTAGATAAAACTTGTAAATAGAGGTAGAGTGGTTCAGTTATAAAACTTTTCTCTCTGACAGCGTGGGTTATCTAGAGAGAATGTTATTAGTACTTACTTATTTATATGGATGTACAAAGTAAGCCATCTGTAGTGCGTCGTACTTACTTAGTCTGTGACCAGGACTCCCAACCATATGATTACAGTATCTTAACCCGCCCGCAAAGTAATTACGAATTGGATGCGTCGTCGAGGATGCGTAGCGTATGTTTACATTTTCGTGTATCGTCACATACGTCATTTTACCACACTACTTTAAAAAAAAGAAAACTAAGTACTTCTGGCCAGTTATTATATTACCTATTTCCCTGTATTGGAACAAGTCCTAGTTTAAAAATAAATAATCACGTGCGAGAATTTTCAAGTCGTTTCTGTCCGTGAATAATTTATGTTATTTCTCGGTACTTATATTCGGTTTTAAATTGCCGCTTCTGTTTTTTAAAATGAGAAGCATAATTAAGTAGTTGTAATGGTAATTATACATACATATTTCACGTAGCTATTGTAAATTTCTTTGTTTACTGCGTTTCTTAAAGAGTGCTATAAATTACACTTGTACGACTCTACCAACAATGCCGGGCATAAAAAAGGGTTTTCGGTTGAACATAAAGTTTTTAATATAGGTAATTGTTCATTTACTTTGAGAGTCCTTAAATTACCTTGTTCCGAACGCAAATGATAGATGTGCTAGCGGCTGGTAGCGACTGGATGGCGAAAACGGGAGATTATGCCTTTTGGTTACGGCGTATAGTTTCGATATCATAGTCTAAACTGGTGCGGTCGAGTTATGAGTGCTGGTCGCCTATTAATATGTACTATGTACTTAAATATTGCGACCAGCGTAACTTGAACTCCCAGTTAAACGAGAAACACGAGTAACGTCCGTTTATGCGTTATTTTTGCGCTACATAACGCATGCGTTAGGACAATACGATTTTAACCTCATTCTCATACAAGTACGGTTTATGTTAAACAGTTGACAGACGCATCGACGCAGCGTTGTGCGATGTTATTGCACTAGCGGATGCGTCTGTCGAACCGTTTGACATAAACAGAGGTATTTGTATAAAAATAAGGTGGAAAATAATATTTTTCTAAAGCATGCGATAGCGCTGTTTCTTGTCTTAGTCTGGACTGGACTGGACTGCGTGCACTGTGTACTGCTATAAAATGGACTGATGCGACCTGACTTAATAACTTCAAAAATAAAGTTTACAGGCTGAAATTATATAAAATTTAAAATTACATCTTGAATTATCGCTCAATATTTTAAGTAGACCAATTAATATTCTGTGGAAGTTTTCATTACTTTTTAATGAAACAGGAGCTCGTATCTGCCGATCGCTAATTTTATGTTTTAATTTACGCCTCTGATCTGCGCTTGCGCCGACTCGTTCGCTTGTTGCTGATTAGACCCACTAGTTAGTGACATTGCATTTTATATACTGGGGCTATCTATTAGGGCCTATCTTCGCACATGGGAAGTGAGACATGAAAAGTGAGACGTGCGACTTGGGAGATCGCGACGCTCTAAACCGTTTCCATTGAGAGTTTAAGAAACAGAATAGACGCCATATATAACGCTGCGTGAAAATGACCAGGAAATCTTAAAGAAGAGCCGCTGTCTACACCCGCATCGATGAAGGCAGACGATCACTCACTTATTTATTAATTTCACTAATTATGCCTACTGGGCCACACCTCAAAATACTTAGAGGCGCATGTATACAATTACCTACCTACCGTTTTTTATGAAAATATTTTTAGACATGCGTTCAACACGCGCCTATCTGGTATACATAACGATGGGTGAAAACGAAAAGGTCGTAACTAGAAAAAACCAACTTTACACCAGAGCCGAAAAACTAAAAATATTTCACAAAAAAATTCATAACTCGAAAACTATGCGTTATTTAGAAATTATTTATTAGGAACATGCTATTCATTTTTGAGTATCCTTCATTAGCAACTACAATTTTCAATATAAAGTAACGGGAAGTAGGATTTTTGCCAGTTGCGCCCTTCCGTTTTCAATTTACTGACCGCAAAAAGGTCGTAAGTGGTTCACACGTATGTATGTAATGGCAAGGAACCATCTAATTTACAGACGTGTAAAACGTTGTATTTAAGATTCTTTACGGATTTACGTATGAATAAAGGGGCGTAAGTGAATAAAGAAAAACATATTAAGTCGACTTTTGTCGTAAACCGCAATAATTTCTGTAGACGAAACTAAAAATAAACAAATTTGTATGCGTTTTTAACCGTGTATTGCATTATTTATCATCGAAAACACACATATTAAACTACAGCAGTCCATTTTTGGATGTAGACCGCCCAGGGTATGTCATTTATAAGTCAAGATCTCCAGTTTTGCCATCCAGCCACTATTTATCATCATAATCATCATCAACGTCCACTCACTGCAGGTTATAGTCCTCTTCTGTTTTGCGCTACTCCTTGCAGTCCTGTGCCAATCTTATCCATTCAGACCCGATCGATGTAATGATGTCATCTGACCTCCGGTCTGATGGTCTGCGCACTGATATTTTTGCTCCCTTTCGCTAATACTGACTGCTTTTGTCCATCCTCCGTTATGCATACTAGACAAGTGTCCTGTCCATCTCCACTTAGGTAATCTAGAAATTAGCTTGCCTACGTCTCCGACTTTATTTCTCCGAATTTCGACGTTTGATACACAATCAACGAAGTAGATGCGTAACATGGCGCGCTCTATTGCTCTCTGTGCTATTTTAATTTTATACTTACTATAGGTCATATACTTAGTTTCGACTTGAAGACATAATCCAGCTTCCCAAAAGCAGCCAAGCCTAACCCGATTCGTATTTCTATCTCTTAGCAGTAGATCATACGGACGTAGTTATGCCAAAACGATCCAAGTGACTTTGGATCAAAAATGAGTTAAGGACACCACAGGGCTTGGCGCGTTCTGATCTATGTTCTCTCTAAATTTCATAAAAATATCTTTTAAACTGTGGAAATGGCGAGGTGTAACGCCTTTTGGCGAAATTGTCTATTGAAAATTTCAAATTTAAGAAATGATTCAAAATGCTATGAACCCTTTTGCAAAATTATATTTTTTGTATGCATGTGTTTCAAAGACGTTTGAATCAATTTTGTAAAAAAAAATTTAAGCTGTTTTTAAAATACCAAATTGATTTAAAATATTTTGAATCACATTCTGATTACGCACACAAAACTTACAAATGATCCAAAAACCGTTAGATCATTAATTTTTACCTTTGGAGAATCGACCAAATGATCCAAGTGCTTTTGGATATCAAGATCGCTGTAATCCAAAAGCACTTAGATCTAATCGCTGAAAGTTTACGTAGTGTTCCAACTGCTTGTGAATCGTTTTGCTAAGTTAAAGGGAAAAAAATATAGTGAATCAAATCGTTTAGAATCGTTCATGTGAAGAAAATTAAAAAAGACGCGTGATCCAATAACTTTCGAATCAATATGTAGGTTTTATTAACCAAAGAGATTTTGGATCTCGAATATGAAACTAGTGTTTCTTTATTACAGTAAGGAAAAACATTGAATAATGAACCTCACTTTTGACATTACTTGTAATAGGACTTACAAAAAAAAAGTTATACATCTCGGAAACTACCAAAACTCGAAGACTTTTGAAACATAGAACCTGGATACCTGGTTATACCTAACGCGCCACTTTAGCTCTCAGCATTGCATGCGAATGCTAGCCACGACGGTCACATGCACACTAGAAAGTCCTAACAGCCTGTCACTTGTGCTCGCAACGCTAGCCTGCCCGGTAGCTAGGACTGTGGCGAGCCTGCGACCAGACAACAGACACGCTAGCCTGTCCGGTGGCTAGATCTGTCGCCGTTTCTGCTCACAGGGCTGCGAGCAGACAACAGCCACGCTAGTCTGCCCGGTGGCTAGGTCTGTAGCGAGCCTGCGAGCAGACAACAGTCACGCTAGCCTGCCCGGTGGCTAGATCTGTCGCCGTTTCTGCTCACAGCGCTGCGAGCAGACAACAGCCACGCTAGTCTGGCCGGTGGCTAGGTCTGTGGCGAGCCTGCGAGCAGACAACAGTCACGCTAGCCTGCCCGGTGGCTTGGTCTGTGGCGAGCCTGCGAGCAGACAAAAGTCACGCTAGCCTGCCTAGTGGCTAGGACTGTGGCCGCTTCTGCTTACAGCGCTGCGAGCAGACAACAGTCACGCTAGCCTACCCGGTGGCTAGGTCTAAGGCTAGCCTGCGAGCAGACAACAGCCACGCTAGCCTGCCCGGTGGCTAGGTCTGAGGCTAGCCTGCGAGCAGACAACAGCCACGCTAGCCTGCCCAGTGGCTAGGTCTGTGGCGAGCTTGCGAGCAGACAACAGTCACGCTAGCCTGCCCGGTGGCTAGGTCTGTGGCGAGCCTGCGAGCAGACAACAGTCACGCAAGCCTGCCCGGTGGCTTGGTCTGTAGCTGCTTCAGCTTACAGCGCTGCTAGCAGACAAAAGTCACGCTAGCCTGCCTAGTGGTTAGGTCTGTGGCTGCTTCTGCTTACAGCGCTGCGAGCAGACAACAGTCACGCTAGCCTGCCCGGTGGCTAGGTCTGTGGCTGCTTCTGCTCACAGCGCAGCGAGCAGACAACAGCCATGCTAGCTTGCCCGGTGGCTAGGTCTGACGCCGCTTCTGCTCACAGCTTTGCGAGCAGACAAAAGTCACGCTAGCCTGCCTAGTGGTTAGGTCTGTGGCTGCTTCTGCTTACAGCGCTGCGAGCAGACAACAGTCACGCTAGCCTGCCCGGTGGCTAGGTCTGTGGCTGCTTCTGCTCACAGCGCAGCGAGCAGACAACAGCCATGCTAGCTTGCCCGGTGGCTAGGTCTGACGCCGCTTCTGCTCACAGCTTTGCGAGCAGACAAAAGTCACGCTAGCCTGCCTAGTGGTTAGGTCTGTGGCTGCTTCTGCTTACAGCGCTGCGAGCAGACAACAGTCACGCTAGCCTGCCCGGTGGCTAGGTCTGTGGCAAGCCTGCGAGCAGACAACAGTCACGCTAGCCTGCCCGGTGGCTAGGTCTGTGGCGAGCCTGCGAGCAGACAACAGTCACGCTAGCCTGCCCGGTGGCTTGGTCTGTAGCTGCTTCAGCTTACAGCGCTGCTAGCAGACAAAAGTCACGCTAGCCTGAATAGTGGTTAGGTCTGTGGCTGCTTCTGCTTACAGCGCTGCGAGCATACAACAGTCACGCTAGCCTGCCCGGTGGCTTGGTCTGTAGCTGCTTCAGCTTACAGCGCTGCTAGCAGACAAAAGTCACGCTAGCCTGCCTAGTGGTTAGGTCTGTGGCTGCTTCTGCTTACAGCGCTGCGAGCAGACAACAGTCACGCTAGCCTGCCCGGTGGCTAAGTCTGTGGCGAGCCTGCGAGCAGACAACAGTCACGCTAGCCTGCCCGGTGGCTTGGTCTGTAGCTGCTTCAGCTTACAGCGCTGCTAGCAGACAAAAGTCACGCTAGCCTGAATAGTGGTTAGGTCTGTGGCTGCTTCTGCTTACAGCGCTGCGAGCATACAACAGTCACGCTAGCCTGCCCGGTGGCTTGGTCTGTAGCTGCTTCAGCTTACAGCGCTGCTAGCAGACAAAAGTCACGCTAGCCTGCCTAGTGGTTAGGTCTGTGGCTGCTTCTGCTTACAGCGCTGCGAGCAGACAACAGTCACGCTAGCCTGCCCGGTGGCTAAGTCTGTGGCTGCTTCTGCTCACAGCGCAGCGAGCAGACAACAGCCATGCTAGCTTGCCCGGTGGCTAGGTCTGACGCCGCTTCTGCTCACAGCGTTGCGAGCAGACAACAGTCACGCTAGCCTGCCCGGTGGCTAGATCTGTGGCGAGCCTGCGAGCAGACAATAGCCACGCTAGCCTGCCAGGTGGCTTGGTCTGTGGCTGCTTCAGCTTACAGCGCTTCGAGCAGACAAAAGTCACGCTAGCCTGCTTGGTGGCTAGGTCTGTGGCCGCTTCTGCTTACAGCGCTACGAGCAGACAACAGTCACGCTAGCCTGCCCAGTGGCTAGGTCTGTGGCGATCCTGTGAGCAGACAACAACCTTGCTAGCCTGCGCGGTGGATAGGTCTGTGGCCGCCTCTACTCGCAGCGCAGCAGGCATTGAAACGAGCATTTTAATCACCATGAATACATTACATACACACATATATCAGCCTATTACAGTCCCTGCCTCCCCCAGGGTACGCCATATGTCAAGATCTCCCGTTTTTGCCATCGAATTGGATTAAAATACATAATTATAAAAAAATATACACTTGGATCATTTTGGACAATTACTTAAAAATCTTACTCCATACAAAATCTCATTTATCCCAAACGATCCAAGTGTATTTTTTATCAATAGTTCAAAATCTACAAATGAATATTATGTTTTTTAATAATCATTTAAATATTTACGTAATTATCTACATGTGCATAGTAAAATCACTCCGATAGACTTATTTCTTGAGGAGCTGGAAGCCGCCAAACTTTGACAGGCCATATCTCAAAACCATAATTTTGCACTTGGATCGTTTTGGCATAACTACGTCCACTGGGTTGAAGGATAAAAGATGCCCAAAACTATTTGTACATGGTTATATTAGTTATACGCAAAGAACCATTCGTCATTGTCTTGGTCTTCGACACAGTCGTTCATCCTCAGCCCGATCCTAAGAGAAACTTTGTGAAGTTCTGCGTGCATTTGCTGGAGATTTGCAACGGTGCAAGTGCGCATGCACAGAAATACAGTCACCATATCCATATGCCGAGGTGTCTGCCAAGGTGACACTCTCTCGCCCAAATACTTCAATAACGTCCTTGATGATATCATGGAACGTAAGAAAAATCAATATCAATGGAGCTCGCATGTCGCAACTGAGGATGTTTGTGGATTACCTCATCCTAGTGGCGGAATGAATCTGAGATCTCCAATAATGCTCGCAGTCACTATTAGCCACTTTTTATGTCATCGGTCCATTTAGTTGGAGGATGTCCATTGCTACGCTTACCAAGTCGTGACCTCCAATCAGGAACTCGCTTACTCTACCGTCCATCGGTTCTATGAGAGAATCGACCAGCCAGACAGCCACTTTGGTCTTCCAGTGGTAATCTTACTCTGGACTTTGTTCTTTAGTAAAAAAAACCATTCCATAGCTTTCTGAGTGACAAGACGTAGCTGGTGGACCAGTTTTACTGCTAGTTTTCAAGTCGCAGCTCCGTAGGCCATAACAGATAAAATGCACAGATTGTACACAGTGATCGATGAAGGTAATATGGCAAGGATGTCTCAAAAATTTCACGCGACTCCTTAAATGCTGCCCAGCCAAGCTACACTCTTCAGGTGATTTTAGCATCAAACTTCATCATCGGGGGTATGAAATCACCCTGACTTATACTTCGGAGTAGTAGTTGGTTGGATCTTGCTTTGGTGGTTCTGGACTTGAACGGACATCACGGCTTTTGGTAGCTCTACCTCTACATATTGCCAGTCAACTTGGCAGCGCTGCAAGACAGTCAAGAGAGTACTCCAAAACAGTCCAGGTTTCTAAAGGAGACATTTTTTTTCTTAAAATCCATGTAAACCATACACAGCAATTGGTAATAGGTATACTCCTCTAATTTCTGTATAACTAGCCGTTCAGTATGAAAGTGGACCTCGGTGATCGATGACGCTTTCATCAAAAATGGCCTATTTCATTAATTCGGGTACCTGAAAGGCTGCAAATTTTAATGTTAGACGATTTTAATAACTCAAAAACAGCTTTTATATGCCTAATTTTTTCTAGGTACTTTATATTATTAGTAGTATAATTAAAAGCCAAAAACTTTCTACATGACACTCAAAAATATACAAACATCACTCAGTAGCATTTTTCAAAGCTGTACCTGGTAAACACACCAGATCATCAGAAAAGTCAGTAGCTATCAGTCACACTACATGACCTGGACTCAGCACGACTCTGGGTGGAAACCGGGCTCTCTCCACTATTCAGTAATATTTATGACGGGCTTTAAACGGATGATAGCATAATGCCTTTCCTTTGCCTTTTGCTCTGCAGTAAGGGTATTTTTAGACAAAATTATGTTTTGATACTCGATTTTGCATGCCTAAGTCTGTAGATGTATTTAAGAATTCCGCTATTATTACAAGCCAGAAGAATGGTGTATGCATTATTTCGTATTAATCATACTCTCCAAATGAAAGATGTATCTTTCAATCCTTAAAATTTAATAACCTTATAAATGGCGTAACTAAAGAATTATCAAATTTTACTGCCTGCAAGAATGTCGTAACTAAAAGAATTGTCAAATTTTACTGTCCGAAAAAAGGGTGTAACTAATACTAAATTGCAAACACCCAACATTGATTTGGCGTAAGTCGAAAAGCCCCAAAAACGCTGGATTTTCGCCTAGTTACGACAAAATGAAATTGAAAACTTTTCAAAAAATATCCCATTTTTGAAAAAAAATGTTGTCGTAGAAAAACGAGACCCGGACCATTCGATAGAGAAAAATCAGCTGAATAAGGGCGTAATGTTAGTCTAGTTACGACCTTTTTCGAGATACGACCTTTTCGTTTTCACCCATCGATAACACGAGAAGTATTCTACAATTTGGTATTCAACGCGTCTATCTTTTGTGGTAAAGCTCATTAGGTCTAGTTAGCAGTGGGCCCAGTAAGTAAACCGGACTGTTATATCTACGCGACACTAAATCACTATAACGGGATGTTGAACGCACAATTTTATACTTTGTCGCTATCTCAATAAAAATCAAAATTGAATTAAAATATTGACGCCGTAAACTTGTCTCGTGTCGTGGAAATTGCCATAAAAAAGATATTTTCATGTTTATCGGCAAGAAGAGACAATTAATTTTGAGAATACAGAATAGTTACTGAAGGATTTAAATATTAGGGACTAAACGGTCCTTTTATCGACCCTACTATCAAAACATCAATACACAAAACCCAGTTTGAACTACTTGACTATTTTGGTGAACTACTAATTATTTTGGTTCCTTGAGGTGCAGTGCTCAAGTGACCAAGTAAATTCAAAATGAAGTGTTGCTTACTACATGTTTAGCCAGATGTTTATCCACCACGCACGTGTGTGGCATAGAATTTCCAGAAAAAAAAGAAACAATTATTCCAGCATTCCGCGTCTGCGGTAAATTGATTATGCTTCTGGTCTGACCGCACCCTAAAGGCATTCGTGTGAACTAAGGGTTATCTACTGCACGAGACATCCTTTTCTTGCTTCTGGAAATTTGTAAGAGAAAAAGGGATAGATGATTCATAGGTAACTTAGGATAGTGATTTTTGATTGATGGACGCAGAAAGAGCCGCGAGTGAGAATCGGCTGGTAGATACTAAATTAAATTTTACAAATGTTCCGGCTGGCGGTCATTAGGGGGTTTGTTTACCTTAGGGGCGGTTAAACTCACATTAGCTATCGGGTGTTCTATGATGTACTAATGCAATTTGTAATGCACCTACCTTGAATTAAAAAAAAAAACAAGTGAAGCTAAATCTAGTTGAAAGTACGTCAGATTTTAACAACGTTACACCTTAAAGTACGGATTTCGTGACATTAACATAGCTCTACCATGATCACTGTGTAACATTTACTGACGTACTTCATGTAGCTAGGTATAGGTAGGTTTTTCAGAATTTGTATAAACATTGGCAGTCAGTCCCAACTGTTTCCAACCAACTTACTTTACCTATAAGAACATGTTCAGTATAATATGCAAGACAAAATTCCTTTCCTAGGACCCTGAATTTATCAAAATGACTATAATCGCACCATGACCTATATTTTTGAATTTTCCAAAATTAATAGTGACCCAAAACAAATTATGGCGATTAGTTTCGGATTAAACAAAAATGATGTGATGCTTTTTTGTCCCCGGGGACACAATTTCGGGCAAAAAGTGTAGGTTCAGATTTCTTTACTATAAAAAATCTATTTCGTGTGAGCCACTACGTCGTGATGATGATTTAACCCTTTCAGTGTAGGTAAATTGAATTTAAATAAGACAGGCATTATTTTAGGAAATGCGGTTTACTAAATTCATCAGTTTACTTATTAGTTTGACAAACATAAATATGTGAGTTAGTTGAGGAATACCTCTCAATATTGTTTTCACTTTAATTTTATCTAGCTTTAGATTGTACTAAATAACTGCGTTCGTGGCCCTTGAGAATTACGTGTTTTTAATGGACACCCTAGCTTTTACGTATTTATTTTTGCTGATCTTGAACGAAATTTATCACTATTTCCCGGTAACGGCTTACCTTAATAAGAACATAAAAACACCTAAAAATTTCCTTGCAAGAATACAATCGCCAAACGAAAACTGCCAAGGGCTACCACCACTTCTTTATTACCTCTTCAATTTCAATTACGTGTTTCAGCGTCCATTTTGTTTGTGCTTATTGTTTGGGCGAGGGCTGGCCGGAATCGAACGGACATCCTCATTCCCATATCACCTGCATCCGGCGTGTTTCGACCACGCCGCCGACGTGATAAATAAATACTATATCGATCACTTTCTTTGTAATTATTTTTTTGCTTTATGACACATAGGATGTTACAAGAGTCAGAGATTTTTACTAAGCATCTCCGTCACATACTATGGAAAGGGCGCGCGGGGCGCCTTTACTGATGGCTCACTCAGTACTAGCGACCATTTTGACGCTAGCTGGAGTGAAATATAATCTCAGAAGAATTAAAGTAACTATGAAGATGGTTCTTGTACCTATCAGATTTTGCTGTTTTGATATTCTTATACCAGGAGTAACAGAAAGGGTATTACAAGCCGAAAGGAGGTGAAGGTACTCATGAAACTGAACAACTTTCCCTATGGAACATGGGTCGAAATATGAAAAAAAAATTTGGACCTCCCATACAAAATTGCCGATCAGCTGACTGATTTACTATGGGAGGTCCAAATTTTTTTTTCATATTTCGACCCATGTTCCATGGGGAAAGTTGTTCAGTTTCATGAGGACCTTCACCTCCTTTCGGGTTGTAATACCCTTTCTGTTACTCCCTGTATACTTTCAGTTTTTGACAGTAGCATCTCTGGATATGCCACAAGTGACAATTGCGAAAATCCTAGATAGGTTCGAGTGATCCTTCTGTAAACTCTCTTTTTTGTGTCTCGGTGATGTAGTCCTTGCACTCCAGTCCAAAAAAAAAATGTATGTGGGATGAGTAGATGAGACGAACAGTAGTAAGATGATACGAATGGACATGTGAATGATTATTTCTGAACGTGAGCCGGATGTTAGATTATTGTTGAACGAAGATGCTAGAACGAGAGATCAATAGAGTTTGAGTGAATGAGTGTGAAAGAGAGAGTGAACGAACATCTTTTAAATAGGATCGTGGGCATGAAAAGACGGTCGCCCCTCTTGGAAAAATGTAAAATTCCCAAAAACTAAGTAAAATAAACCTAAGAAGCTCTCAAGATGTGTTTTAACTGATGCCCCGACCCTATATTTATGGGGGCTCGTGCGGTTCATCGTAGCCAAAAAGAAGATTTTGAAGAAGACTCAAATAAGACGGCGGCGGACAAGGGAGGTTATCTCGACCGGGCGAGGCGGCGCGGCGTGGTACGACCTATCCTGCTAAGAAGACGATTCCTTGCAAGACGACGACTGCGAAGACTGCAGAAAGACGCGAAGATGGGGAGAAACACCAAGAGGACCAGCGGCAATTTTGAAGACGAAAGCGGCAGAGCGAAGCAAAATGGCGGCGACGCTCAGCAACAACAAAATACATTATTCATGACGGCGGATCTGATACCGAAGTTTACCGGACAAGACACAAACTACCCTGTGACTAAATGAAATGAAATGAAATGAAATGAAATGAAATGAAATGAAATGAAATGAAATATATTTATTCAATGTTGGATACAAAAAATATATAAAATATATATATAAAATAATGATAAGTCATTGTAAAAAAAAGAAAATTGAATGACACAATTTTCTTTTTCTTATAACAATTTTGCGGTCCTAGTGTAGACGCGGCTCGGGCGGGATAAAAAAATAAAAATAAAGGCACTGCCTCGGGGCTGGCCAGGCTAACCACACGGCATGTAAATAGAATTAAATTCAGATAACATAAAACAAAAAAGTTACATGCTTATAATTAGCCGGACCCCCTGGACAGGAAAACCCCCCAAAAACCTGCCCAGAAGTGCTCCTATTCTAAATTTATAATCGATTAGACCCTATGGTACCCTAGCTAAGTTTTAAAAATAAATAAACAGTAAAAAGCCAAAAACGGCTGAATCAATAATGAAATAATAATAAATTACAGTAGATAATTCTAACTGATTCGTCTGTGAAATTTATTTTAACATTGGAAAACTACTCCCATGGAGATTTATCTTGCATATAATCTGAAATATCATAATAACCTTTCTTGTACAGGTTTTGTTTTATTACTGGTTTAAATTTATTTAATGGTAAGTCTTGAATATGTTTTGGAAGCTTGTTATAAAAGCGTATACAATTTCCCTTAAACGATTTGCTTACTTTACTAAGCCTACTTATGTGCGCAGCTAGTTTGTCTTTATTTCTAGTATTAAAATTATGTCGATCACAATTTTTCTTGAAAGTGTCAATATTGGCTTTAACATACACTAAATTTTCATAAATATATTGTGATACTAATGTTAATATGTTGATCTCTTTAAATTTTTTCCTTAAGGAGTCCCGAGGCCCTAATTTATAAATTGCTCGAACAGCCCGTTTTTGCAGAACAAAAATGTTTTTTACATCCGCAGCATGGCCCCATAATAATAAACCATAAGACATTAAGCAGTGGAAGTAACTAAAGTAAACTAGTCTAGCAGTATCTACATCAGTGAGATATCTTATTTTTTAATTGCGTATGCTGCTGAACTCAGTCTCTTCGACAATTTCTCAATATGTGGCCCCCATTGGAGCGAGGCGTCCAAAGTTATACCTAAAAACACTGTTGAGTCGGCAAGGTTCAACTTTTCATCCTTTACCTTAATAATTGTGGAGCTCGGTTTGACGTTTGGTAATACAAATTTTACACATTTAGTTTTCTTTTCATTCAATAGCAGGTTATTTACTGTAAACCAATTAACTACTTCGATTATAGCGTTGTTCACGTCGTCATAGTTGAGTTGTTGCCTCTTTACTCTAAAAAGTAATGAGGTATCGTCGGCGAACAAAACTATATCATGTTTTTCTTTAACAAGATAAGGTAAATCATTAATGTATACAAGAAACAGGAAAGGACCAAGAATCGAACCTTGTGGGACGCCCATGCTTATGTTAGATCCTGATGATCTTTCACCATTGACCTCAACCTTTTGGATTCTGTTGTTCAGATATGATTCCAAAAGACTAAGAGCCTGATCTTTTACGCCGTAGTGACTTAGCTTCCTGACAAGAGTTTCATGATGGACACAATCAAACGCTTTGGACAAATCACAAAATACACCTATTGCATCTTGAGATTCCTCCCAGGCATCGATTATATGGTTGATGAGGTCAACACCTGCGTGAGTAGTAGAACGACCCCGTGTGAAACCAAATTGCTGTAAATGCATCAAGTTATTACGATAAAAATGTCCTTGTAATTGATTTAGAATAACTTTTTCAAAAATTTTACTAAGTGTTGGTAGAATAGATATAGGTCTAAAATTAGTGGGGTCAGTAGTACTACCGGCTTTAAACAGCGGAATAACTTTGCTATGCTTCATCAAGTCAGGAAACTCGCCACTGTCAACACATTCATTAAATATACATGCTAGACATGGGGCGATACAATCAATTATAGAACTTTGAATCTTAACAGAAAGACCGTGAAGATCTGAAGTCTTTTTCATTTGTAAAGTTTTAAATACTTTGATAATTTCTATATTACTGACATGGCGGAGTCTAAAATACTTGTCACAAAGGCCTACATTTTCTTTCAGAACAGATTCAGCGAGATCGGGGCATGAATTTAATGATTTGGTAGTCAAAACTGGAATATCGGTAAAAAAGTTTTCAAAAGCCTGAGCTACTTCTGAATTTGTATTTTTTATTTCATTATTTATCATGAGTTTAAAATTTTCGTTACGTCGTTTAGATTTTCCAGTTTCGTTATTGACAAATTTCCAAGTGGTTTTTGTTACGTTGGTGCTATTTTTAATATAATTTTTTATGAAGTTAGACTTAGCTGCTGTACAAACCTGCTTAAAAGTTTTTGAATAACGTTTTACATATTCAGCAAAAGATTTTGATTTATTATATGACCTTTCATCATACAGATCGTACAATTTTTCTCTACTTCTATGAATTCCTATCGTGGCCCAATCACTGAATAATAATTTTGTGTTAACTTTAATTTTTTTGGATTTAAATACATTGTCATATTCTGCTTTGGCAAGACTAAATACTGAGTTATATAATTTATTTGGATTTTCATCATATTGTAATTCAGGTAACTAAATGGATACAGGATATCGAAGACAACGGAATGGTATTTCAGTGGACACCCTTACAACAATTACTTGTTGCCAGGCGCTCACTCAGTGGAACAGCGCTTCTGTGGCTAAAGTCTGAACGGCCATTTCGAACTTGGGATGAGCTGGCCGAAGAAATACTGAAGGAATTTCCATCGACATGGGATACGAAGACTGTGCACGAACTCATGAGTGCCAGAACCAAAAAGCCCAGTGAGAGTTGTCTCGACTATCTTCTGGTTATGAAAGAGATGGGTAAGAGAGGAAAACTAGCTGATTATGTGGTGATAAAGTACATCGTAGACGGGATCATCGACGACGAATCCAATAAAATAATGCTTTATGGAATAAGGACGTACACAGAGCTAAAAGAGAAGCTAAAGATTTATGAACTGGTAAAGTCGAAGGTAAATAAACCTCAAGAGCGTTCAGAAAGGGCAAATGTACAGTCGAGTGCAGGTCGAGCTGGTGTACAGTCGAACGCAGGTCGAGCTGGCGTACAGTCGAACTCAGCTCCCAGAAGAAACGTGGTGCGTTGCTATAACTGTGGAGACCTAGGACATGCATCATCTAGCTGCCCTAACAGAGAGAAAGGCGCGAAGTGTTTCAGCTGCAATTCCTATGGGCACATAGCAACAGCGTGCGACCAAAGAACGGCAAACGGCGGGGGCGTAGTACGTTTTCAAGATGGAGGCATTCGAAAATACGAAGAAAGTCGACCCAGCACGAGCGGCGGCGGCGGTGACCGAAAAGAGCAACCGTGGCGCCACCAACCGCAGCAAAATGGAATGACGAAGCGCACGATGTTCGGGTCTGTCGGCGAAACGTGTCGCAATGTCGGCGAAGATGGCGGCATTGAGCGAATGTACGAATGCGACGGCGACATGACGGCGAAGGAACGAATGACTTTGACAGATGACAGCTCTCACCAGATTATGAAAATAAACAAACGCGAAAATCAGGAAATTATGCAGAAAACGAAAGAAAGACGCCTGAAAACGATAATGCTTAATGGAAAAGAGACCACGGCTCTAATGGACAGCGGCAGCGACGTAAATCTAATCCGACAAGACGTGTACGACGAGTTGAAGACGCCCAAATACGACGACGGCGTGGTGCTGACTGGACTTGGAAGTGCTAAAGTGAACTCGTGTGGACACTGTGATGTGAACCTTACGATCGACGGACGTGATTTCGGAACAGAGACATTCTACATAGTACCTAGAGACGCTATGCCTTACCGTGCTATTGTAGGTAGTGAGTTTTTGCGCACTGTGTTCGTGGTGATGGATGAAGGAACGGCGTACGTTTTTCCTAAAAGTGAAAAGTGGATGACGAAAATTAATTGCTTTTTCTCTACCGTTGATCTTGTAGGTACAGTCAGTAGTGAAAGTCTGAAAGAGGAAGTAGTGAGGTTAGTTGACAGCTACCGGCCACATCAGACGAAGGAAGCACCTGTGGAATTGAAAATCACTTTGGTGGATGAGACACCAGTGGCGCAGAGACCTCGCAGACTGTCACCGAAGGAGCAGCAAGAAGTTGACAGGCAGATACAAGAATGGTTGCAAGATGGCATTATCAGGGTAAGTTATTCAGATTTTGCTAGTCCCCTGGTTTTAGTAAAGAAGAAAGATGGTTCAATCAGGATTTGTGTTGATTACAGGCTATTGAACAAAAAGATTTTGAAAGACGAATACCCTTTACCGATTATAGACGATCTTATAGATAAACTGGCTAATGCAAAAGTGTACTCAGCTTTGGACTTAAAGAATGGATACTTTCATCTCAAAGTAAACGAGGAATCAAGCAAATACACCGCTTTTGTCACTCCAACAGGCCAATATGAGTTTTTGAGAGCACCATTTGGTTTGGCTACATGTCCTAAGGTTTTCACAAGACTAATTACAGCAATTTTCAGAGATATGATTGCATCTGGCATTATCATAACATTTATAGATGATTTATTAATTCCAGCTCCGGACGAACAGCAAGCCGTTGAGAGACTGAAACAAGTGCTGAAGCGAGCATCAGAGTATGGCTTGAATATCAACTGGAAGAAGTCACAGCTGCTAGTAAAGAAAGTTGAGTACCTTGGATACGTGATTGAAGATGGAAAGGTTATGCCTTCTCCTGATAAGACTGAAGCCGTTCTCAAGTTTCCTGAACCTCAAAATGTCAAGCAGCTACACAGTTTCTTGGGGCTATGCTCATACTTCAGGAAATTCATACAAAATTATGCGCAGATTGCTCAACCACTTACAGACTTACTAAGAAAAGAAGCAACATTTCAGTTTCATGATGAACACAGAGAGGTTTTCAAAATACTTAAGCAAAGTTTAACAAGTGCACCTGTACTTAAGATATATGATCCTAATGATATGACAGAACTGCACACAGATGCATCAAGTGTTGCATATTCAGTAGGGTGCTTCTTATTTATCGACTTTTAAAAAATGACTACGTCGGGCCGCCATTCGGTGCTTACACCTAAAAAATAATCCATGAATTTTTTTAGATTTTTTAAACGAGTTTTAGGGGTCGCTACCGCATGTCAAAGTTTTGAAAATTTGTTACATTTTTTCAATTTTTCACTCAATATTATCTGTATGCAAAACGGTTTAATTCAACATTTAAACGCGTTATTTAGTGTTTTCGGACATATCCTAAAGAGGCAACATGCTTTTATTACTTTTCCTCCAACCTAGCATAGTAGCATACCCATATGTCATGTCCCCATCACTCACGAGTTAGCGGCAGTTTGGTGTCAGTCGCTTCAACGATGACTCCGTGATCCACCGAGTAAAAACCGGAACCAATCACCGAATGGCCAGAGTCACATTGAACATAAACGTCAAACTAGAGCGGTCTTGCCTAGCGAAGTGTACGCTCCGACTATCTGCGACCCATATTCAGAACCCAGAAAGCTTCCAACTGGAAATCACAAATCGCTTTGCTTGCCTAGATTGCGATTTCGTGGACGTTCTTAAATAACAGTTTGGTGGAAACTGTTCACACGGTCGGTTCCAAGTTCTTCAAGCCCTGTCGTAAAAACAGACCTTTAAAACTAACCGATTGAACTCTGCACCTCATGGCTGAAATGCGTTCTATGACTCTGCAGTCCTCTGATGACACGGAGTCATATCGGCAGCTCAACAAACAGATATGCCAGTCCCTGCGGTGCGATATTCGAAACTTTAATACTAAAAATATTAAAGAAGCGATTGAGCAAAAGAAAGGCATCAAAGTTTTCGCCAGGGACTGTCTATTGGGCAGAGCCAGCTGACAAAGCTGAAGACCGAGGGCGGCAGTGTAGCGTCCACGAAGCCAGAAGTACTGAAGGAGATCGGGAGGTTCTATGGACAGCTGCTATACACTTCAGTCCTATAAACCTGTTAATAGCTCAATACACCTAGAGCAAAGCTTATCCGACACTATACTGAGGATATCCCGGGCATCAGCTTGTATGAGATTAGGATGGCCCTTGAACAGCTGAAAAACAACAAGCCATCGTCGGGCGAGGACGGAATCACATCAGAGCTACTGAAAGCGGGTGGAACACCAGTATTTAAATTAATTCAGAAGCTTTTTAACTCTGTTTTGTTCCAAGGTGTAACGCCAGAAGCATGGAACAGAAGTGTGGTGCTTTTCTTTGAGAAAGGTGATAAGATTCTCCTTAAAAATTATAGGCCCATCTCGCTTCTGAGTCATGTTTACAAGCTGTTTTCGAGGGTTGTTACGAATCGCCTAGCACGCAGGTTGGACGAGTATCAGCCTCTCGAACAAGCCGGGTTCCGAAAAGGTTACAGTACCATAGATCACATTTTTACACTGCGGCAGATTGTACAGTAGAACAAGGAGTAAAAATCACTAAGAAATCTTATCTAAGAAGAAAATGGTTGCCGCACTTAAGAAGAACTAGAGAAGAAGGTTCGGACTACAGCCCAAAACGAATAAGCTTGGACATCAAATCATAATAGGTATTATTGCTGAAAAAAATATCGAGTATTTTGTATCCTCGAACACCCTAAGGTTTTTCAGTATCCTTGGCATTTAATCGGCATTTTTGCAAGAAGACCCTGGTTTATGGAACGAAGACGAAGTTTATATAGCATCAAAAAGTATGATACGTGCAATGAAAGTAGTTAGGGATGTTGCTGAACGAGGTGTGGCATTAATTGAAGAGTATTATAAGCTAAAATCACAACAAATGAAGACCAGAAGCAATATCTTCTTTTGGCAGTAAAAAAATTCAGTCAAAAATACCCAGATATGAAGAAAAGTACATTATTATAATAGTTTTCTTACATTTTTGTTGGCATTTTGTTTATATTATGTAACAGACTACTCTTTTGAAAATATTGCAAACGATTTCTTTTGCTAACTTTTTGTTTTTTTTTACTTGCCGGTAGCGACCCCTAAATGATGCTTAAAAAAATTAAAAAAAATTATATAGTGTTTTTTTGTATACTAGAACAGAATAAAACCATGACGCGGTACAAAATATAAAAAATAATTTTTTTGGTCTTATAAGAAGCACCCTAATATTCAGCAATTTTAATGCAAAGAAGCAGGGAAGACGGAGAACTACATCCTGTGCATTTCATGAGCCGAAGAACATCAGAGGCAGAAAGCAAGTATACAAGCTATGAGTTGGAAGCTTTGGCTATCATAGAGGGTGTTAAGAAGTTCAGACATTACTTACATGGTATATCCTTCAAGATTGTGACAGATTGCAAAGCATTTGAGATGACACTAAAAAAGAAAGACTTGGTGCAATGTACAAGAGTAGCAAGATGGATATTACTTCTACAAGATTATGAGTTCACTGTCGAACACCGCAGTGGCAGCAAGATGCGACATGCTGATGCATTAAGCCGAAACCCATATGTGGCAGCGATCACTACAGATCTGCACAAGGAGCTACAATGCGCACAAGAGAGTGAAGATGGCTTGAAAGCTATCATGGATGTTCTGAAAGACGGAAAGACATACAATGACTATTGTATCTTTCAAGGCTTATTGCGCAAAGGGCCAGAGCAGTGCCTGGTGGTTCCCAGAAAGATGGAAGACTATATCATAAGAAGAGCACATGAAAATGGACACTTTGGGAAGAAGAAGACTATGGAACTAATAAGTAAAGACTACTATATTGAGAATTTAGAGAAGAAGGTGATTGGTCTATTGGCAACGTGTGTTCCTTGTATCTTGGGTGGCAGAAAAGAGGGCAAACAAGAAGGTTTCCTGCATCCTCTTTCTAAAGAAGAAGGACCCCTGCATACTTTACACTGTGATCACATTGGGCCTCTAGCTGAAACGAAGAAAAAGTATAACTACATACTCACAGTTGTGGATGGGTTCACAAAATTTGTGTGGATATTCCCAGTGAAGACTGTTACAGCAAAGGAAACCATAGAGAAAATGGAGATCCTACAACAAACATTTGGGAATCCAGCCAGAATAGTAAGTGATCGAGGAGCAGCATTCATCAGTAAAGACTTTGAAGAGTACTGCGAGAATGAAGGCATCGAACATACCAAGATAACAACAGGAGTACCGAGAGGGAATGGACAGGTGGAACGCATTCACCGTACCATAATATCAGTACTTACCAAGATGAGCATAGAAGAACCTACTCACTGGTACAAGCATACAAGTAAGCTACAGAGAGCACTGAATAGCACATACCAGAGGAGCATCAAAACTACACCTTTTGAGCTGCTTACTGAAGTGAAGATGCGACAGAAGGAAGATCTTGAGCTTGTACAGATGTTGGAAGAAGAGTATGTTACTACTTTCATGGCTCAGAGAGAAGAAAAAAGAAGTAGAGCAAAAGAACAGATTTTGAAGATACAAGAAGAAAATATGAGAAATTATAACAAGAAGAGAAAGCCTAGTACAAAATATAAGATTGGAGATCTAGTAGCTATCAAAAGAACTCAATTTGGCACCTCAATGAAGCTGAAGGCCAAATATTTTGGTCCTTACAAGATAACAGCAATAAAGGGCAATGACCGGTATGATGTGGAGAGGATTTCAGATACTGGAGAGGGTTCTAAGAGGACATCTACATGTGCTGAATTTATGAAGAAATGGTCAGAAGGAGGTTGAGGTAAATGTTTATTTTATTTGCCTAATTTTTATTTTCTGTTTCAGGTTGATTTAATTACCTACTTATTTTTGTTTTTATTATGAATGTTTGGTTTGAATGAAAGGATGTTGGAAGATTTTCAGTTTATTTTGTGTCAAGATGCTTACAATGTGTATGTACCTATATTTCTAAATAGGGAAGGAAGGTTATGCGTTAAATGAAACAATAGAGTGTATTGTTTAAAAAAGTTTATTCATGTTATTGTTTACAAGGAACAAAAGTTTTCTAAATGTTTTTTATGTTCATGATGTAGAGTTTCAGCGCAAAATGTCATTGTGTAAAATGTCACATTTTCCTGACTAATAAGTTGGTATCAAAACAAAAGTAGAGTGTTCAAGTTGTTTTTTGTTTTTGAAATATTTAAGAAGTGTTTATAAGATTATTTTACTTAACATTTTATGTGTGGAATATTTAAGGAGAGTTGTAAGACTGTTAGTACAACTCTATACCTATTGTATATATAGTAAGTTGAAAAGTTTTGTAATGTAGGTATGATGTGATGTGTATGATGCTATGATGGTTGTTGATGATGACGAACGACTGACGACTGATTGTGTGCATATCTGAGGGCAGATATGGTGCAGGAAGGCCGAGTGTGGGATGAGTAGATGAGACGAACAGTAGTAAGATGATACGAATGGACATGTGAATGATTATTTCTGAACGTGAGCCGGATGTTAGATTATTGTTGAACGAAGATGCTAGAACGAGAGATCAATAGAGTTTGAGTGAATGAGTGTGAAAGAGAGAGTGAACGAACATCTTTTAAATAGGATCGTGGGCATGAAAAGACGGTCGCCCCTCTTGGAAAAATGTAAAATTCCCAAAAACTAAGTAAAATAAACCTAAGAAGCTCTCAAGATGTGTTTTAACTGATGCCCCGACCCTATATGTATTCCGTCAGAAACATTTTTCAATGTGAAAATGGGGTGTATCATCCAAAATGTATTAAAATTCTAGAGTTATCGTGTATGAGAGGTCCAAAACCAGTGTCAAGCACACTGGTTTCGGACTTCTCATTGACCAGCTGGCTTTTGATATATATGCATGCACCCATAGATAGGTACTATAGATACAGACAGATGCATTAGATCAGTGTGTCCATCCGTTTGACGTGTTACCACAAACCTACATCCTTCACCTGACTCACAGCACTATGATTATTTACCTGACGTGAGATGTCTAATTACAGAAGCTACAGTCTTGCACAGGATAAAAAAAATACGCTAAAGCTCCAGCCCAAAAACAAAAATATTTATTACATCAGAAACATTTTTCAATATTAAATTGAGGTAAACCATCCGAAATGTATTAAAACTCCAGAGGAGTTTTGTATAAACTAGAGGTAGTATCAGGCACACTGGTTTTGTACCTCTCATTGAGTAAGCTTGCTTATGATATCTATGCACCATGCATGTTTACTAGGTACAGACAGTGCATATGTTAGATCAGTGTGTCCATCCGTTTGACATGTTACCACAAACCTACATCCTTCACCTGACTCGCAGCACTATGATTATTTACCTGATGTCTAATTACAGAAGCTACTGTGTGCATGTATCTCGGTCTTTAATCAGCAACAAGGTCTAATAAATATTGTACTCTAGCTAGACGATATTTTATGACGATTGACTGAAATATAAAGTCCTCTACATATACCTAATACGTTCAATACTTATTCAAATTGTCCGTATTTTGGACATCATGCTTATTTGAGTACATTTGGACACGATATCAACAGATGAAAACTTTCTGAAATTCACTCAGATGTACCAATTACCAATGATACTAAGTAGATATACTTACTAGTAGACGGTTTTTGTCAGCTAAACTTGTTCACGGATCTTTCAGTCTACCTTGTTCAGAATCTATTTGTACCTAGTTATTTTTGTGAGAGATTCTTATCAGTACATTGCCAGTAAAAATACATTTTTTTTGCGTTTAACAGATTCACATGGACAATGACAAGTTTTTATTTTGACTGCGGATGGCAAAACTGTCGCGCAATATTGTATCAGATCGCAGTACCTCACATCTATTCTCGTCTATACCGTCAAGCAACTGTCGGCCTTAAGACCTAGTGTGCGGTTTCTGCTAACCTACAATCCACGTCCTTGCCTGGGCAGGACTCAGCCCACCTGCGTCCGCTGGCAGTCTACCGTCTGATTTATGCCAGAAACGCCATCAGGAAACAAAGAACACGCAGGAAGTGAAAAAACTTATCTGGCTTAAAGAAGAAGCCTATTTATTGGGTCATCCGTCATTTCGTGGCGTCGGAAAATAATTGCTGACGTCGTCATCGATGGCTTATGGTAGCGAGAAATAACTTCTTTCACCACTGCCCAAGTGACGGATACGAATAAGTATGATAAAAGAAAGAAGTACATTGAATTGAAGAAGTTGCTTGAGGTGGATCTCTTTAAATCGATCAGTCCCAGAAATATGATGTCAAAGATTTTCGGCACAAGTTGTCATATCACTACAATTTAATGGCTTAACCTTGGCTGCACATGTTGTCACATCTCTACAATTTAATTGCATAACGCTCTGCAAATCCAACATACATTTACAAGAATAAGTTCGCACTACAAAACGTTTCATAATGTATGGTAACTTAATTAATTGTCTGAGGAAAATATGACTGTCATTACTGAGATCATGTAAAGTTTCATTCCTTATTGTAAGATCAGCTTAACTATGAATATTCTGAAAATTCACTAGTATATTTTGCACCTATACTGACAATAATGGATGACAAAGAATATTATTTTTACAATAAGTAGTTAACTAGTTATTTATGTTGAGAAAAAATATTCTGAACGTGTCTTTTCCTGTGGCTAAAACGTTAAAAGGAAGTAAGCAAAAACTCCGGTCGAAAAGCGAAAAGTAGTGCCCGAGGAGTACATCATCCATCATGGATGCCGATTTTAAAATGCAATTTAAATTATTTGCTCTTGTCACGAATCAATTAAAAATAAAAGTTGTACTAAACGTGTTTGTGCACATTACTGTGTGCAAGTACAAAGCACCGACAGATTGTCAGATGATCGGGATAAAGCTGCCATAGAAAAAAAAACAAGACATGAGATGAAGACGTGACGGGGGACGTGTGCCATCACGACGCTTGAAACCGATTCCATATAAAATGTATGAAACAGAAGTGACGCCGTTTACACACATTAAAGTTTCATGTGTGTAAACGGCGTTTAACGCGCGACGCATCGATAACGGCTGACGATTACTTGTCTGTGAAGATAACCCCTTCCTTACTTTAAGAATACTCTCTTATTTCAATCCAAAATTGCCTTAACTCGGGTAAATTCTAAAATCTTATCGTATCAGTCAGGCATCAACAATTTAACTAAAATGATTTGATACTTTTTCAAACTTTCTTTCATGATATAAGAAATAATATTACTAAATATTTAATAAAGGAGCACCAGCTGTTTAAGTTATTGGGTACAAATTCCATACGTCACGGCGCAAGGAGAATTGCGCGCGCGCCGATTTGACGGCGGCGGCGGCGTAGCTTATTGGCGCGTTTAAACCTGGAATCAATTATTATACGGGGATGAGTAAAGGATACTGCACATACTTAGTTTGTTTTGAAATACGATACATGTTTTTAAAATGTGCATTAAAAACTTAAACGAAAAGTTATCAGTTTGATTTAAAAGCTGTATTCAGGCTAGATTGTCAAAGCTTAAGCATTTGCAATACCTACATAAGTATAAACGACGAGATTTTTTCAAAAGTCAGTAGTATGTAGGTCAGCGCACTTCCAGTGCTTTTGGCGTAACCGGCATCAGTAGCAAAATGTTTTTTTGTTTAATAGAATAATATAATAAATAAAAAATTGATTCATTTTGAACGCTCGGGACGCCGTCTTTATGTGAGTTGGCCCGGTAACAGGCGATTGCCGGGCTGCGCAGGCGCCGCCGCCGCTGCGCTTTGATCCATGCGCATGCCAACGCAAACACCTTCTGTATTCGCACGCGCACGCCGCCTCTGCAGCCTACTGAACAATTGGGAGCCGTTCCACAGAATACATAATAGTACAGCCGTTCTAGAAACTTGTCCAGGCTTTATAGAGATCATTCCTATTAGCTAAAGATACGAAGAATTCATCCCCCAACCGCAGTGACTATAAGTAAAATTTGCAATTTTTTTTTTGTCGTGTGTGACACCGAGTCGTTCAACGACCCGATGAACCCTGGTGTCAAAGTTTTTCAACCGCCTACTGCAGGTAGCAGGCCTCTGACATGGTTGTGTAACGACCGCCATCATAGACAGCAACCGGGACCGACGGCTTAACGTGCCCATCCGAAGCACGGAACCATCTTACTTGCGGACAATCAGGTGGTTCAGCCTGCAACGTCCTAACCAGACTGGGAACAAACTCACAAAGTGATAAATATCAACTTTGTGAGTGACCCCACCGGGAATTGAACCCGGAACCTTTGCGTGGCAGGCAGGCATACTAACCACTGCGCCACATCGGCTGTCTTTTTTTGCAATTATAGTGTCATGAGATGACATGACCAGCTTAAGCGGGAGGCCAAGCTAGTCGCAATACTTAGATACTATGCGACCAGCATATCTTGGCCTCCCTCTTAGGCGACCAGCCTGCATGCATGACACTATGTTTTTGAATGGACTAAGTATATATCTACATTGAATGACAGTCACAGTTCTATTCGTAATAAGTGTGGCTACGACATTAGGTAGGAATCGGTATAGGTATTAATTGGTATTTACGAGTCGTGTAATGGTTGGGCCTCAAGGTGGTAACTAAGGCTCCTACATTTGTTTGAAAATTACAAAAATAATTATTTAACAGTAAAAGTTTATTTCAATATTCAAAGAGAAAGTTCAAACGGAAGTATTAATACGAAATTAGAGCGCTTAGAATAATCACAAGAACTTATTTCATAGAAGAGGGAGAAAAGTACCTTATTAGGTGTCATAAAATCTGATAATTTTAAATAAAACTGCTATAGTTGTTTCCTTTATTGATGTTGAGTGTTCAAACTATATTTTAAGCATGTAAAGTGTATGCGGAGGGCGTTATTTTTAATTACGTCTTTATTCACTTGGGCCGCGGCGTAACAGCACAAACAAAATGGAAAGTTCCTTAGCGCTCCAAAGCTATGTACAGTTCCTAAGAAAATTAAAGATATGACAGGTGTCTATTGCACTTATAATATGTCGGGGTAAAAACGCTATACCAAAGGTATGCCCTTTTTTATGTTGTTCTATAGAAACTTGTTAGTTCGATAAATAAGATTTTGTAATAAAGAGTAAAACAACTAGAAATTTCCTACTATTATTGGCGCTGATTAAAGACATATCCTAAATTGGCAACGGTATCGTTCACATGCTGCTCAAATGTCACGTAATAATGATAGAAAGGCAAACAATAATGTTGCCAATTCGTGATACCTATGTTCTTTATCTGCACCAGTTCTATGTATTTTTGTAATAAAATTTAGCAAGGCAAGATACCTACAGTTACATACTTACAGAAAGACTAATTTATAAATCTACGGTAAAGACAAGGAACAATAAAAAACATGAAGCATAAACATTTTGTAGAGCGAATATTAGCTAACCTTTAATATGAGTATTGTTTCAAAAATCTCCGCCTAACTTATGATATAAGGAGGTATGAGTGTATATTGTTTGAAAAGTCAAATGAAATAAAAGCCCACTGAAACTTTTTCAAGTGCTCAGTTGAACAACCAACAGAAACAATTTCATGTTATTTTACGAGCCCCATAAGAAAGCTTAATGCGTAATCCAATTCAAGTCTCGGACCTTTTAATCTTACGTTCTGATGAGCCTCCGAAGATATAAGTAGTTCAAAAGCAGTATTTTAGTTTAACTGCTGTTATGACTCCAAAGAAGTGTTCATGCGGCGAGAGAGCATTTTAAAAAATGATCGAGAAAGTTCTGGTCTGGAGTAACATGCAATGTTTTCATTGCTTGATATTATTTATTTGCATGTAAAGATACCTACCTATCGCTGGCCAAAGTGGGATATGCTTCTTGATAATACGTACTCAAAAGTAATTGCAGTTTTCTTACTTATCGCTTGGGAATCAAGATGATAGACTCAATGAACCCTGGTATCAGAGTCATAGAAATCTGCTAAGAAACCAGTAGGCTTCTGTCAAGCAAATATCTACCCATGTAAGGCCTAAGTTAAGAGGAATACTAAGATCTCTAGTGATCTAGTCAACATTGTCGTCTTGTGCCGGTAAAATGGAAAATCAGGGAAAGATATCTAAAAACCTCAATCCATCAAGATTCCAAAGAACATGGCCGCAATGAACGATGAACAGAGATTTTCGTCATCATCATTCTCAAGAACGATAAGCGTAAAAGCAATGGAATAATAGCCGACCTCGATGCTAAATTACATATGAAAAGTCATGAAAGTAACATGAAACCAGATTAAAAGCACCGTCTCATCTTTATTAAGTTATTAAAACTTAATTTCGTGCAATGTTCGTGAGACACAGGTCTTATCGTGTTAAAGTCACTTATTAGAGGGGCAATAAAATATATGATATTATTATGGTTTTAATTACCTACAATACGTTTCTGAAATTGCTGCATTAGCCCAATTTTATGCGGCTCAAAGCTATATTTAAAAACAATTCAAAAGTTTATAACTGCCTATATGTCTTAGGTTTACTCATACATACAGAAAAAATCAGGGACTGGTAGGTAATATCCGGTGGGTTTGGACCTCAATGCCCTATCTCACTGATTGTAGATTAAAAAGTGTAGATCAGAAAACTATTCTGTTACTTTATTTTTACATGGCGATCACAGTCCAGTTTTTTTAATTTTATATACACGATCACATAATTCCCGTTTCAGCTTATTATTGTTTTCATCTATTTATTCGAAAAGAAACCCTAATAGGAATGCACTTACTCACGGATAAATCATTAATTCCTGTTCTAATGCTAGACCACGATTTCAGTAAAGTAAGGTAAGTAATAAAATTACCTTTATTCTTACCTACCTCATTGACTCTTCTTAGAATTCTATAATTTACTAAATAAACGGCTTCTTTTATCTTTAGCCCCGTTGCGTGAATCACAGTTTTATTAACCTCTAGTTAAACTCACCGCGTATCTAACTCGCCAATCAGCTTGCCAATCACTCTGATTTTACTGGCCAAGCGTGAGGCATAAACTCACTGAATAGCTTAACCACCGTAGTAGGGTAGTTCAATCTTAAGTAGTAAAGTATTTATCTGTTTTAGTGGCGGCTCCTGTTGAAAGGTTTAAGAACACAATTAAAGCTTTCATTATTTCTAAACAAGGGGGCTTTCAATTTAAATTTCTTTATGCTCGTTCGTGCCGTACTTTAACTTGGTGTTTCACACAAATAGTTAAAGCATAAATAAGCCATAGTATCAAAACGTGACCCTAGAATAATTTGTTTGAACACAAAATCATATTGCAAAAGGATTTGGCGAAATTTTACGACCAGCCGCCTGCCCGACGTCAACTCTCCTTGGGAATGCTATCGTAGGTGGTATTACCGCAAGCATACGGTTGACCATGGTTGGCAGATATTGTAGCCAAGGCCAAAAACTCTATGTCGCCTATTACGGAACACCCTGATTAGAATAGGGGTGGCAGAATTTTAGCCGCTACCACTCGGCACAGAATACGACTACCCTAGAATAAAAGTGCAATACAATATTTGTCAGACGTTCGAGTCCTTTTTGTAACGGAGGTTCAAGTATTTTCATTTGATTGCGACGGAAACTATCTACGTTCATAGGAAAAGTTCAATTCTACCTATAGACTGCTACAGTGTAAAAATACGACTGTATGCGAGTATATTGAAAATATTTTTAAGTAGTTTATATAACAAATTACGGACATAAATTGTTACCCTTCCTGACGGCGCTTAAAAGATCCGAATCCCACAATATCCACTCCGCAGGTGTCAAAACCTTAACATTCTTCACGGATGCCTAAATCCTAAGATGAGTGCAATTATTAATTTCGTATGCTTCCAAACCTTCCAATCCAATATCGTCTTAAAAGGTAATTCCAGATGGCTCTAAAACATTATTCCTGAGCCCTGTAATATCGGCACGGTTAATTGCAATGTAAATATAGATAAATAAGCTACTACTATGACTAGTTAATTAAGCTATCTGAACGAACTGGAGTTATTTTTTAGGTCAAGTTGAATTAAATGCAAACATTGAAATTTTTGAAATTATTTTGTTTGGAGTAAAATATTTTTATTTTAAAAGAAAATATTTTAGTTGATACTGCTTAGTACCTGCTTTCTATAATGTTTTTCCTTGTGTACATGATCGACTTGGAGCGTTGTGGAACAACCCGTCTTAAATAAAATTATGCACGCTCGTTGCCTGATGATGTTGTTAGCGGCGTACGTTTTTGTCACATTTGATTTGAATAACACTCTTTTGTGGCGAAATGTAATTTTTATTTTGATGAATGCGTTCACGTGTTAGCTCTCGTTTTTGACGCCGACAACAAATATTTTCTTAAGATCATTCGTGATCGTGAAGTCCGTGTTTGATTGTAGATTTATGTGTTTTGATCTCATGTGATTTATTTTGGTCACGATAAATTCCAAAGCAATTTTGGTTCTCGTTGAAGTAAGATGAAGTTAGTTCGAACTCATTTTCAAACGTGTTCAAACATAGAATTCTCAATTTGAATCTGTCACAAAAGCAGCGTTGTTCAAATTTTGCCTACAAAAACTATATCCTTTCCCGCCGCAGTATCGAGACTCTATAGGCATTTCACAGCCACAATCTCTCCCACACATCGTGCACCATGTAGTCACTGTCATCCAATGTTCCAACAGCCTATTTACAAATTACCGTAGTTAAAATCTCGCAATGCGTCAACGTCAGCCGTGATAATTGTCGTTTATTGATCGCGTCCGTTTATATTAACAGGCATCGCTGTCAGATCGGCGTTTATAGTCCATAGCGCATGACGTGATGTTCGCGATGTGTCCGCGATACGGACGCCGACGACACTCTTTGATCAATGGAGGTGCCTACTTGGTGACGGGAGAGACAGACGCGTAGGCGCGCGGTGAAACATCCAAGACGAAGAAGAGAAGCTGCGGAATTCTTGCATTCCATTAGAGGTGATTGAAATGTGAGTAGGTTACTTTTTGAGGCGAGTCAAGTTCACGACTTTCACTTGATAAGTTAGCAACATGAGCCAGCGTTTTTGGCACTCTTTGATCAATGGAGGTGCCTACTTGGTGACGGGAGAGACAGACGCGTAGGCGCGCGGTGAAACATCCAAGACGAAGAAGAGAAGCTGCGGAATTCTTGCAATACATTAGAGGTGATTGAAATGTGTGTAGGTTACTTTCCGAGGCGAGTCAAGTTCAAGACTTTCACGTGATAAGTTAGCAACATGAGCGTTTTTGGCACTCTTTGATCAATGAAGGTGCTTAATTGGTGACGGGTGTGACAGAACACGCAGGCGCACGGTGAAACATCCAAGACAAGCCGCGGAATTCTTGCATTCCATTAAGGCCTAAAGAGGTGATTGAAATGTGAGTAGGGTAGGCGAGAATTACAAGTAAAATGATATACCATTCATTATCCACCATATTTTCATACAAATATGGTTTATTACAAACGGTTTGCCAGACGCATCAGCTAGCGCAAAACTGTCGCACAACGCTGCATTGACTAATTGTGTCTTTCAAACAATTTGACATAAATCAATTGCACGAGAATAAGGTCGAAATTAGTATTGTTCTAACCTAACGCATGCGTTACGCAGCGCAAAAATAACGCACAAATGGACGATACATAACATGACATTGTGTTGCTCGCCTTACTTTCCAAGGCGAAATGGCGTGGACTTTGGCTAAGTTCGCGACTTTCACGAGAAGTTAGCAGCATTTGCGTTTTTGGCACTCTTTTTGATCAATGGAGGTGCCTACTTAGTGACGGGTGTGACAGACGCGTAGGCGCGCGGTGAAACATCCAAGACGAAGAATAGAAGCTGCGGAATTCTTGCATTCCATTAGAGGTGATTGAAATGTGAGTAGGTTACTTTTTGAGGCGAGTCAAGTTCACGACTTTCACGTGATAAGTTAGTAACATGAGCGTTTTTGGCACTCTTTGATCAATGGAGGTGCCTACTTGGTGACGGCTGTGACAGAGGCATAGGAGCGCGGCATGGATGGAGCGCGGTGAAACATTCATTCATTCATCATTGCATTCAATCGGGGCTTAAAGAGGCGATTGAAATGTGAGTAGGTTACTTTACGGGAAGAATTGGCGCAGACTTTGGTCAAATTCACGACTTTTATGTGATAAGTTAGCAACATGAGCGTTTTGGCACTCTTTGATCAACGGAGTGCCTGCTTAGTAACGGGTGTGACGTGACACGCGTAGGGGCGCGGTGAAACGCGCAAGACAGCAGCGCAATTTTTGTATTCCATTAGGAAGTGCGGATGGTTGAAATGTGAGGAGGCGCCTTTTTGGGGAGAATAAATGTCTTGGCTCAACGTTTTGCAAAAATGTCGAAGTTTATTGGCTGATGATTCTGATGAAAGAACAAAGAGGAGGTAGCATGAAATAAAAGTCACTAACTAGTTCTTTCTGGACTAAAGTACCTAATAGTCAAAGGATATCAATCTCGCTCGTTTTTTCGCGACGCTGGACACGGAAAACGCCTGTCAAGTACGCGGACGATCCATTACATATCGTGGGAACGACACAATCTTAGTCTGAAGATGTTTCTCACACGCACCATATGATTCTGCGGTTTTTTAACGGTCCTACTTTAATGACGTATGCCGCATATCAGGTCGTTGGATGAATCGTTGTCCCACACAAAGATAGAGAGAGCCGTATATCTATTATTTCACACAGCCACGCGGTTGTCATGTCATGGTCCTTCATTTTGCTTGCTAGCTGGCGAAAACCGTAATATCCCGCGCCATGTGTGCAATCCTTCTGAGAAATATCGTGGATTTATAATCGGATTTATTACGTCACGTCACTCCCGCGGGAAGAGGATATCCCGGCAGTTCCATCACGTCAAATGTGAATGAGATTATTTTGAATGGGAAATGCTCACTGTTTGATTCCGAAGCTGATCTTAGCGCAGTGGAAGCAAATTAAAGTTATCTTAAAATCTAAAACTAAATGGTCGATCAGCCTCGGAACAACATTTGACTACGATTCGTAGTGCTCTTTACTATAGCTAAGTAAAATAAATTTAATGAGAGAATTTTGTTCCGGAAAGTTTCCGGCCGAGAAATTCTTGTGTCCAAAATCTACTTAAACAGGGCCCAGCAACAATTGCTTACCGAGCGAACGATGACGCCGTCGTTTCCTTGTAAGTCTAGTTTTTGACAGGAAAAATAGGTATCAGGTTTGAGGAAGACTTTTGGATTGGGACTTAGGTACTAGACTTACTGTACCCGGGCACCAGCTCGCGTGGTACTCCGTCCAACAAGTTTCACAAGCACTTGAGTACTATTGTTCATAGTTCGACATCAAATAATGTTTAACACACAGTAACAAAGATTTCTCCGCACACCACTGCTCGCGACAGCAACACGTTTTACTGTACAATACGCGAACCAAAGGACACTGGACGCGCGGGTGACTAAAAGTAAGGTTATTTTTTCCGACGGCCGCGTGGTTATCGAACCGACTGACAATCAAAGCGCCGGAACCAAATACACTTGGTTCTCTTCCCCACCGAACAGGAAAACCACACGAGAACACCGAAAGCACACTAAATTACACCATTTATAATTACAATTCGCATCAACCAAGCGAGCGACGGCAGAGGACGTGAATGACAGGACAGTGTTGCCAGCACCGCGCGCCCATTTTATACGAAAACTAAACATTCACCCGCCCCGGACCGACCCATCGGTCCGCTCTATGCATGGCAGGCGTGATAATGTAGCTACTGCTCGCTTAAGGACTGAATCCCCCACCTGAACTTCTGCAACTCGAGGAGTGCCATCACTACCCGGAAACAGGTTGAGAATGCGCCCCCGGCGCCAACGCAGTGGCGGTAGGTTGACATCCTCAACCAGAACGAGATCCCCAATGCAGGGGTTCAGTCCTGTCCGTCCACTTAAGGCGTTGCTGCAGAATGTGCAAGTACTCAAGCGACCAACGCTTCCAAAAGTTTTGAGTCATTTGCTGCAACAACTGATAACGCGACAAACGATTGCTATTCACCTCCGTATAGGATATTCCGGCAAGGCGTTAAGTGGGCGGCCAATTAAGAAATGCCCTGGCGTCAGGGCCTCTAAATCATTTGGGTCTGAGCTGAGCGGACACAAAGGACGCGAATTGAGTACAGCCTCAATTTTACAAAACACGGTCGCCAGCTCCTCGAAAGTCAAAATTGTTAACCCTACAACGCGCAACAAATGCGTCTTAGCGGACTTTACAACCGCTTCAAAAATACCACCCCAGTGAGGGCACGCTGGTGGATCGAACACCCAAGTAATGCCCTGACGGGAGAGGCCCGTGCTGATGGCTTCTTCGTTCTCCTTAAGAACGTTACAATTTCTTTCATACACCGATCAGCACCCTTAAAGTTGGTACCACAATCCGACCTGATCAGCGCTGGTCGCCCTCGTCGCGACGTAAATCTCTCCAGCGCTGCCAAAAGGCCTCCGTAGAAAGGTCGGCCACGAGCTCCAAGTGGACGGCCTTGGTGGCTAGGCACACGAACACGCACAAGTACGCCTTGATAGACTTTGCGTTCCGCAGGCGTGATGCCTTCACCATGAAAGGGCCTGCGAAATCCGTTCCCACACCTGCAAACGTCCAGGCCTCCGTCACCCGGTCCGGTGGGAGATCTCCCATCTGTGGCTGCATTGTGGCTGCCTTCAAGCGGTAACAAGGCAAGCACCTAAACACAACGCTACGTACCGTTCGTCGTCCCGATAAGATCCAGAACTCGCGCTGTAGGATGGCCAATAGCGCATTACAGCCCGCGTGCGAGTTTTTCTCATGACGATCCCTGACTAAGAGCTCAACTAAGGGTCCCCTTATTGGAAGTAACAGTGGATGCCGAGCCGAGAAGGGCAGGCTAGCGTTCCGAAGTCTGCCTCCAACCCTGAGCATACCTTGCTCATCCAGGAATGGGTTGAGGCGCACAATTCCTCCCTTCAGCTTTCCACGTCCATCCCTGAGCAGCCTGACCTCCTCTTCAAAATGTTCCGCCTGGACGACTCTAACCAATGAGCATAGAGCCGCATTCCGTTCCGCAGGCGAGAGGACAGGTGTAAAGTTCCGTTCTGCTTGAGGCTTCCTGCAGTTGTTCACGAACCGTTTGATCCAACCTGTCACCCCAAGAAGTTTGTCGAGGGAGCTATACCGTTCCAGCAAGAAGGCTGGGTTAGGCTTCGGTACGAGTTGCCCCACGTTCACTCGCAAACCTCGATCAGGTGGCCCAAGCGGCGCCCTGCACTCGTTGAATGGCCATTCCTGCGGCGACTCAGTCAGCCATTGAGGTCCCCACCACAGTGGGTGACTCACCAAATCAGGTGCCCTGCACCCGCGCGAAGCGCAGTCCGCTGGGTTCCATTCTCCCGGTACGTGCCTCCACACTAACGGAGTTTCCGACCCCGTAATCTGTGACACCCGATTTGCCACGAAAACCTCAAGTGTATGTACCGACGTCTGCAACCAACACAGAACTATCCGACTGTCAGTCCACGCGTACACCGTTTCATCCAAGTTGATGGTACCACGCAGATTGCAGGTTACATGATTTAGCAAGCGCGCTAGAAGAGCTGCCCCTGCCAATTCCAATTTGGGGATGGTCCATCTAGTTCTGACTGGTGCCACCTTACTTTTGGCCATAACCAGACGCACGTGCACAGTTCCCGTTGAACTTGCTGTCCGAAGGTATACAGCTGCCGCGTACCCTCGCTCCGAGGCGTCACAAAACCCATGTAGGGTAGCCTTACATCCCACCGATGGGACTAACTTGCGGGGTATCGCGATGTGCACGATCCCTGGTAGGGTGGTCACAAACTTGAGCCAATCCTTCAACAACTCTCCGGAGAGTTGGTCGTCCCATCCTAAGTTGGCTAGCCACAACCTTTGTAAAAGCACTTCGCCATGAACGTAACCGGGGCGATCCATCCGTTAGGATCGAACGTTCTAGCGATTGTCGACAGTACCGACCGCTTAGTCCAAGTTTTCTCCAAAGGTCGGGCTCGATCTTGTACGTGAATACGTCATGCGTTGGCCTATATTGCACCCCGAGGATGCCCAACGTGTTTGGATTGTCCGGGTTCTCAAAGAGGTGCGGGTCCTGATGGAACTCGCCTGGCAAACCGGCCAGGAGCTCTGGGCAACTGGACAACCATTTCCGCAACTCGTAACCTCCTGAACCCATGATCGCGATCAACTCGTCTCGTAGAATTAGCGCCTGCTCCACGCTATCAGCACCCGTGCAGATATCGTCCACGTAGACGTCGCGATCCAGTACTGCTGCGGCTCGAGGGTATCTTACCCTTTCCTGTGCGGCCAACTCTCGCAGCGTACGTACTGCCAAATACGGACTTGGCTTAAGTCCATACGTCACCGTGTTAAGTTCGTATGTGACCATCGGCTCATCTGGGCTCTCACGCCACAAAATCAGCTGATACCGACGGTCATCCGGATGTATCATGGTTTGGCGAAACATCATTTTGACGTCTGCGACAAACGCTACCTGGTGTAAACGAAAGTCTGTGAGAATGTCCACAATGTCCCGGTTCAATTTAGGACCCGCGTGCAAACATTGGTTCACAGACACACCATTCGAGGTAGGAGCAGAACCGTCAAACACCACCCGTATTTTCGCCTCAGGTGACTTCAAGACAGCCAGGTGTGGAATGAAATAATGCTCGACACACCTCCAATCCAGGCTGGACACCGACATGTGGCCCAATTGAATATATTCCCGCATGAATTCTATATACTTCTGCCGAAGTGCTGGGTCTCGCCTCATCTTCCGCTCCATTCCGAGTAGTCTCCGTTCCGCGAGCTGTCGCGAACTACCCAAAGCGGGGCGGTTTGGGAGAAAAGGTAGTCTGGTCACGAATCTGCCTGACGGGCATCTCTCAGTGTTGTATTGATAGAACAACTCGCACTCGTCATCCTCTGGCTTCCGTCTGTCCGCCGTGGGCGGCTCTTCAGACTCCCAAAACCTCTGCAGCACCTCTGACAGCACACTACCATAGAGGACCGGATCCCCTTCTGGTAGGTCCTGAGGTCTCCAAACTGGGCCGAAAACAACATACCCCTGTGGTATCTACGGCCACCAAACCAGTTTCCTGGAGTACCTTCTTCCTACCGCACCATAATCTCCCGAGGACGTCTGACCCGAGAAGTACGTCCACCGTACCAGGAGTATCAAAATCAGGATCAGCTAACTCCAACCCTGTGGTTAACCCTCTTACCGTTGGTGGTAACCTAACCTGAGGGAGTTTCCCAACCACTTCATCTAGCACCACGGCTGAGACTTGATAGCTGACCCTGTACATGTGCTACCTAATGTGAACTCAAAGTTCGTCTGACCCCGAATGTCAGGCACATTTAGGCCCCGATGCCTACAGCTTCATCCTCACTTGGCCGTACATTTAGGCCTAGCCTACTCACCAGCTTACTCGATACAATACATCCCTGAGCCCCTGTATCCAGTAGGGCTCTTACTTGAATGGTCCGGCCACCGTATCCCCATACCCAAATCTTAGCCGTTGGCAAAAGTACCGTGATTGGACGGGGAGCCGAAGCTGATGAGTAGGCGGCGATTACCTAGCGGGAATCTAAACGCGGTGAGGCCGCGTCCCGCGGGGTTATCCCCACTACCCAAACCTGTGTATGGGTCCCACTCCTGCTGGTAGGGAGGTCTGCCCATAAAGGCCATGGCTGGAGTTCTATAGTACCCCGACGGCAAACGTCCGTACCGAGGTTGCGCCTGTAGCCGCGGGTACTCAGGCATAGGCGGAGGCATGCGTGGGTCTTGAGACCCAACCAGGTGGCTCAAGCCCGCAGAATACTGCATGTACCCTGGTGGCTGCCTAGTGCCCCCTGACACCCGCCCGTTGGATCCCGTACCTGGGATGGGTGTCCTTGGCCACGTTCCTGTGCCGCCTCCCCAATCCGGCACCTGCTGCCGTGGTGGGGATCGTCCCCACGTCCTTGGGTAAGTGGGCTCCGTCTGTTGACGTCCCCTGCCTGTCCCTGTGACCGATGCGGAGGTGGGCTCCTCCTTGGAGGGGGGGAGCGTTGCTCCTCCCTTGGTGGGCAGGCTCCTTCGCTGATCCGATCCAGCGCTGCCCCGGCGCCTCCGGAGCGATTCATGCAAAGCAGCGGATGGTGTGCACCCTGGCAGTACCTACAGTTGGTGCTTGAAGGGCACTCGCACCTGATGCGGCCCCAGGCACCGAAAACACCAACGCCTCTGCTGTGCCACACCCCGTCTCCTCTGAACCCGCTGCGCAGCAAACTCCTGACACGCTGCCACCCCGTGGCCTGTCTCCCTGCAGTAGGCACACCCTGATTCCAATGCGGTGTTGTACCGCCTGGGTTGCCCACTGTTGCCTCCTCGCGCCGATGCACCCGGCCGTTCCGGGTGGCGAGGGGCAGAGGTCTCCTTGCGAGGGGCTTCACCAGCCTGGACGTCCACTCGCCTGCTTTCGGCCTCGAGGAACGACTTCAGATCCTCGTAGGTCGGGAGGTGGTCCGAGGACTTGCCCCATGGAGCTGCTCGAATCGAGCGACCATTTCGCTCGGCAGGCGGCGAAGCACTGTGTGGACCAAGATATAACCGTAGCCCGCCACTGGCAAACCCTGTCGCTCTAGTGCGCTGACCGCGACACTGACTGGGTGGAAGATTTTCTCGCGGAGGTCCGTACCTCGCGTTATGGTTGGTATTGACAGCCACTGGTCTAACAGCCTGTCTACAATCAGGCGCTTGTTCCGATACCGGTCGGTAAGGATCTTCCACGCCACCTCATAATTGCTATCCGAGACAGCCAAATGCGTCAGCAATTCATGAGGCTCTCCATGTAGCCTGGACATCAGCTGAGCCATCTTGTACGCCGGCGTTATGTCCGTCCGTGTGTGGACCACACTGCTATACAGGTCCTCAAACGCCGGCCAGTCGGCGTAATCGCCTGCAAAGACTGGAACCGTAACAGGCGGAAGAGGCACCTGTAATCCTTGTCCCACTTTACCACGGAATGGCTTTTCCTTTCCGTCACGTCGCCTAGATATGTCCGCAGCTGCCTGCGCAATGTCCTGTGCCAGCTCCAAGCACTGGCTTACATCGCCCTCAACCAGCTCCTTATCTTCAGGGTTAGGAGCTTCCTCAAGAAGCATGAGGCACTCTGTGAGGTGTTCCGACACAACCCGAACCCGTTCATCTGCCTGTAGTGCACTTTTCAAGAGCGCGTCCTCCCGGTCCTCGCGGCCGATCATTGCCGCTGTGGTAGTAAACCACCTTAATTCTGTCTTTATAGCAGCCTTATACCTGGCGATCGAGGAGCCATGGTACCAACGTTTACACACTCGACTTAATAAAACGAAAACCAATAAACAAATACCACAAAATAAATGTTAGTTGACTGGCCTAGACCTTACCGATAAGATACCTTTCACTAGGCAAACAATACAGTCACAAAAAAAACCGAAACAACATTTTCCAAAATTAATAAAATATGTGGGTAATATAAAAAACACGCTTAATACTAAATTACGGCTAACTATGTTGCAATAAAGCAACCACGCTCTGCTACCAAAAAATGTTTGATTCCGAAGCTGATCTTAGCGCAGTGGAAGCAAATTAAAGTTATCTTAAAATCTAAAACTAAATGGTCGATCAGCCTCGAACAACATTTGACTACGATTCGTAGTGCTCTTTACTATAGCTAAGTAAAATAAATTTAATGAGAGAATTTTGTTCCGGAAAGTTTCCGGCCGAGAAATTCTTGTGTCCAAAATCTACTTAAACAGGGCCCAGCAACAATTGCTTACCGAGCGAACGATGACGCCGTCGTTTCCTTGTAAGTCTAGTTTTTGACAGGAAAAATAGGTATCAGGTTTGAGGAAGACTTTTGGATTGGGACTTAGGTACTAGACTTACTGTACCCGGGCACCAGCTCGCGTGGTACTCCGTCCAACAAGTTTCACAAGCACTTGAGTACTATTGTTCATAGTTCGACATCAAATAATGTTTAACACACAGTAACAAAGATTTCTCCCGCACACCACTGCTCGCGACAGCAACACGTTTTACTGTACAATACGCGAACCAAAGGACACTGGACGCGCGGGTGACTAAAAGTAAGGTTATTTTTTTCCGACGGCCGCGTGGTTATCGAACCGACTGACAATCAAAGCGCCGGAACCAAATACACTTGGTTCTCTTCCCCACCGAACAGGGAAAACCACACGAGAACACCGAAAGCACACTAAATTACACCATTTATAATTACAATTCGCATCAACCAAGCGAGCGACGGCAGAGGACGTGAATGACAGGACAGTGTTGCCAGCACCGCGCGCCCATTTTATACGAAAACTAAACACTCACTTCGTAATTAATTATGCTAAACCTTCACTTGATTTTGATATTTGGTGTCATCCCACCCTCTTTACTTACTACTTATAAGTGTGAATTAATTTTACCATATTTTTTATGTTTAGTGTGTTGAAAGATTTAAATGTATAAAATACTAGCGGCCCGCCCAGCGGTTTCACCCGCTGCTACTTACCTGTTTTCCCGTAGAAATTGGCCATTACTGAATCTATTATAGTTGAGATGAGATGCTGGTGGTCTACATCAGATACTCCAGACTCTCGTGACCATGTGCCAGCAGAAGCGGCCCGTCATGGTGAACAACTTTTTGTATGAAGCCATGACCGTATTCCTTATAGTTTAGATGGGATGCTGGTGGTCTTCATCAGGTACTCCAGATCCTCGATGACCATGTGGCAGCAGAAGCGGCCCGTCATGGTGAACAACTGGGATGCTGGTGGTCTTCATCAGGTGCTCCAGATCCTCGATGATTATGTGTCAGTAAAAGCGGCCCGTCATGGTGAACAACTGGGATGCTGGTGGTCTTCATCAGGTACTCCAGATCCTCGAGGACCATGTGGCAGCAGAAGCGGCCCGTCATGGTGAACAACTGGGATGCTGGTGGTCTTCATCAGGTACTCCAGATCCTCGATGACCATGTGGCAGCAGAAGCGGCCCGTCATGGTGATCAACTTTTTTTATGAAGCCATGACCGTATTTCTTATAGTTTAGATGGGATGCTGGTGGTCTTCATCGGGTACTCCAGATCCTCGATGACCATGCGAAAGCCGAAGCGGCCCGTCATGGTGAACAACTTTTTCTATGAAGCCATGACCGTATCTCCTATAGTTTAGATGGGATGCTGGTGGTCTTCATCAGGTACTCCAGATCCTCGAGGGCTGACAAAAAGTAGTCCATGTCCGTCTTTAATATGCTAGAAATATCAGTGCTAAGTTTCGCAAAGATCGGTAAAGCGGTTTGGCTAATTTGAGTAACATCTGCTATATTTCCCGCTTTTCCTGCTGCTAACCTTTTTCCCGTGGGAATGAGGAATTCTCCCGTGGTAAAAAGTAGCCTATGTTACTCAGGAATGTTGTAGCTTTCTAATGGTGAAAGAATTTGGAAATCGGTCCAGTAGTTTCGGAGTTTATATAAAAAAACAAAAAAACAAACTTAGATTTCCTCTTTATTATATTAGTGTAGATAAATCTTTAAATCTGATAAAATAAGGAATAAAAAATCACAATTACCTACCTACAAAAGGTCATACCATCCACATTCACTGCACGGTACTGACAAGTGTATGTTCCCTATAGTTCTGCATAAAATGCATTTCAACACCAATGTATTTGACACATTTGGATGACGAAGAATTGTAACTATACCAACTATAATAATAGTTCCATACTCTGCATATTTTCACATAATATCAGCGAGTGATTTCTATCGAATATTTCTTACCATTATCGATAACCCGTCACCACTCGGTCAATCGCTATGACAGTCGATGAAGTCGATGACTATATTTGATGCGGATACCATCTTTTCAACTATGAGGACCCTCAGCAGGATCAAGACATGTCCATGAAAGAAATATGACATGTCTGAATATGTTAAGATATAATATAAGTAATTTGATTATGACACTTTTATTACATACTTCTGTCAAGTACTGTCAACTTCCTAAGTTTTTTTTAATCATCATCATCATCTGCCTGCCCTTGTTTTACGGAAAATATTATGTTAGAGTAAAAAATCAAAAGGATTTGGTAATGTTTTATGACTAGCCACCTGCCTGACGCCAACCCTCTTTGGGAGTGCTATTATAGGTGGTATCACCACCACCATGTGGTTGACCTAAGTCGACAGATATTCAGCCGAAGTCAAAAAGTCTACGTCGCCTCTTACGAAATATTCTGGGTGGACTAAGGGTGGCAGTATTCTTAGGCGCTACCACAATACAAGTATTTTTTAATATAGATATTTTTATAGGTAGGTAGTTTATGAAATGTATTTAGACCCGATTTGACTAAGTCTGTCAAACAAAAAATGGGTCTAATTATATTTCCTAAACTCTACCTACCACAAAGTAAGCAATTTCATTAAAAGATCTTTGACAGTGTATATTTCCATATCAAACTCTCTCCTAAACTTTGTCCTACCTAACCTACTGTCAGCTGAATTTGACAGAAATAGACATATTTTAATGCGTCAAGTTCTTAAACTGCTTTTCTCATATAAGTAGCTACCTACATTAACTACAAGTATGAGGAATATCTGACATTTTATTGATGTAATTTTAAAACAACAGCGTCAAGCTTATTTACGAATTGCTTCAGGCCGATAATAAAATGCTTCTGTTACAAATTAAGATCATAAGAGTTACTATTTATGACTTCGCGTGTTTTGTCGTTAAGCACATCATAAACACAGTTTATGTCTTTTTGGATCGCTATTTTCTACAGGTAAGGAATAAAGTTGACCAAATTATCATAAATGACACTGTTTCCGTTTTATAGTTCATTGTGAAGGTGTAACATGACAAGTATGGTCACCAACAAAAAACTGAAAATCGATGAATGGGTTATGCAGAATAATGTACTAAATCCTTATAAAGTTTTTTGTGATTTCGCGTCTTTTTATTTAAAGTGGTGTATTTTGCCAATACAAAGTATTTTTACTCCGCATTTCAAGCAGAAGAATGAGCACTCAATCCTACAGTAACAAACAACTCACTCACTCTCACGCTAACTCATTATTCTATTTTTAACCCTTATTAGAACACAGGGAGAATATTTCCCACCATACCATAACTCAAAAACACACATTTATTTATTATTGTCTATGGTTTTAATTCAAAAAGTCTGAACGCATCTATAGCCTATTATTTTTCACATTTTTATATATGGCAACACCTTTGTCAAAGATGCCACCTGTCAATGTCAAACGAACTTCAAATTGTTGGAATGCCTAAAATGGCCAAAATTTGCAGTTTTCTGGTATATTTTAATTGGTAACTCGGAAGAAAATTCTTTGTAAGTACATCTTATGGTAATTTTCAGTAAAAAAACAATTTTTCATTATGTTTATGTCAAAAAACGTGCGTAAGTTGGTATTTTTGGCAAAATTTTACCCTTCTATCAAAGTGGGAAATAGTTTCTCTATGTTCGTTTAGGAACTGACTAAGTGGGAAATTATTTCCCTCTGTCCGTTCCGAGAGATTTATTTAATATCTGATATATAAAAAAACACGGGAAAGATATGGGTTGAGGCCAATCTAAGCCGGCATCACACGGCATTATTAAGTAGGTACCTAAATTAAAACACTTACCTTCGCTTTTAAATAAAATAATTAACAAAATTAAAATAATTCTAGAAGTAAACCCGTAAAACACAACTAGTCATGCAGCGAGTTGAATTCGTGTGGACATAGGTAAATAATTTCCCACTTCTTTTTTGTTCTAAACGAACATAGGGAAATAATTTCCCACCTCAAAAAACATACTTCCAAAGGTTGTTTATTATTTTTATGAAGTGCAATAACTTTTAATAATCGAAACCAAGCCATAATTTTAGAAACCAAACAAAAATTTGTCGCATTCTAATAAGGGTTAAGGTTTCGATTTTCTAGTGATTGATACCAACAAGCAGGACAAAAACTATGTTGTGCGATTCAGTAAATGTACAATTATTAAGGTAAAATGTTACAGTCTGAAAAAAGCGAAACCCGTACTTTTAGACTGTTCGTGAGTGATTGGAAGAGACTGTGCCTAGTAGACAAAGCGTTTGATTTACAATTTACACCGAGCCGGAAAATCAAATATTTATTTTAGTCTTATACTTAGCGCAAACGCTGCGTCATCCGAATTGTCTGTACCTACGGACTAGCTTTGCGAGGACTTGCACTTGAGGTCCGTCCGGACAATCTGGATAACGCAATAGACGTCCTTAGTATTGATGGATGTACCAATAAATACTGATAAATATCCCCAATTCCTACCTTTATAATGTTAAACTAGATACCTACAAACAACACACAAGTCTTTAGCGTGAAAACCTAGAAACATCAGCGTCTGTATTTAGCAATAATCGATTTAATGGGTCATAACGACCCGTTTATAAGTGGACTAGTACACCATCATCATAGGTAGCAATGCCCGAAGCGCCGAGACGCGTGCCTCCGACAGGTTACAAAAGAAACAAGAGAAAGGGACAAAAAATACTGATCACTAGTGGTCACTCACTCTCGTCCTTGAAGACAAGAATCTGCACACTGATTAAAACTAGGTACCTACTATACATTAACATTCGTTCAATGAGTTCATTAGCTTTACTAATATCAGCCGTTTCTTTAGCGAAACAAGTGGGAGTACGTATGGTTATGTTATGATAATGTAATGACTTGTATGAGGGACCTACTATCAGCAGCACCTGAACCTTTCTGTTTAAGGGCACTACACACCGGGCCGCACGGCGTAGTCACGGCGGCGCAGCTTAGTAACGACGTGATCACGCGCGTAGAGATAACGTTGTATCGTTTGGAATCGTATGAGAGGCCGCACACCGCGCTACGCGAGTGACAGCAAAAGATTTTTTTAAACTGTGTACTACGGGTCAAATCGATTCCTTTACCCTAAAGATTAAGTGTGCTAAATTTCATAACTTGTCGTGTTACCCAGGTTCCTAGAGGCACCGGCACTCAGGGAACCGAGGTAACCGCAGGTGTAACTTAGTAGCTAGGTAGGGTGGAGTGGTCTCGCTAGCACGAGTGCCTGTGGCCCCGGGGGGCGTGAGTGAGTAGGTGTGGGTAGAGTGTCCTGTGTGTAGGCGCCCTAACAAGCCTGGTGCCCTCGCGCGTAGTGAGGGACCGCGGCAGGAAAAGATAGTAAGTAAAGAAATACTACTTTTATCAATTAGCCACGTATACAAATAACCTCCTGGTACGAGAGAAACCACAAGACGCGCAGGAACTTAGGTTCTTCAGGCTTGACGGCGGCTTGGCAGCTCGTCGTGGACGCTTACGGACGGCAAATCTTCTTGGCTTCTGGACTTGAAGCTTCAGAGTTCTTGAGGCTTCAGAACTTACTTCACTTTTCTTTGTTACTTCACTTTAGACTTTTTGCTTCTTTTATTATTTCTTAGGTAATTGGAAGTAGAGTAAAGACTAGTAAAGACTGATCTTTTGACAGCTTGACACGCCTTATATATGCTTGCCAGGCGTTCGAGAATGTTCTAGTCTTCTTTCTGATTTCGAATTTCAAAGACCTTGAGGTTTGCCAGTGGCCAGTCTTCCAGCAAGTTGCCAGTGTTGATGGTGGAGGTTTGTCGCCCTGATGATGTAGTGGTTTGTCCAGGTGACGAGGGCAGTCCTGAGGCTTCGGAGGGCTCGGAGGTCTCGTTTCCAGGAGGAGTGAAAGAGTGCCAGCGCGAGATAAATTTAGAATTGAGTACCAGGAGGTCAGAAATAAGAAAGAGGTAAAGGGCTATAGTATATTAACTTTTTAATAGAGAACTACGCGGCTCTATGAGATAGCCGTCAAAGTTGAGAGGCTGACATAGATTGACATCTTGTCACTATGTAAACAAACGTGCCATGGAATGAACGAGCAAAGAAAATATCAATGATATTTCAGGAGATATAAAAGGTAAATAGCGCATAACGCTATAAACTCTTCCCTCAGGTGCAGCAAGAAATTTTGTTAATTTATGTTAGAAATATAATTATTTTTTTAAAGCATTTTTTGTTTTGTATGGAAGCAGAAATATGCGCATATTATTTTGTTCTCGTAAATACTGGCATGCCCATTAGTAGAGCTGTAAAAAAAATTGTTCTACATGCAATATTCGGGAGAAAAACAGGAAAATACGTTTGTATAAATGGCGGAAAATTCTGGAATTCTACTCTGTTTGGCTACTCATGAATATCCAATACATGTAGACCTCTTCAAGGGGTAGTTCGAAGTGCTGCTGACAGTAGAAACATACGGAAACGTATTGTGTTGTAGGTACCTACTTATTATGTACTTAATAGGCTCAAATTAGCAGCTGTTATCGTTGAGAGTGCGAAGTGTAGAACAGTAGGTATGTCTTGTTGCTTTTGCTTTATGACTTCGGTAACACCTTCGTTTATTTCATATTTTTTACATATCTGATGCTTTTTGGCTCTTTTGGACAATTGAATTTTGATTAACAAGCCGTAATTTGTAAATTTCTGAAAATATTTTCAATACTTTCAACAGTTTTTCATTGAAATTTCATGCAATAGCTCCTAATTAAATAGTACCTAACTAGTTACTTATGATGACTATTGAAATCGTGCTTCTTTATCTAAACTCAAACAATCTACGTTCTTTTAATTAAATGTTTTTTATTTATAATTAATTGCATACCTCTGTTAGTTAAAACAGATGCAGGACTCAAAACAAGTAACAAAAACATACAAGACTAAGAATGTCGCAGCCAATGGATTAATTTTTTCATAGTTCTTCGACTTGGCTGGAATCACACGTCACGTCCGTCGCTGCGATACTTTAGCCCTGCGTAATGCATTTTCCTAACGCATGTGTGAAAATGCAAATTTTCAACTTTGACAAGCAATTGCTGGCGCTCCGTATCGCACAACTCGACGGATGCGACCAATGATGCGACTATCAAACCGTTCGACTTAAGAATAAGGTAGAAATTCGTATCGTCCTAACGCAGCGCATGCGTTACGACTATAAGATAATAATAAGGTGAACAATCGGTCCTAATGCCACAAAATAGAGAAGGTTCACTCGGCCGTCTTTAAGATTTTTGTGCCCGGCACTTGCTACATACCTACCCAGGGTTGCTACTGTCAAAAATTTCAAATTATAACAATTTTAAAACCGCAAAATCTGTTACAGAACGTAATATGATTTTGAGCCAATTTTAAATCCGAAAAATATGACGTTCGTATCAACCACCTTCTTAGTTACTTTGACTTCCCCTAAGATTCCGGTTATTTCCAGTTAAAATCAGTAAGCGCAAAATCGTCGCTAGTACTGAGTGAGCCATCCGTAGGTATAGGCGCCCTGCGCGCCGTTTCCCTAATTAGTGCGCATGCGTTAACGCAGCAACGATAGTTACATGTGAACCCCGCCTGGACACGATAAATATATCTTCTCTTTGATCGTAAATTAAAACTGGTTCATTAATGATCATAACTTTGAATTTATAGATGGTTGGAAACACGTCGATGCAAATATTGTACTAAAACTAGACGCCGATTTACTTTACTACTGAGATTCAATCAGTTTTATGGATTTAACACCATAAATATACGGTAGCGATAGATATGGGTGTGATAATGATCAAATTTTGCTGGTAAAATTTGCGCTACTGAATATTTTTGCTGGCAAGCAGATAAAAATAGAGATGACAGCATGTAAGCCATTTTACTACAAAGAGATTCAAAATACTTGTTGATTATATAAAAAAGAATAGGTACATACCGTTGATTTACCTATATACCTCTAGAAGCAAACAAGTCAGCCAATCTTTTTTTCTAGTTATAGTCGTACAAGTTTCACGTGGACGATTTTTGCCTTTAAAAAAACTTTAAATTTCTTTTTAAAATCCTTCGTTACTAATCGTCAAAAAATCCGCATCGCTTCCTCTCCGCCGCGGTTCCCGCTAAACTTTTCATGCTCACCTTTACAACCGAACAACTATAAACCCTTTATTGTAACTTAATTGGCCCTTAATCCGCACATTGTTTTACAGGGCCAAGTACTTTGTAAGCCACTTCCAGTTGTTGTCGAACATGATCTGGGGTGGTGTAAAAAGAGTTCAGGCCGGTTCGTCACGCATAAAGAACATGGCCCGATTTGTCACAGACTATTTATTATTTTAAAAAATATTAATTCTGGCTAACCAAAATCTACATAAAAGGTATCAAAGTACCTACAAACAGTGCAAGTATTTTAAGGTATGAATCAGGCCATGAAACTAAACAACTTTTTCCACTGAACATAGGACGAAATCTGAAAAAAAATATTGACTCTCCCATCCAAACTGACCCAGCCAGGCAACACCTCTTAAAATAATAGCATTTTTTTTACACCGTATATTAAACAAGCCATAAATTAAATTATCCTTGCAAGCTAACAAGTATGTACCTATGTATGTATAATCTCTTTAATGTACCTTCTTAAAACTAATACAGAGAACAAATTGAAATAAAACCAAGATATGGCACAAGTGTTGTTGCATTGGACTTCCTACAGCCAGATAGATCTATGATGACTGGTTAGAATGTGGATGGCGAAAACGGAAGATCGCGCCTTATGGTGAACCTTGTTGGACGGACCAGGATATGTATTAAAAATTTGATGACCAACCGAGACTGTGGCGAACCGGTACCCAGAATCTTAAAAAACATTGTAGTCTCGATTACGCCCGCAATTTAGCCGAGTTGGAAAAGTGGGAGTATAAATATTTATTGTTCCTTGAAGCTAAGAACGACAGGAGTGAGTGTTGTTATAGTGATACAGATCAATCCGATAAAGAAGACCTTTTAAATTATCTTCCTAGATATCAATTTATTGGTGAGGTATAATAAAACAGTAGGTATATTTCATGATTAAAAGGATTTATTGAAACTCTTTGTTTATATGTGTACCATCCGCAGGTATATTAAATCCTTATGTTAGATCAACTTAAACTAGGTATTTTTTTGCTACTCATTTCTTTTAAGCTTGAATATTTTGCTCTTCTGCTTATTACATTACTTTTTATGATATAACTCTACAAAATAAATTATGATAACATTGATTACGTAGGTTTTTATTTTGTTCTTTTACATTGCAAACTTTATTTCTTAATTCTTCTTTCATTTCATTATCAAAAATACCGCCCAAAGGTGATAATCATATGCCCATACAAGGTTAGGCCCCTCGAAATGGGGGCCTAAATCGAAATGGCTAGTAATTAAACTCGTAGTAATGTATTTCTTACACTATATAGATCATGGTGGCATACTTAGTTTTTAATTATCTAACCGTAAACTGATGGAACGACGCAAAATAATTCTTAACCTAAAATGGCATAACCTAACTAAGAATTTTGATACGAGTTATAAGGTGAAAGTATTTATACCCGCACACCCACAACGCACTCGCCGAATTTCGGATTCTTTGTATGAAAATCTGTGGAACCTCGAAAATATTGCCAAGCCGCACGCGCCTAACCGAACGGATTCCCAGCCAGTGCTAATCATAGACTATAATGCTGATGACGTCATCAGCGCACGCGGACAGTGTAACCATTTAAAAAGATTCAGTTTTTGTCAATGCTGCCAGACTGTCCCATTAACATTACCTCCCAGTAAAGTCTGCTGTTCACCGTCCGTGTTCCAGTTTTCTTTTCGAAAGTTTCGAGGATTTTGGAGTCTATGTCACTCTTAAAGAATAACCAAATGACATTTTCACATTTTGCTTATTTGACATTTGCCACTTTAATTTTAAGCTTTTTTGACATTTTAATATTTGAGATTCCGTCCTTTTAAATTCAATTGACATTCTGTTACCTTTACATTTGGACATTGGGACAAAATGTTTTCTGCTTCTTCTTTGCATTTTGTTACGTTTACATTCTAGCAATTTTACATTTTGCTACTTTGACGTATTGGCATTTTGCCTTTCTGCACATTCTACTTCCTTGAACAATAGTATTTTTTAAAAGTTGAAACAGCGGGACTTGTAATATGTTCAAAAGTTTTGTTCCACCGTAGAACAAAGAACGTAGAAAATATTCCGACCTGTTCTATTGTAGAAGTGATCAGTTGGACATATGGGAACAAAGGGAAGCTGCGTGGTGCACGGAGAAAGTTCTGCAGTTACGAAAGTTGGCTGCTTGAACGTGCCTCTGGCGTAAAATGACAGCAATTATTTAGTTAAAATAAATTTCCGAAAAATACACACATACGGCAAAATTACCCATTAAATTGGGAGGAAAGTACTCTCTTGGCAACACCAATTCTATTCGGTGCGGCTTTGCTTGCGGTTAGGTGTGCGAGGTCATCCGCATTATTCAACGCGTACGGCGAGTACGTTGCGGGTGTGCGGGTATACTTCCTTTTGCCAAATGACAATTTGATGACAATAGGAAAAGAGGAAATGCAGAAGTAAGCAGAAGTTTTATTCTCTATGAGAGTTTCAAAGAGTATGTAATACTTGCAGGGTAGTTGGGGTAAAATGGTACCTACCCCTGATCAGAAGTTTAAAGACATTGCAAAAGAAGTTTCCTAATACGAATTCGTATCACCCTATGCAGTTCCTGTGGCATGGTCTGTTATATTTTTGCCGTTTTAATGCCAGTGGCAGCTTGCCTATTATTATTATTTATTTAATAAAGTCTGCAAGTATATAAATCATATGTGATGACATGACATGACATGACATGACATGACATGACATGACATGACATGACATGACATGACATGACATGACATGACATGACATGACATAACATAACAACAGTCCACTGCTGGACATGGGCCTCCCCCTATCGGGGGGTATAGCCATACTCACCACGCTTGGCAGGCGGATTGGCGAGCGCAGTGCATGATGGTGCATTAACAGGGAACGCTGCTGCCCATTACCTGGATGAGTATCCCTTAGTCGCTTTTTTCGACACCCACGGGTAGAATTGGGGTGATGCTATTCTAAGCCGGCATCACTCGGCATACACAGGAGATTGTCTGCGCTGTAGTTGTTTTTACGCATCTTGGGTTCTAAAAACTGTTCCATTTTACCCTTATTTCCTCTTAGTTGCTCTTAGTACCTACTTTATGTTTGTGTCACAGATGTCAGCAGAATCAAGGAACCAGAATTTTTACCGGAATAAAACACAAAAATATACTTTTTAACATAAATTGTGATTCCCGTTTCGTCTGAAGATGATTAATATAAGATTTTGATCCAAAAAACGTATCATCTTTTTTACATTTCATGAGATTCTTAGCCGTTACCGAGAGGGGGGCCTAGATTTGATTATATCCTCTTTTACACAAACTTGTGGTATCATAAAACGATTCTTTTCCACGGTTCTTCTCACACGTCCATACATATCGTCTTCTATCAAGTGCTAAATTATACACTTGGTCTGAAAGTTTTTACCATATATTGCAACCACAATAGCACATTTCGCTACTGGTATTGTTTAAGCACCGGTAAAACTAGATCTTTTTTACTAAAAGAATACTTAAAAGCTCATCCACCCACTTGATACGATCAATAAATTTGACGCCCGTCGCCTCAAAATGATAGGATTCGTATCAACGAAATTACTATAAATCATCGTTTTGTTTTCTTACACCAGTTTACCTAGGAGCCACAGTAGCCAGCTTCTCAAATTTATGTGCTCAATTTGCCATTTACATGTATTTTAGTTGCAGTACTTTTACATGCCCCGAGGTGAGAAGACTATAAAAGCATCACTAATAAAAGTACGAGCAATGATCACCTTTTTTGTCGCCGATACCAATTTCAAGGGAATTTGATGTCCATTTTTGAAATGCCTATCAATTTTGTCGTATCGGAGTTATTTTTTTTTGCCACATGCGACGCATGTAAACAAGAAATAAATCGATGTAATCGGCGGAGAACAGCGTTGGAACAAATATCTAACGACGATTAATAAATGTTTATTGGCCACGCAATGAATTTGGGTCTTTACTCTAGCGATGGCAGGAGGCCGCCCACCCAGAGGTGTGGACATCTCTAACTAAATCGAATTATAATTTCTACACACACTTCGTATCACTGCCTTTACAACCATCACACCCCTTACTTCAATACGAATAAAGCACAAAATAAAACTTTGTAAGATTTGTAACAGAAAACGTTAATATGGTTTCAATTAATGTAGTTTATAGTAGATTAGTCGTGTTGACGGTACATAAAGAATATTTGTTTTACTTGTGCTTTGATGCAACCGCAGTTATGGTAATTGTAATTGGTTCTCATGTGAATCTCTCTTTTACATTCAGAAGTAATAAAAAATGGAATAAATATCCTAATTGTAGAGTTTGACCAAAACTTACAAACATGAATATTAAGTCATAGATAATTGAATGTTATTTCTTCTAGACGCTTCACAATTCATTTTCTGAAAATTTGCAAAATCTCTGGAAAATTCTGCTTGCGAAAGAAAAGTTTGAAAGCTTTCTTGAACAATTTATCCATTCCAGACTCAGATCTTGAAGAATCGACCTGAGAAAAGTACACTACCGAAAAAAGTGTGATTGATTCCATCTTCATGCTAAAGTACCATCCAATAAAACTTCATGAATTTTATACAACGACAACACCTTGTATCGTAGCATAAATCTAGAAATATTGACTTTATCAGAAATTCAATGACCGGATTATGCTTCCAGTTGCAACAGAGGTCTTGTAACTTTTTTTCTAGTACAAAGGAGCATGCGACACGCGTTAATCATTTATATCGAAGCATAGGCGCGTACGCACGGAGCCACGCAGAGTTCGGCATCCATTCCATAAAATTTATTATGATTTAAAACAAATAGGATCAAAGTCCTGCTGCGTACCTTATTTATACCAGAGAAAGTATCAAAATATTTCCAAAGAGCATTTTTATTGACTCGTACAAAGTTATCGCCAACACGATCTCTTCCAAAATGGTAAATGGCACCTTAGGCATGTTCACATGCAAAGTTGCAGTATCAATAAGGCGGCTATAAATTTGTAACTGGTCGATATCGGAGAACAAAAGGTCAGATCTGTGTCTGCTTAACGACTTCTCTATTCGCTGACACCAGTCAACCAGTCGACCAGTCAGTCAGTTAAGAGGCTTGTTACATGTTGCCTCTTGTTACAACGGGAACTGTCACTCAGCGCGAGAACAAATTTGCGTACTGCGATCAAATTTAAAATTCCTTGCGAGATCTACTGCAAATTGCTGGATGGGACAGGTTTGTGGGGATAGGCTAGCTATAAGGAAATGGTCATATAATATTTTTATTAAAAATATAATCAGTCAGAGTGTTACCTAAATTGGTCATAAGTAGATATTATTATTGAACTTGAGGTAAAGATTGGATAATGCTGGATAGTTTCAGAAAACTATTTGTTCATCTTCTTCAAACAGTCGATGGTAACGCTTTAAATATTCTTTAGCCTCGGAAATGTCTCTAGGGTCGGTAGCTTCCTGCAGGTCTTGGAGCGTTTATCAGTTTGAGCAATTGAGGTCGAATAGTAAATTTTATGTCCCACGGTTTAGACAGCTCAACTATTTCTAAGATGGCTGAAATAATAAAAAAAAAAGCTGGGTAGAGGACCTCATAGGATCTAGTCAATTTAATATCTTCATTCATCTTTGTAAGTACAGTAACGGACAGTATCCAAATTGAGGAACACCGCTCTGCATTCTTACAAACAAATCAAGCCAATACAAGAAGAAATTAAGCATCATTTAATCCGAACAATTCCTTCCGAAAAACGACCGCTCATTACATACATATTCGTCGTAACAAGGCCGCACGTACTCGCGCGAACGCGAATGTTGTTAGCGCGGAATTTGCATGCGCTCGTTAACGCATGCGCAGTGACGGACGTGCGTTGGCGCAAGTGATTGTTCTCAGGGGACAAGTAGCTACTTCAGTACCATCTCAAGAGGGCCTGGTTTGGCATACATTGCCGGCAATGGTATGGGCGTTATTCCAATTATACTCTAGTTTCTAGCAATGTATGCTAAATTTGATTTCAAGACAGTGATAGTGAAATAGTCACAACACGCTTCACGCTTCAACTACTGTTTGATAGAGGTGTGCTGGGATGTGTAGGGGAAGGTGGTATAAGACGGGGTCTTTAAGGAAAAACTGTAATAAAACAAAGATCTATAATGCTAGGAATTAGGAACTTTTATTGAGAATCATTCAGTCTTTTTTCTTTCATATGCTAATCAACAATAACTCAAAAATAAACAACTTCTTATAAAAAAAAAAATAAAAAATTAAAACACTGTTTTGCCCCATCTTACCCCCACCCATGGGGTAAGAAGGGGTACCCCCTGAGGCATGATGGGGTACAGATTTCTAGTAGAATTCTTCTTCAATCAATCGCTATCCTCACAATTGGGACAAATGTGTACAGCCTCATCATCGTTGTCTTCAACGCCTGCACATCCACAGTGCGCCCATTTCCCACACGCTTGGCAAGTGATCCATCCCTCATTCGATTCGGAATACAAACCCTGACAGTATAAACACTCAGTGTCATTACTGTCACTCTCTGACTCTGATTCCACTCTTTTTTTCGGTTGCTTCTTTATCTTTTTATTGGTTTTCTTTAATTTCTTGGGCTGGGTTTTCGGTTTCTTGCTTTTTTGGCTCTTTTGGCGTTCTTCTAGTTCAGCTTTGTACGGTGATTCAGTAATTATGGCAGTTTTTCCTCTTCTACGGACCTGCCTCTTTCTTTTCTGAGTCATACGTGGGTAAGGCATCAGTTGTTTCGGGCTTACTAAATGAAATGATGTTTCATTTGGATCAGATTGACGGCTTGTTGAAGGCTGTTATAATATACGAGTCCCTGCGGAATGCAAAGATGTAGAACCTGCGCTTTCAGGGATCGCAGCCGATGGCAATACTAATTCTGAACGAAAAGAATGGCTATTTTGAGTACTCTCCTGTTGAACAGTCTCTTTTTGAGCATTTGTCACCACTACAGCATTGTTAAGCTGTTGTTCAGTCTCTATTTGCGCATTTGTTACAACTACAGCATTGTCAAGCTGCGATGTGCGGCTAGGCTCACGTTGTGAAGATAAGGAGGGAGAGACCATCATATGTGCTGGAGTCTCTGATTGCAAATCAGGAGCAGAGGTAACAAGTTGAGGTTCTTTTGCTGATGTTTCAGATGACGAGACGACGGTTGACTTTGAAGCTGCTTCAGCTGGTTGCAAGGTTGTAGTAGGCTTTGGTAGCGAGACAGATGATTCTGATATGGTGACTGCATTTTGGACCGAGGTAGATTGCTGCGGAAGGGTCTCTGTAGCTAACTGTGTTGCTTCTGTATTTAATTCATGCAAAGATTGAGTATCGGAACTACGAGGCAAAATGGGAACAGCTCCTATCATTTAACTTGGACCAGGTCGTGGTTGTTCTGCATCACTCAGTTCAACAGGCAACTCGATTGCAGAGTTTTGGGCCGATAAAGGTTCCTGTTGAACAGCTTCGGTCGTTTTACTCAGTGCCTGTGACTGATCTTCAGCATTCAACTCAATGTCAGTAGCTTCCGCAGCAATAAAATCTGCTTCAGTGAAAATTTGTGAATTAAAGGGTGAAATTCCGGATGCTCTAAAAGCGTTTAAAGCAGTTGTCATTGTGGCGGCCTGAATAAAAGCTTGTCCGAACAACTGAGCCACCTGGAATTGGGTCACTACTTGACCAGGGTTGGATCTCAGCCATGCAGTAACTGCTTGATCATAAAATACGCTTAACGGTCGCATGAAGCCGACATCTCCCGGTTGCAGCTTGTGGGTTGTGTGAGGCGGAAAACATATTATCGTCACTCCATGTTTCCGTGCTTCATCAATGAGTTCCACGTTTTGAGTGTGCGAAGCATGCCCATCTAAAAGAAGCATCACAGGATTTTCTTTGGATGCGTTCGTGAATTTCAAAAACTTTTGGAACCACGAAAAGAAAATTTCTTTAGTTATCCACCCTGAGTCCGAACATTCTGCCCAAGCATTTGGTGGAGCACCATATAAAAGCTCTTTCTTCATCCGTTTTCGGGGATATATGAACATTGGTGGCATGTATGTGCCTGCAGCGTTGAAACAAATCTCAACTGTTATCGTGGTGCCTCGTTCAGCTGAGGTCAAAGCACCCACTTGTTTTTTACCCGCCGCAGCAATCACCTTTGATCGAGTTTTTGGAACTACGGAGATTCCGGTTTCGTCACAGTTGTAGATCTTGTCTGGTGTAAATCCGTTCTTGTCGTAAGCTTCTCCTAGTAGCTTAAAAAACTGAGCCACTGATACTTTATTGAAACCTGCTGCTCGGGCGGCTGATGTATTTTCGGGCTTTCGAAGGCTAAGATTTGGATGCCTGTTTAGAAACCCTCTCAACCACACTTTCCCAGCCATCTCCTGCTCGCTATTAAACTTATGCTGTTTATTGTTACGAACAGCTAACTGATAGGCTAATTTTTGAAGTTCTGTCGTGGTTAAACCAAATAAACGAGCCTCCATGTCTTTTAAGTAAACGACCAGTTCTCGCTCCTCTTCTTCAGTAAAAACCGTTGGAATTGGGCCTAAGGGAACCTTGACGTTTTGAATTTGATTCTTATTCTGTCGTGCAAGTTTAACTTTGCGTTCTAATGGGTAACTGTGTACGCTACTATAATAAAATTCCAGAGGAAATTTTAAAGTTAAATGATAAGCAATTTAAAATTAAAATAAAGAATACTTTATGTTCGAAAGCGTATTACAATACTGAACATTATCTGAAAGACAAAGATGTCTGGTTAGTAGCAACAGTTGCTCCAACACAATGCAAGAGATAGGCATTATTTAAAAATAAACTTATACTTTTATGATATGCAAATTGACATGTACCTATAGTGGTTAAATTTGACATTTCATACTTATTATTCTTAAATTTTTGACATGTATTTTTTACATTTACTGTAAATTTACTTTTTTTGTTATGTTATTTTATTGCTCGTATGTTTAAAGTATATTTTAAAGACGAAACAGTTAGAATAATCTACTGTAATATTATTTTATTTTGTTGAGCTGTTTTTGGCTATTACTATTATACTATTAATTTATTTTCTAACTTAGCTAGGGTCACATAGGGCCTAAAATATTGTCAACTTTAGAATAGGTGCACTTCTGGGCAGGTTTTTGGGGGGTTTTCCTGTCCAGGGGGTCCGGCTAACTATACACATGGAACACCTTTTTAAAATATTGACAGACTTTAATTCCATTTACTTGTCATTTACTGAGGCATAAAGTTACATGCTGTGTGGTTAGCCTGGCCAGCCCCGAGGCAGTGCCTTTATTTTTATTTTTATTTTTTTATCCCGCCCGAGCCGCGTATAGAGTAGGAACACAAATTGTAATAAAAAAGAGAAAATTTTTGCATTAGAAATTTTCTCTTTTTTAAGTTTGAATTAGAATGTGACTTTCTTAAAGAGAATCTTGTAAATTCCTACTAAGAAATAAATTATTGAATTATTGAATTATTATTGAATGTTGTTTGTGGGACTTCATAAAGCTTGCTGGCTAATTTATAGCCTCTTTTCCCTTCTAACACATCTTTGATCGCCTGTTTCATTTTATCCCACCCTCCCCTACCTGTCTTTCTCTTATAGTCTACGAAGAAAAACGAAACAATTAAGAAAATATTGTACGGGGGCATGATGGGGTACCGGTATACCCCATTATGCCCCAAACGATAATTTACCAAAATAATTTTTTTTTTAGGTTATAAAACAAAAGCAGCCCGCGTGAAACACCGCTCATAAAGGACTTAAATATATCTGTTTCACGAAAAAAATACCGCCTCTGCCTTGCTTGTCATGTTTTAAGTGCAGTCACGCAGTTTACTTACCCCAAATATTACATTAAAGGCGTAAAAAACAATAAATTACTCACTAAATCTCAATGCACGCACTTTCCGCCATGACACTTGCGGCACTAAAGATCTTCACGAAAAGGACGTCGGATGGCGTTAGTAGTCATTTAAAAGCGCGTTTGGAACATGATTTTTTCCTGGGGCCCCGTCATACCCCCGTACCCCGTCATATACCACTTTCCCCTACAAAGATGGTAGGGTCAGGTTAGAATGCTCATTGCCTAGAAACATTGTGAAAGAACTAAATACGGGAATATAAATGATTATTTAAATCAGGCAGGCACGTACTCTAAGATTTGATAGAGTTATCCACAAATAAGAGAGAAGGCCGGCGATTTTTAGATACCTGAAGCTATGACGTTCCATAAATAAAAGAAGAGCAAATATGTATAATACGTCAAATTGTTATGACAAGCATGGTTATTTTATCACACTATAGATACGTCAAGCAATAAATTAATATTTATTTGAATAACTCTCTCAAACATCATAAAAATCTTGTTAACAATGTTCGAATCAAACATTGTTATGATTGTTCAATTTATTAAAATTTATAATATTTGTTTAGTCATAAATCTTTTCTCTGCTCGCTCGCAATTCGCAATTTCTTTGTTGCGCTGATGTAAGGCCTCACTAATATATATTATTTGTAGGTCATCTCAGAAATAGTACCTAATGATAGGATTTCAAAACAATGAGGACGATTTAATCGTCTCAAATTGCAATTAACATGAAACCCTGGACTTCGACATACCTATACCTAGCCTTATTCGTTAAGTCTTGCGACACCCGCGGGGATGAAAGAATTTAATGATAAAAAAAGGCTTCTTAAACTTCAAAGGCTTGATTGAAAAAATCACTTATCGCGGTAATAGTACCGGTGAAAGGTTAATGCATCGATTTTACGATCGATTTGATTCGCGTTTTTATGACCCTGGATAACAGTGCTCTAAATTAAATGAGGATCACGATTTTCGCACTCCCTTTTAGAATCAGTTTGAAGATTGGCGCTTAAAGCAGATTCGCGAAAATATTTAAACTGTCAACAATGAGAAATATTTTTCCTAAGATATCGTAAAAAACTCTACCTAATAAATTTTCTACAAAACAATTTTATTGTAACAAAAAAAATAACTTAGCCAATTGTAAGAACGTGATCAGATATTTGTAGAACTATTTGTATTAACCATTGTCATAAACTTTCCTGTTCTGTCCGTTCTGTATGTAGGTAGGTATTTGTCATATTGTCACACCTATAATAATCACTCATAAAGTCATTATCATTTATACTCTACAATAACTGCATGTTCGTATAAGCGTAAGTGATGATTTTAAACACTTTAAGCGGCTATCATCATCATCATTATCACTTTAAAACGGTACAATATCACATTTGTAAGAAAACGATACGAAAGAATTACGTAGATAAGTAAGTTCTTAATTCATATGGACATCAAAAGATACTCATTAAGTAATGAAAATTCGATTAAATGGTCAGTTTTCTACTTACTACTTAGCGGTTCCAAATATGGACTTATCCTGAACCAAGTCACTTAAGTACGTACAAAATGACTTTGAAAATGTTGATAAGTATAGAAACAAAACCTATCAATTCATAGTATAAAATGAAGTCGCTTTTCACGTTTCTCTGTCTGTCTGTCGTAGAATTCGCTAACTCTTATATGTCAGGAAGACCTAAAAAAATTTTGACTTTCCATAGGTAGTAAATGCACACACACACACACACATCACTATTTTTCTGCTTTTCTACTTCTTTTGTTTAATTAATTAATTTTTTTATTCTTGTCATGTAACCTGATCCATCATATTATAATTTAAGCCATACTTACCTGTAACAAGTTTTCAATGTTTGTATTTAGAAGAGCGGGTTCACCCGTCACAGGTGTCTTTAGACACTTACTGGGTTTGGACTCAGCCTCCATGTACTATTTTCATGTATGTTTGCCTAATAAACATTTTTCATTTTTCATTTTTCATTTTCAGTTAGCTGATTCTGATTGTGATTTTATGTAGGAGACTAAAATTTTTTTACAGCACATGAGTAATTTTTTTTGGTAGGTTGTTTAATGGTCTTGCTGTACCGTCTCGATATTCGGAGAGCTGTCTCTCACACCTCGTAATTATATATTTCGACCCGGTTGCATGGACTATGATCACTGCCAAGGTACCTAAGTCTTATGAGCGTGGCAAAAGAACAACGGTCCAAAGTCCAAATTGGCCAACCCAGCCTGAGCTTGACTATACCATTTCTTTTTGATGAAAAGCTTTGTTTGTTATTGCCTGTTTATGCTAAATTGAACACTAGATGATATAACTTATTAAAATCTCATCTCCACCTGTGTTGCTTACAATGTAACAGCAATTAATTTCCTCTACCCCTACAGAGGGTCAGGCAGGACCGCCTGCATAGAGCCTCCCTAACAGAATTACACACTCATTAGTTCTACGCTTTGAGTATACAATAAGCAAGATATAGAGTGCGCGTACACGCGTACCGCTCCGGCCGGGCCAATGTGCCTCGATACCCACTTACGTCAAATGTAGGAGAAATAATAGTCCCTCACGCTAACTCGTGAACAATTTCATTTGATTTTCTTGTGATTGACACCGACAAGCCAGACACAAACTACGTTTTATGATTTAATAAATGTTGCTGCATCTAGAAAAGTAACAATTATGGCTCTAAAATATAGGTATACAGTCTGAAAAAAAAAGAAACCTTACATTGGTTGTTTATCAGTGAGCGGGAGAAACTGTACAAATAGTTTTGTCGCTGCCATTTTGCTACTGAAGAACACGAGAGGTTGAGTTCATACCCGTGCGAACCGTTCATACCAAGTAAGGCGCACTCTACATTTTGCTTATCTCTAAGGTTCTACGGTACGTGTTTGTTTGTTTTTACTATCTGTGGCGCCGGTCGGTGTAAAACAAACAGAATTGGTCACAGGGTATTACCGTAGTAAATTTTTATTGGGTCACGGGAACGGATATTGAGTAAAATCAGGTTAGTTATAAGTACACTCCTGCCTGCGGAACGTTTGATAAATATTAGAGGTAGTATTCGTATATAAATTAGTATTCGTATAATTATAAAGGATAATACCTGGTTGACCGAGATTCCTCGGTTTTTCAACTGATGGCGTTGTTAGTTTGCAAAAAACACGCCAAAAAGGGTGAATCAACGAGTTTTGGAAAATAAAACCTATCTATTTAACTTTTAAAGCACTCGCGATTACTTTCACACATAATAATTACTTTAACGAGTCTTATCGACGTCGAATCGCTCTTCACCAACGTCCCGATCAGAGAATGTCTAAAGGTAATCGAAGGCAGACTTACAGCTAATGGTATGTCCAAAAGATACATAACTTTACTGGAAAAATGTCTTGAGGGTAACTATTTCCTTTACCGTGAGCAGTATTACCTACAGATCGATGGAGTGGCAATGGGTAGCCCTGTAGCACCGGTTATTGCCAACATCTGGATGGAGTACTTCGAGGAGTTGGCGTTAAGTGCCGGTCCCTCGTCTATCAAGCTCTGGAAGAGATATGTTGACGACGTCTTTAGCATCATCAAAGGAGACATGGACACGGTAAAGCAGTATGTCGACTACCTGAACTCCATCCACCCAAAAGTCAAATTCACCTGTGAGGTTGAACGAGACAGGACTTTGGCCTTCTTAGATGTCAAGGTAATGGTGAGATCAGATGGGTCCCTTGCACATGCTGTATACAGAAAGCCAACACACACAGATAGATACCTACACGCGACCTCTCATCACCATCCGCGTCACCTACAGTCTGTAGTATCGACACTGACGAAAAGGGCTTACGACTTGTGTGACGCAGAACATCTGGACGACGAATTGAACCATGTTCATAAAGTACTGGTTCAGAACGGCTACAAGGGAGTTCAACGTCGCATAAAAAAACAAGAAAGCGAAGCAACCTGAGGTGAACAGACAGCCAGCGTATTTACCCTATGTAAAAGGGGTAACAGATAAAATTGGGACAGTGTTGAGTAAGGGTTCGATTAAGACTGTCTTCACTCCATTGTCCAAAATATCTTACTCTTTACGCACACCGAAGGATGTTATACCTTTTCAAAATGCAGGTGTATATAAGGTACAATGCAGCTGTGGTAAGTCTTACATTGGCCAAACCAAGCGTAGTATCAGTGAACGGGTCAAGGAGCATATCGCAGCTGTGAAAAACCGACAGACGCATAAATCGGCAATCGCGGAACACCTATTGTCATCTGGTGCCAACCATTGGATCGAGCTTCATGCCCCAAAAGTCCTCTCTGTGGAACGTCACTATTACTCCAGAGTGGTGAGGGAGGCAATAGAAATCAAAAAGAACCCCAATAATTTCAATCGGGAGGACGGATTTAAATTGTCTACAACATGGAGTCCGGTAATAGACAAAACAAAAACGCGCGATTCACCATCGGACCGATCGTCGGACATTGTGAGTGTTGTGTGCCGGCCTAATGTGTAATGTTTACAAACAATTTAAATTATTAAGACAATATGTGGGTAGCAGAAAATCTAGTTGCCCACCGCCCTGATGACAACTCGCTGCTACTTCAGTCTGCTCGCGACCACGACTGGTGCAACCCAGTCGAAACGTCGAGTGTCCAGGTAAATCGCTTATTTACCTAAAAAACTATCGCGATAAGACTCGTTAAAGTAATTATTATGTGTAAAACCTATCTAGATCGATTTATCGCCGGCAAATCCCCTATTTACGAAATTTCGTGAAAATCGTTAGACCCGTTTCCGAGATCCCTATTTTACATAAGTTGACAACTTATGTAAAATATCTTTGATATCATATTCCACCAAACGCAAAAATCCACGACTGAAGTTTAACTTGAAAAACTGACACTTGGCATAAAAAACAAATACTTTTAAGGATCAGTTCAGTAAGTAAGCTACAGGTTGTGTGACGAGCCACAAAGTAGAGGCTAGCCAATACTTACTGTGTGGACGAGCTGTGAAGCTACCTAGCGCTTGATTAGCAACAGTTTTAAAATATTGTAGGACATATCAATACGCTGACATTTAGTCTTAAAAGGGCAACATAACAAGTAACAACTACATGAGCAGTTCGACTACTGTACTCTATCTTCGACGGATCTGTCCGCAATTTGCCTTTGAATTTGCCGGCGACGGCGGTGAATGGTGATCCCCTTATCGTGGCCGATTCTGATAGCATCTACCGTGACAATTCCATCATTGTGCCGCCCATTAACGCCTATTGACGGCTGGCTATTAAAATCCCAATCAACACGCACTTATTTATCTGTCAATGGACGGCGAACGATTGGCATCACTGCGTCAGGTGTGGATGCCTGAGAAATTGCATGTTTAATTACCCAGAGGAACCGGGTGTCCAGTTTGAGAGATAGCCCGAGATCGTCTAAATGCTTGTGTTGTTATTTTTTTCATTACTTTTATTTTGTCACGTACTCAGCTGATAATATTATAAAAATATTTATACCGGGAGTAACGGAAAGGGTATAACAAGCCGAAAGGAGGTCAAGGTACTCATGAAACTGAACAACTTTCCCCATGGAACATGAGACGAAATATGAAAAAAAAATTTGGACCTCCCATAGTAAATCAATTAGCTGATCGGTGATTTTGTATGGGGGGTCCAAATTTTTTTTTCATATTTCGACCCATGTTCCATGGGGAAAGTTGTTAAGCTTCATGAGTACCTTGACCTCCTTTCGGCTTGTTATACCCTTTCCGTTACTCCCGGTATATCCTTCATTATATAGCTTTAGGAATATACCTATACCTTTATCTATGGGGGCTATGTTACTAAGTATAGGAGAAAAAAATTACGGCATGATGAAAATGTCAAATCAACTAACTTTTCACTTGCTATGGTAACTCGAAAAATTTATACCGACATTGGCTCCATTGTAAAAGTTGTTCAGTATATTCGTCTTCGTCGAGTCGATGGCAACAGATATTTTCTTTGACCAATATTTGGCAATAGACCAGTATATTGAATCATGATCTAATCATGCCTGCAAAGTTTTCGGTACATCGGTACACCCCGTATATCTGTGTGTGTAGGTACGCATGTGCTTACCTATTAGGTATGTTTGATTGACTGTGTTAACATACTTACATTATCTATATATTATTGTTTATGGGAATGCGCCCCCAAATTGCAGCGATTTAGAACTAATCGTGTTGGGGTGGTTCTGTACAAACACGTAACTGGCTGGGTGGACAATTTCCTACTTCCGTTCATAATTGTCAACATCAAAAAGCTCTATCAGTCCTGCAAATCATCACGCAAGGTGAGGTGTGGGAAAAGAACAGATTTCAAATATAAATTTTTAAAAAACGAAGTGTAAAATATGTCTATTCATTCAAAATTTATATTCTGATCAATATTGGAATATTACTAAGCGATTATAGAGACAATCAAAAATGTATAATTATTGATCTGTAAGTGTAACCTGGAGAAAGCTTGCTTCAACTTACCTTACTTATCTATAATGTTGTTTAATTTGTTTAAGTATTAATCGGTATTATTTTCTGATTTGAGTTCTTTTCTTATTTATTCTTCGATGTGTGCAGCACTTTTGTACGTTCTAATATTTTTTTCTTAGGCGTTTAGGCGTTGTGACGATTTACGATTGGCCTTACATCGTACCTACTACATCGGTTAAAAATATTTTTCCTATTTGATCATCTGGTCAATATCATTGGATTGAGAAACGGTTTTGTCATTGAAGTTGCAATAAATCACCATAATCGATTGACTCCGGGTAACGAAGTGATTTGTCATTTCACTCCCCTTACCTATGACAACATGGTCTGTCGCCCCTTGTGTGAAATACTAATAGTTTTCGCCACAAATCAGTGGTGTTGGTGTCAATGGCTAATGACCATGATCATGACCACAATGACTACAGGAACTCCATGTCCGTTGGTGCCCTTTCACCTCCTTTCATGGGGTTGACAATGTGTCATTTGTTTGTGATTTAATGACAGCCATTTTGGCCGTGAGAAATTCTGTCAAATAAGTATGATCATTCGGAATTTGAAATGAAACAAAATTATCTTCATCCTAGATCTAGGTTGCATTTGCAAAATAAAGTTTCCGATCTCATTGAAATATTATAAAACATGTAATAATGCGTATTTTTGGAGTCCGTTTAAAATGTTTACTACATCGTTTCGACCCTTAGCAAAATGTATTGTGGAAAAGTGAGCAATAATTCTTTCCACTTCCTCGAAATAAACGAACGCAAGACAGTTCCAAAAACTTACCGTGTGAAGGATTTTGGGTGGTGAAGGCAATAATATACAAGCACCCATTCTTTGCATGTTGAAGACACGTCTTATAACAATATTTAAACCAGCAGCTTTTTATTCAGAACGCGAAGTGCTTAATATAAATACGTGATAGTCGCCCACCGCGCCACGCAGCGCGCATGCGAATCGATGTAATGTTTTTATATTACAATATCATTTAAATAATTTTGTCATTTCCATATTTTTTGCCTCAATTTATTTATATGGATCATTCAGATACACGTATTGCTTTATTTCGAGTCATAATAAAGCGACGCGCTTTTTATAGCTTCATTCCATGCGTTTAATTAGTTTCTTATCGAAAAAGCATAAAACGAATGTGGGTACACTTTCACTGCGGTGAAGATCCGAAATAAATTTCGGTACGAGAAGTCACAAGTTATTCTAATTAGTTGGTACAAAGTTCCAATTAGTAAGATTCGGGATCGTATGCGCGGGCGCAGCGCAGAGGCAGAGCCGCCGCCGCCGCGCGCCGCCGCGACCGACCCGGTGGTTAACATAAACTGCACAGATAAAATTTAAGCCCTTTAATGAACTCCCGGATTGTTTTATTATCTTTCCTCTTAATAAACATTCGACTTTCAATCTCAACCCCTTCGCCCGCTGCGACTTATTCGAATATGCATCTAATGAATGATACCATCGCGAACTCGCGGTAAGCTGCAATCTTGATTTCATTAGTGTGAACACCGTTATCTGTTGGTGTCGCCGAAATGGGCATAATTAGTTGCAGTGACAAAAACAATAACGGTATATGTTTCATAATCAATATAATGAGCTTCGAACAGTTTAACAAAATCGAACCGAACCGGGTTCGACGAGACCAGGGTGATCAGAGGCGCCGATCGTGCAATAATAACCCTAATGATACCTTAAGGGAAAAGGTGTTAAAACCTTTATTGGAATACGTCCAAATTTTATTAATAGCTTTTTAACAAGCCGATGCCTCTCGAGGTGTTAACCTAAAGTTTTTCAATTGTTTTTTACAATGTTGAAAGTCCGTAGCGATCCCGAGTACCTGATTTAAGGAGATTGTAATTCAATTATTTCAAAGTGTGGATTATTATCGAGTTGATAGACGTTAACGCGGGGTTAAGGGACAGTATCGCTTCGTCTTCCACTCCAACAAACGATTCCGAAGAGTGATGGCATAAATTTAAAATCTCCCGCGACACTTTTGGTATAATGCATCCCCATCAAATATCAGCCGCTGGTTAAAATTATCCCGTTAAACCAATTTATTTCGAAAAAGCACTCGAGAATTTCGTAAGAATAATGATTCTCTGTGCATTGAATCTACATAATGCGCAACTACGGACTGCACTTGGGGCATTTTTAAATGCGGTTCATAATTACAAAGGAGATGGGCAGCCTCTTTGTTTGAGGCGCGAGGTCCCCGAAGCTCTGACACTGCGCAATCATGAAGTGCCAAAGCTTAATAGCCCCCTAATCGTCGATTCCTGCTACCGCTATCAAAATTCGGGTATGCCCGCAAGAAACCGTTGGTCCACGCCCCCGTCGTTTTGTGCCAATATCGATAATTCCAGGCTAGTGCTTCGAACAAACTCTGTCCATCGGTGAATTGTGAAGGGACCGATTTATTATTGAAATCAGGCTGTCTCACGCGCAGGCTTCCTGTTCTGAAATTGCTTTATGAAATTGGCGACCGCTCGTGCCACGCACGATGTTGTTAATGACGCAAAAAATTCGTAATCTTTACTTTTCAATTATGACCTGGGATTGACATTATGGAGAGCAATTTATCTTGCGCTGTGCTGTTTCATTACTGTATCATTCTTCTGTTTCATTCGTAAAATATCGACAGTGTAAATGGTTATAAAATGGTAGCGTTTATGGTAAGTTATAAAATCTTATGTTAGAAATCTAACGACATAGGGGTAGATTGAGGCTCAGGGTTGAGGGCTTAAGTAAAGCCCTTACTTAAGGGCGCACGTGCCGGTCAGTGCACACGCGCAGATGTATCGTGACACCTGCCTTGACGAACTTCTATCCTTTTCACTTTTACCTACACTGTTGTGTATTTTCCTCTCTCTCACACAAATTTTAATTCCGATAAAGCCGACTCCAATAGCTCAGTACCATGATCATAATAACCAATGCATACTACATTATGTGACCTGTTTCTTAATGATTGTTCTGAAATAGTACTTCGCTTCATTAGTATTCTTGAGGAGACCACTCTATGGTCTATGACCATGTTTATAGTGCAGCCACCAACATGTTAGGCAACTTGTTCTAGACCATGTCTAGTAGGCCTGTAATTTATACCGCGCTTGGCGATCACTCACCTACAATGGCGATCCACTCTTTTGTTTTTCAAATTCTTGCTACTAACGAAAAGAAAAACGATAAAAATCCTAATAGGCCCATTTAAAGTAAAAGCACGGCCCGGAATGTCCAATCTTAGGTAATATAGCCTTAATAGAGGCCTGATAGCTTTCGCCTGCGTCTATTAAGTTTTGCACTAACTTGAAAATGAGGTAAACAATTACTTCAAGATTAAAGTGACTTTCATATGTGCCGGATGATATTGCGATATTTTCCGCAACAGTGCTGAGTAAGAAAGTAGTTGAATTAAATAGCATATTACAGAAGCACTGATGCCTGGCCGCTAAACCGTGCAGTGCAATAAGCTGCAGTGTATCTAATGTCGTACACAATTCCTTTCGAAAGCAAAGAATACTAACTATAGCTTCTTGGGACCGGTGTTATCAAGAAAAGATTTGTACCTATGAAGTCGCATGTTTCTACAGAAACAAACTACTCCTGACCGTTATACCGTGCAATGCAGTGCAATGTCTTTAACCAATAACATCAGTGCGAAAAGATACCGCAACATTGTACGGCATGTGTAAATACCACTTAAGGCTCGTTCACATTCCTCCTTACGAGGCTTGCGTAAAAACGCAGCCGTAGCGAATGTTATAATAATACGTAGGGCGCTACAATTTGACCTTGATTAATGAAGGCAAAACGAAGGTATTTGACAATGGAGCAGCATGAAGCCTCTCTCGTGATTGGACACAGCACCACACAGCACCCGTTCAGCAGCGCTGTGATGTCGATATGTCATTGTGAAGTGGCCTTAACGGTCCACGTTTTATACCGTGACATGAGATTACAGTTTCGAGAGTTGATGGGAAAAAGGTTATTTTTTGGTAGTTTTTTTGTCTTCGAGTGGGACACTAAGTCGTCCAACGATCCGATGAACCCTGGTTTCAGAGTTTTTCGATCACCTACTGCAAGCAGCAGGCCTCTGACATGTTTTTGGTAGTGATTCTGACTGACTTTTTGGAATCACAGCGTAGTCTTTCTATCGCCATCAAATCCACCTACTACCTACCTATTTAAGGGGTCAACTTATACCTACTGATATTAACTTTTTGGTTACAAAGTTAATACAAACGAAGCAAGCGGAAAAAATTCACGCCGCCGGCGGGATTTGAACCCACGTCTTCTGACAAGCCGGGTCAGACGTGTTGCCGCTTACACCACGGCGGGCTCTGCCCGAGGCGGCGAAATTGTGATCCACTTGCTTCGTTCATATTGCTTTTGTCACTTGACTACTTACGGGTAGCTTAGCGCCATCTATGACTTTGTAGTAGAACTATACAGTCACTCAACTGACAACATTACGTATGTACAAGTTGACGAGAGATGAAGATTTTTTCCGATATGTGAATGTTTACTATTTTGTAGAATTTTTCCACAAGATAGTAATTTTTGAACACTTGTGTTTTAAGCAAACACTAGATATTGACGCGAAATTGTGATCCACTTGCTAATATCAATATCTAGTGTTTGATTAAAACACCAAGTGTTCAAAATTACTATCTTGTGGAAAAAATTCTACAAAAATAGTAAACATTCACAAATCGGAAAAAGCTTCATCTCTCGTCAACTTGTACATACGTAATGTTGTCAGTTGAGTGACTGTATAGTTCTACTACAAAGTCATAGATGGCGCTAAGCTACCCGTAAGTAGTCAAGTGACAAAAGCAATATGAACGAAGCAAGTGGATCACATTTCGCCGCCTCGGCAGAGCCCGCCGTGTGTAAGCGGCAACACGTCTGACCCGGCTTGTCAGAAGACGTGGTTCAAATCCGCCGGCGGCGTGAATTTTTCCGCTTGCTTCGTTTGTATTAACTTTGTAACCAAAAAGTTAATATCAATATCTAGTGTTTGCTTAAAACACAAGTGTTCAAAAATTACTATCTTGTGGAAAAATTCTACAAAATAGTAAACATTCACAAATCGGAAAGCTTCATCTCTCGTCAACTTGTACATACGTAATGTTGTCAGTTGAGTGACTGTATAGTTCTACTACAAAGTCATAGATGGCGCTAAGCTACCCGTAAGTAGTCAAGTGACAAAAGCAATATGAACGAAGCAAGTGGATCACAATTTCGCCGCCTCGCAGAGCCCGCCGTGTAAGCGGCAACACGTCTGACCCGGCTTGTCAGAAGACGTGGGTTCAAATCCCGCCGGCGGCGTGAATTTTTTCCGCTTGCTTCGTTTGTATTAACTTTGTAACCAAAAAGTTAATATCAATATCTAGTGTTTGATTAAAACACCAAGTGTTCAAAATTACTATCTTGTGGAAAAAATTCTACAAAAATAGTAAACATTCACAAATCGGAAAAAGCTTCATCTCTCGTCAACTTGTACATACGTAATGTTGTCAGTTGAGTGACTGTATAGTTCTACTACAAAGTCATAGATGGCGCTAAGCTACCCGTAAGTAGTCAAGTGACAAAAGCAATATGAACGAAGCAAGTGGATCACAATTTCGCCGCCTCGGGCAGAGCCCGCCGTGGTGTAAGCGGCAACACGTCTGACCCGGCTTGTCAGAAGACGTGGGTTCAAATCCCGCCGGCGGCGTGAATTTTTTCCGCTTGCTTCGTTTGTATTAACTTTGTAACCAAAAAGTTAATATCAATATCTAGTGTTTGATTAAAACACCAAGTGTTCAAAATTACTATCTTGTGGAAAAAATTCTACAAAAATAGTAAACATTCACAAATCGGAAAAAGCTTCATCTCTCGTCAACTTGTACATACGTAATGTTGTCAGTTGAGTGACTGTATAGTTCTACTACAAAGTCATAGATGGCGCTAAGCTACCCGTAAGTAGTCAAGTGACAAAAGCAATATGAACGAAGCAAGTGGATCACAATTTCGCCGCCTCGGGCAGAGCCCGCCGTGGTGTAAGCGGCAACACGTCTGACCCGGCTTGTCAGAAGACGTGGGTTCAAATCCCGCCGGCGGCGTGAATTTTTTCCGCTTGCTTCGTTTGTATTAACTTTGTAACAAAAAGTTAATATCAATATCTAGTGTTTGATTAAAACACCAAGTGTTCAAAATTACTATCTTGTGGAAAAAATTCTACAAAAATAGTAAACATTCACAAATCGGAAAAAGCTTCATCTCTCGTCAACTTGTACATACGTAATGTTGTCAGTTGAGTGACTGTATAGTTCTACTACAAAGTCATAGATGGCGCTAAGCTACCCGTAAGTAGTCAAGTGACAAAAGCAATATGAACGAAGCAAGTGGATCACAATTTCGCCGCCTCGGGCAGAGCCCGCCGTGGTGTAAGCGGCAACACGTCTGACCCGGCTTGTCAGAAGACGTGGGTTCAAATCCCGCCGGCGGCGTGAATTTTTTCCGCTTGCTTCGTTTGTATTAACTTTGTAACCAAAAAGTTAATATCAATATCTAGTGTTTGATTAAAACACCAAGTGTTCAAAATTACTATCTTGTGGAAAAAATTCTACAAAAATAGTAAACATTCATTATACCTACTGTTTTTTCTTAGAATTACCAAAATAAGTTGGTCCATTAAATGGGTAGGTAGATTTGCTGTCGATAGTACAAATATTAAGTTGGCAGTCGACGCCAAACTAGGAGCCTGCTATTACCATCTTCTGGCTTCGCTTTACATAAAAACGAATGTGTCTCACAGGTCAATAGAGGAAATTATTTTTCACCTCACCAGCTTGAAAAGAACTATTTGGCTGCGAAAATTTAGTCGGCAAAGGTCGTCTTTAACCATCGTTCGAAATTCAAATCACATTTCTCAACTTGTTGAGAAAAGTAGTGGAGAAAAGTAATTTGAATTTCGAACATCTAATTTAACACTAAAGATTTCAAAAACTTGTCATAATAAAGGCGGCAATTTCAGAACAAAAACTTCTAAATATTGACATTTTGTAAAATTTCTGAACGCATCTTTGATAATTTGTTTGGCGGGATTATTTTATAGATTAAATTCTAGGCAGTATAGGCACACCCTTCGCCTTGCCATAAAGAACAAAACCTTAAAAACGTAATTTTCTTACTGGTAGAGGTGAAAAGTTGTGTGTACCACACGAAAGCAAACACATTTACAACTCGTGCTTTTGAATCCCTCATTGAGCTCAGGATACTACTTTTGAATCACTCGCTACGCTCGTGATTCAATTTTAGTATCCTTCGCTACCTCGGGTTTCAAAATTAGCACTCGCAGCAAAAATCAACTTTGCTTTCTTGTTGAACAAATAACTAATAAACAAACCAGAGAGGCGTGTAAATTTTTAGTCTTTATTTACTGAAACTAATTTACTCACACATTACAATAGAACCTTTGTTATCCAGGCTTCCGAAATTCTTTTATTCCTTTTATTTGCCACGCCTTAAGAGGCAACGGCTCAAATTTTTTTCATCCACATTATTAGATACTCCCTTTTATAGCAGAAAAATTCCTTAATTAAACACAAATATGAATCTTTTCTTCGTGGTTAACGCCTTTTTTGTGAAAGGATATTGCCGCTCATCAATTTAATAACTTATTTTTGATGTGTAATAAATAATCATCTTTTTTATTGCTGATATAAGTAGAAAAACTTAGTAAAAACACGGTCATGTTCGTTGAATTTGGTGTTTACACTTTACACAGAAATGGGTATGCTAGTAACAAAACATTTGTGCAAAAATTATTTGTAAGTATAAATTTTACACAAGATTCTTCTTCATTGGAACGAACTTCATTAATGAACGATCAATCGTTTTATGAGAAACCAGGTTTTTAGTAGAAAGCTTTATAATGGTTCATTTACGACCGTCATCTGACCATAAACTTTAGAAGGTTGGGGACCACCTTCCATGACAAGGAAGAAATTCGCTGAGACGTCACATTTTAATTGATTATTATGAGGATTCTCATAAAAGTTTCTATAGGGGTGCGCGATGATAACCGTGGCTTGTCTTTCAATTCTGTTTCAAGTCACGGAAAGCTAAAGAACCATTTAAGCCTGCCAGTAATGGATTTAGATCTTTGCACGACTAGTCGCTTGAGTGTCGTGCTCGTGATCGTCGTCCTTTACGAGCGATTGAGCAGCGGTTTCTACGCCTTTGGGGCAGACAAACCCCTTAGCAATCGTGGTTGATTTGTTTAATGACGCCGAAAATCGAAGTTCAACCGCACGACATGATTTTACGAAATATTTCTACGTTTGACAAGATCTATTTTATCACTGACCATTGCCAATGTTTGTAGGTAGCTCTTCTTTAAAGTTATCAACCTTATGACTCAGACACGTGATATTTCCTCGTCGTATAAGTATGTACTCGTCGCCAACTCCCTCCATACTCCGCGGTATTATGTAAAGCATTTTTTTGTAGTCTCTACTAAAAGTTGTAAATCGTCTTGGCTTTGTTCTTTACCGGATTGAACAATGAATCCTCTTAAGCGAGGGTGGGAGTCAAGAAGGTATACCATTCATTTATCCACAGACTGAATAAATGAGTGATATTTTATCTGTTGTCTCAGATCTCAGCCACCGGGTAAGTGATGTCTTAATAATGACAAGAAGTTAAATATCGTGGGACACATCTCGAGACGTACAGTTTGACAAAGGAACACTGCTCCAAGTATTTTGTCACTGTTAAACTGATCCAATCAGTACTCGAGTATACAAGAAATTGTAGCTACAAAAAATGTAGGCTGACATCCGAAAGGGGTGATTCAAATAAAGGTATGCGATTATCTGATACTTACTTTTTGTTTGACAAAAAATCTAATTTCTATTATTTCCAAGGCATAGGTTGGTTGGACTAATATGTGTTGTCATGAAATAAATTATAATTAATATGAAATCAGTTTTCTTATGCCACACGCAACTATCTACTAGTTAATTGAGACAGAAACGTCTTTACTTATTGGAACGTGTAATTTGAGGTTTGAAGAAGACATCAAATCAATTGTTTTGATAGAGAAAGGGTTGCTTTTTTCATAATCAATCATGTTATTATTTTTAATTGGTAACATCTGTCGGGTTAGAGATGGTAGCAGGTCCGGAAGGTAATGGAATTAGGTAATAGACAACAAAGAATTGATCTAACTAAATATTAACCCAGACTAGACGATATCTCCTCAATAATGTATACATCTTCTAGGTATAAATTAGTCGGATTTGCTAATTTTTTTGATCAGATCACAATTTCTATTTTCCTTAATATTACTAGTCATGCCATATCAATCTCATCGATTGTCAATGTCATAGGTATTCTTGCTACCATGTCATATTCATAATCATAAGCTCCATGAGTTTACTAAGTAGGTACTTGCAGCCGACATAAAAAAATACGTTTTATTGCAGTTTAATAATAACGTAAATATAAAATAATTTTCTTAGTTAACATCTTAAAATATTTTGAACCTGGATAGCCTTGTTGTCTCATCGCATTTGCATTGCAATAACAACTAGAGATAGACATCTTGTATTCAAGTAAATACCACCACAAAACATTGCATTCCAACAAAAAGTCACCGCGGAGTCCATTATTGACTTTGCCCCGCCACCCAACGCGAAGCGTTGAATAAAATATCAATTAAAATGCTGTTTTCCGTACTAAAAAATAAGTTTATTTCTCAATTTCGCTAAGTGAACCCTTTGCCGTGGATTGTTGAATGTCATTTACTGTTTTTGTATGGCTGTTCTGCGCCATGTCATCAGATCGGGCGGGAAGGTAATGAGCAAAGAGAAGTATTTATTACAATTTGGCATGTTTAAGGTGAAGCTCTTTGTTCTTTAGAACGGTTTATATCAAAATTGCGGCCATTCCTCAAAACCAGTCCAGAATGTAGAAGTGAATCATGAAAGTAGATTAAATGAAGTCGTATTTTGTTTTACGTTTATCGCGGGTTAAAATCGGGGAGCGAGTGGAATACCTTCTCCTTAAAGGTAGTGAGTGCGGGCACAGCGCAAATATGGCTTCACTTGCGCTCAGCAATGTGGAAACTTCATTAAAACTTATAACGACGCCACTTACAAGGAAACTAACCCAGTTTCACCCGAGCGAAATGTTCCCCGAATGCTCGTGGGAATAAGTTAATTAGGTGGTTTCCCATAGTAATAAGTAGCCTTTGTTACTTACAGGCATAATGCAATTTAAAATGGTGAATGATTTTTTAATGTTATTTCAAGTTAATATTATTATAATAACAATCTTTGAAGTGAAGGCCAATTTCAATTCCAATCCAAGAAAGTGACAATCCTTGCGATCAAACAGAAACGGGTCGAGTTTCTTTACTGTTACATCTACCTGTATACTGTGGTGCGGGTATGTTTTTACTCATGCGACAAAGTCGGGGCTCGCGCAAACAACGGAGGTAACACGTATTTTTTGCGCTTTGATTTATCGTTTCATGTTTCAAAAGTAGCTTTTTACGTCGCGCCACACGCAGCTATTGTACGCCGGGACATGCAAATTTTGTGAAAAATTACAATTTCAACCGATATTTTTATCGGCATGCTGCATTTTAAGATTTTAAGCCACTTTGCGTTGATTGGACTTCTCTATCTTTGCGTAATTCTTTGTTTAACCTATAGATTTTTGTAGCTAGAGCTAGAACGCTACAGGACCAATGGTCAAAACAGTGTTTTATTGTCGTATCTACAAATTCTTTCAGATGAATTTTGCTCCACACATTTGGATTAGATAAATGTATAAAATGTGCGAGATGTAAAATGACATCTGTCTGACAAGTGATTGTCTCAGTGATTGACACTGCGAATTTTATTCGCGTACCGCAATTTTTTTCTCGCGCTATATTTTATTTTGTATTGAAAAATAAGCGATATTTTTTACGTCAGTGCGGAAACTTGCAAGAGATTCACGGTGTTACAAAAAACGAGAAAAAATCGCGCAAAATAAAATCGCTGTGAGAATAGGTAGAGCCTTAATTATTCTCGCACACCATTTTTGATTACTTTCCTTTGCGGCAGTCCCAGACAGTCAATATAGAAATTAATAGCAAACCTCACGCCGCGAATTTTATTATTTATTTAATTTTATTATATTTAAGTAACATGCTTATATCAATTTAATATGCCCATAATAGTCTAGTATTATGGTTATAAAACACCTAACAGCCATTGGTGGTACAAATGACTCTATCTGTTTTATGGTCAAAAATTAGATTGTCTATTAAGAATTGTGTCTTATTTAATACTTCGTAGCAATCGTAAAAAACTGATTTAATCTTCGAGAAAATTGACACATAATCTCTGCCATTTTGCTTTGAAACAGAAAAAATTGTGTAATATACCTAGTTCCTACAGTGCGCCCGCGAGTTTATGCGATACCTACTGAAAGCTATGTGAACTGTGTATATGCCTAAAGGAATCGCATATTTGTGGATGACAATGAACTCGCATTGTCGCCTGATTTAGATAGAGGTTTTCGATTTTAACCATATAGTAACATGTTAAGTAGTAGTACGGGGTACGAGCCAAATCCCTTGATATATACCTATTAAAAAAACCGGCCAAGATCGTGTCAGACACGCCCACAAATAGGGTTTCGTAGTCAACGTTTAAATATCAGGTTTTTCAGCATTACAAACTTAACTTTGTTGCTGGTTTGTTAGCAGCAGTATGATGACCAACCGCAAATAGAAAAACTCAATTTTTTCTGAAACCTTTAAGGGTACAATATCCGTTATAGTTTTCATTGTAACTTCAGATTGTAAGCTATATTCCATATTTATTTCAAATTTTTAGCGTTTATACTTTAGAAGTTACAGCTGGAACAAATTATGGGTCAAAAACGCACTTTTTAAAAGCAAATATCTCGTGACAGAAACATTTTAGTGACTTTGTTTCAAAGAAACCTCACCTTAGTTTTAAAAGACCTATTCAACGATACCCTACCCAATATTACAGAAGAAAAAAAAAATATTTGCTCCCCTTTCACTTGTATGGGAGGGGGTCCAAAAAACATTTAAAATATTTTTTTCTTAACATTTCTATATTTGGGTCAACACGATCTATCTTCTCACCAAATTTTATGTCGATAGCTCTAAAACTGACGAAGATATGAGGGCGCGGCATACAGACAGACAGACAGACAGACAGACAGACAGACATGACGAAACTATAAGGGTTTCTAGTAGACTACGAAACCCTAAAAAGGTATATTTCCACCACCGACAAAGAAAACCGACGGCCAAGTGCGGTCCAAGGACTTTTTTCCAGCTTTGATTCTTACTTGCAAAATCTAATAGCAAACGTATCCATATATGTTGGACACTAATGGTTCGTACCTCAAGTTCCTGCCTATAAGAGGATTGTTTAGTTCACACAGTGGTCGGGATATCCCGCTGCGCGATGCCCGCGGGGTGTGCGTTACGACCGGCAAAACGGTTTTTACCGTACAACCCGACCATTTGTAAGTGAGGGACACGAGCTATTTAAGCATCACTTCTAGAAGGACACCCCACCGTGGCAGCATTCTAATTAATCGGCATTTCATCAATACTCACATTGTTATAATCTACTGTATCATTTTTTCAAACGAGCCCCCGCGGAAATAAACTAAAATTAACTAAAACTTCTTGACGATAATGAAACATCGACTGACGGTTCGATCGGACTTTTTTGAATCGTAAAAATGTATCACTGCAACTTTGCATCGTCTGCTCTCCTTCATGCATATTGATACAGATTCTAAAACTCCTAATTAGTCAGGATATCTTCATCAAAAAGAGTTGGGATAAAAACTGACAGCAGAACTCGATTCATGTGAACTGAGGATGGTCGATTCATAGTTTATTTGTTTACGACTCTATAAAAGCTTTGATTACTAATTTAGTTTTATAGTCAATTCATTCTTTTAGGGTATTTTAGAAGTGTGTAGTGTTGCCGTATGGTAGCGGCTAAGGATATTGCCACCCCTAGTACACTCAAGGTGTTTCGTAGGGTTGACCTCGCCTGAATATCTGTGGACTATGGTGAACCGCATGGTGGCGGTCATACCAACATACAATAGCATTCAAAGGGTTGACGTCAAACAGACGGCCGGTCTCATAAAACATTGCCAAAAACTTGTGCTGCATGATTTCGTTTTCTAACAATGCTGATTTGGGATAAGGGCAGGCGATGATGATGATGATGATGATGATGATGAGAAGAGAAGTATAACTTGCCGTTTTCATTATAGGTACAACAGTGAATCCGCCAGCCTCGAGACAAATTTCTTTTCCTTGAAAGTTCGTACAATCAAGCAGTGGTTTCTTAAATGACCAATAATCATTTCAAATTACATATCGCTTCCTTAAGGAGAGCTCTCTTCAACCGATTTATAAAATGCGTTATCGATTTCACGCGTATGTAACATTTTCAGCATTGTGAACTTAAAATACCATATAGGTATCTGAACAAGTGTATCGATACTGCAAAGTTTGTATAAAGGTAGGTATGTCCATCACATGCCTCTAAACTGACTGATCAACAAACAATTAAACGCTCAAAGACAATTAAATTGTACTGACATTTAATACTAAGTTGAAGTTGAATGTTTAGTATCTAAACTTTTTTCAAGTGCGATATTTTTTCAAAGTGTGGGTTAAAAAGAGTTTACAGGTCGATGGACGACTTGAAAAGATGAAGAATTCAGCAATATTCAATCAATATACAAACTTTCTTTCTCCGCTACAAAGTCAGGGCAAATTTTTTATCTCTTGGGAGATCGCAATGAATGAAATCACGTGGCCCATTGTCGATGGCTACAATGTCAATGTCTGGTATTGTCAAATTGCTACTTGGGTTTAATGACTGCCAAATTACGAATTGTTTTATTGATGTCCATTTTGGTAATAATTATTTGAGTTTTATTGATTGCCGATGATGATACATGTTGTGAATGACTAAGTTTAAAAGTATAACGGTTAAATAATATTTTGTGTGGTCCTCGTGTGTGTAAATGGAACAGGGATTCAGGACATATTTTTCTTTCATTTGTAGGTAAATGTTGGAATAGAAAGATCATGTACTACAATATATACCTACGAATAACTTCAGAAGATTGGGCACGCACCGCATGTTTTACGGTGTTTTGCCGGATCCGGGATTTTTGCCGAAAATTTCACTCAACGATGTACCTAGATACCTTAGCACATGCCGCCGTAGTTGTGGCAGGCTCAGTGATGATTGCACAATGATTTTACATCGGCTGTCATAAACCGCAATATCGTCCGGTGCGAATCATTTACCACAGATTTTTGTAAGAGTTAGGTTACTACTAAAAACCTTCTAATAAGCAGTATTTCTCATACAATGCACCTATTAGGATTCAGGTTTTGCACTCACAGTCACAGTGTTACATAAATATAAGCCCACGTACCGCGGTACTCGACTTCCGCACAAGCCTTCTCTAATCAGAACCACCGTTAACCATGCCTATTGTTGCTACGAGCGTTCTTATTGGATGTTGCTGTACAACGCCCTCCAATCACAGCCGAGCTCGTAGCGCCTAGAGTAGGCGTTTGTAGGTATTGTAGAGCACAGCGCATGCGTAGAAATCTGCTTAGAAATGTATAGCTAGGTACAGCTACTATTTGTACCTATTGAGTATGTAGAGCCTAGAGCCAGATAATCTGACTCATTTGCTATGGATTCGAATTAGGTTTTCGTAAATCATTTGTTCCCGTTCTAATTAGGTTTTCGAGCAGTATCAAGCTGTGTAGCGATTGTTATTTACATCCGGTTTTAATTTTCGTTCAACACACAGATTTTGACTTACCACCCGCCACCACAATCATATCCACATCCATTGGCTTTCAAAAACTCGTTAGGTATTGGGTAATTATTTATTATTGTGGAAAAAATCAAATACATAATGGTTTGCGTTGATGTCTTTTATATGGACCAACGATGTTATCAGCACATCTCATTCATAAATCCTTGTGTTTAAAGTTCCTTAATAAATAAGCCCCTACTTTGTTCTACACATTGTTCTTATGAGCATGACGGCACGTCCTTGTCACGAAATACCGAATTAGCGTTTATCAATCTCAAATTACCTCTTTATCATTCCCAAAAAGGAAAACGACTACTCGGAAAGTCCCATTCATAAGCGGCCATTAGCGGTGAATTAAATTCAAGTCACACTTTGAGATGCGTGTGCGCAGCTTCCGAATACGCGTAACAAAATAGAGGGGACGGAACTGATTGTGATGATGACTTTTACCTTTTACTTTTGATGGATTGTTCTACATTGCTCTATTTTGATACTCTTAAATATTAACTTTTTGGTTACAAAGGTAATACAAATGAAACAAGTGGAAAATATTCCGCTTTTTAACCAAAAATTTGAAACCAAAAAGTTAAAATCAAAATCTAGTAAAGGGTTCGAAATTGCTATCTTTTGGAAAAATTCTTCAAAATAGTAAAACATTGTTACTCTTTTATTTTTATGTTCTCTCAGTTTTACTTGCCGTGTCGAGAGAACATAAAAATAGCATCACCCCAATTCTGCCCGTGGGTGTCGTAAAAAGTGACTAAGGTTTAATTAGGTATCCAGGGAATGGGCAGCATCGTTCCCCGTGAATTAAACATCTTGCACTGCGCATGGTGATATGGTGAGTATGGCAATACCCACCGATAGGGGAAGGCCCGTGTCCAGCAGTGGATTGTTGTTGCTGGAAAGGGAAGGTAAGGTTCCACTACTGCGTCGTTATTTATTTACTCGAGTACACTACCCTGCACACGTGGTTTGTTTCGGCATACGTAGTTGGTTATTTTTTTTTAGTGCACAATAATTCAATACGAGATTTGAAAAAAAATTATAAACACAAAATGAAGAGAAATTTATGAAGTGGTAAAAACTTTCCGAGTAAAAAAACGTTATTGCCTCTTAGCTCAGCGCCCTCTACATGGCACTTGGGAATCCATAGAAAGTTTCTCATTATGTACATTAATTGATATTAATTGCTAGATCTCACATAACTTTTCTTCATTAAAAACCACGATTTAGTCGATACAAAAACTATCATTGACTAATGATCCCGGACCTAAAGTATGGAAAGAGTGGTTTCAGTTAAATTGGATGAAATTTTGGTATGTTATAGGTTTCGATCATCTGATCAAAAGTTTATATGGGACCAAACTCCTAGGTTTAATGGTTATCGAAATAATAGCGTTATTTTGTTTTAATCATTACTTACGCGGTTGCACCACTCCACCCCGCGCGGAGTGTTATACGAAGTGCGACGGTACTCTAGACCGACGCACTGATGTGCGACAGTACTTTAGCCCGAAGGATTGAAGTGCGCAAGTACTCTTGCTCGACGCACTATAGTACAAAAGTTCTCTAGCCCGACGTACACTGGTGCGATATTGCTAAAGTGCGAATAATCTTGACTGTGACAGGGTGGGGCAGTATCGGACAGGGTGGGGCAAGGTCAGACAGAATAAGGTGGGAGGGACGGTAAGGTGGGACAGGGTGAGGCATGGTGGGGAAAGGTGGGGCAGGATGGGTCAACGTGTGACAGGGTGGGACAAGGTGCCGCGCTGTTGACCTTGCCTTACCTTGACCCACCTTGCCCCAACTTTCCCCACTTTGTCCCACCCTGCCCTATCTTGTCCCACCTTGCCCCACTTTGTCCCACCTTGCCCCACCCTGTACTATCATGCCAAACTCGTTAGTATAATGGTTTTCGAAATAAGTACGTTTAATTATTTTATGAGGGCAGGGCAGACCGCCTGCGTATGCTATATAGCTAGTGCACGTAATCAGGAACGTGATCACGTTCGTGCACCTCTGTCATGCCGGGCTACGGATATCAGCTGCGTACGTAAAGCAAAGGGCCTGTTTCGTAGTGTTGTAAAAAGTAAAAAGTTCGAAAACTGTCCAGTGCGTCAGATAAACTAATTCGCAGCAAAAAGTGGTGGCCCCAAGTAGCAAGTAATAGGTGTGGCAAGGTGGGCCATGATGCGCCAAGGTGGGACATGATGGGGTAAGGTGGGACATGATGGGGTAAGGTGGGACAAGGCGGGGCCGGATGAGGTATGGAGGGACAATGGTGGGACAAGGTGGGACAAGGATGTGCAAAGTGGGGCATAGTGGGGCAAGGTGGGGCATGGTGAGGCAAGGTGGGCCAGGATGAGGCAAGATCAACAACGCGGCACCTTGCTCCACCCTCTTCCACATTGACCCATCCTGCCCCACCTTTCCCCACCATGCCTCACATTGTCCCACCTTGCCCCACTATGCCCCAACTTACCCCACGGTGCCCCACCCTGTCCCACCTTACCGCATTCTGTCTGACCTTGCCCCACCCTGTCCGACCTTGCTCCACCCTGTTCCACAATGCCCCACCCTGTCACAGTCAAGATTATTCGCACTTTAGCAACATCGCACCAGTGTACGTCGGGCTAGAGAACTTTCGCACTATTGTGCGTCGAGCAAGAGTACTTGCGCACTTCAATCCGTCGGGCTAAAGTACTGTCGCACATCAGTGCGTCGGTCTAGAGTACCGTCGCACTTCCTATAACACTCCGCGCGGGGTGGAGTGGTGCAACCGCGTAAGTAATGATTAAAACGAAATAATGCTATTATTTCGAAAACCATTAAACCTAGGAGTTTGGTCCCATATAATCTTTTGTTCAGATGATCGAAACCTATAACATACCAAAATTTCATCCGATTTAACTGAAACCACTTTTTCCATACTTTAGGTCCGGGATCATTTATTTTTTATATTCTTCATATTTAGAGCAGTGTAGAACAACCCAGCTTTCTTGTCACAATAAAACAAAACACGGCGGCCGCGGTGTCACGTAGTGTCAATTTTACTGTCATTATTATGAACGTGTCATAATCCGTGACGAGGTGGCGCCGTTTTTTTAATTTATTATTATTGCCCGAGGCGGTTGGTGGCATTCTGCCTCGGGATGTCAGAATAGGCGCGTGCTTTGACTGTTAAGAAATTGACGGCGGTAATGTTTGTTTGATTTTAAAATGAACCTTAACAAGTTGACAGCGGACGGTCCGATACGGTCAGTCATTAATTTTTAGGTATTAAAGAGAAGAAGGTAGATATCTTATAGTCTTTATAAATTAAATAAAAAATTAACACCCTTAAAAAATAAGACTTTGGCCACAGAATATTCAATAGTCTCTAGCTCCGATCTATAACTAGAGAATAAAAAACGTTCTATGGTCTTTTAAAAAAATGTATAGTTTCATCAGTCAGATCAAAAATAAAGACTTGTTGGTCTTACCAATAAGGAATGTCTCCATAGCTAACAAGAAAATCTTCTTCATTCGAATGAGAAAAAAACCTCGTAAGTATAAGTAGATAACACACGTGGTCTTGTATATGACAGCCGGAGGCAAGTTCGGGACCTCAATTAGACCCACAGATTAAATGTGTATAATTGTTTTAGCGCCCTCTAATTTGGAACATCCGACAACGTGGGTCGCAAGAAACAATTTTAGTAAGTACCTACATTTAATTTTTTGTGACTCTTTAGTTTTATTGAGTAAGTAGGAATACCTATGGCTACTTAGATGCTCAATAAAAATTAATGCAGGAGACACCAATATTTATAAACATCTATTTTTATTTGTCCAATTTCTTGATAATAAACGTATAAGCAGGTGCAAACCTATTTGTCTGGTACCAAACTTGTACATTGCACTTCTAGATTTGACTTTCATTTGTATATTTTGACAGATCAAAATACCTATCATCCATTTCAAAGTTCTTTTATAAAGTAACTTATTCAAATATCTCAGTAAATATTATGAAATTGAAATAAAAATCAGTTGGTTATAGCATGCACACCTCATAAAAAAACTTCTATCGGCACCTCGCAATAATTTCAATAATTAATATTAAATATGATACAACATGGAGGCTCGCAAAAATATCCGTTTGATGAAGCTTTGCCATTTATTTGATAAATGAATAATCGACAAAGATGATCGTAAAATAAGAAAAGAAGCGAAATTGCAACGCGCATACGAACTTTATACCATAGGAAATAAAAATGCGTCAATGTTTAAAAACTTTACAAAGTCTACGCGAGGTACAGTCAGCTTAAGAAATACATAACAAATATAAATATTGAGACGGCATTTGTTTTTGTAATAGGTATGTGAAATTGTGAATTGCATTTTGTTTAGAACAGATTCATCAAATGACATCGCATCAACCCTTGGCAATCCACGGATACGCCACAAGGTACGATCTCCAGTTTTTGTCATCCACCAGCATTAAAAATTGGTACTTAAAAATGAAGTAAAATGCAACTGCGACAAAAATGCCATATCATACCATCCTCCAACGACTGTACAGTCGCTAGCATATTCATTTTGCTATGAATATTTAAATTTATTTTAGCTAACGAAATCTATCCCGTTCACTTGAATAATGGTTGGATGTGCATCAACGTCCACCGTGTAAGGTTGCAAATATGCGCCGACGTCGAAATTATACAACGTGAGTAGTGCAGGGCTCTCGTATTTAAGGGAAAGTTCTGATAGGATTAGTATAAGAATATATTGAGCCTCACTTCCAAAATTATTGTTAGTTTTTGACCACATAATTAAACTTAGCTTAGCTTTACTTCTGTCACCGGCAAGTTTGAATTTTTGCGCCAGAATTCACACACCCTTACTTCATAAAATTATGGCATTGATTTCTTGCATGAGGTCATCAATCTTTTCTGGTAGGTATTGTGTAGGTATTCTTTCCAATGTCCTCTAAAACTGTTAAAAAAACCTACGTTTTTGCCTAGCGATGATAAAAAAGGTGCTTTTAAAATTTAGTAGCATCTCCTTAAGCAGGGAATCTCATCAGAGATTGCTCGCTATCATGTGGCGCCGTTTAATCAAACGCCCCGCGTAATAGCCACGACACGAGCTATTACCTAGCTGCAGAGGTAGTGTATGGAGGTAGCAGACGGTAGATACCTCTGTAAGAGGCGACTAAGGAACTCGAGGGCTTCATAATTTTTTTAAAGGACGACGGAGTCAGCTAGTACACGATTTTCTAAAAATGGACCATAAAAGTACTCACAGAATTGGTGGTGATGACCTTACGTACGGCTTACTATCTGTATACTATGTGCCTACGCCGCAAGGAGCGAAAACGTGATGTGTTAATATAGGTATAAAAAATACGTATGAAACAAATGTGGCAAATTGGTGAGTAAAATGAAATAGAATCTGATCGGATCTTTTCTTTGTAAGCCTAATAAGAATTGGGAAGTATATTTTTCTATATTTTTAAAGTATCTAGGTAATCGTAAATAGTTATCGAATTTCCGCCATAAAAGCATTGATATTTATAATTCTTATAAATAGTTTTTAATACCAGTTTTATTTTAGCATTAGCCAGTTCATTGAATCAATAACTATAATCTTATAAGCCATAAATAGGGAAAATATTACTTAGTACACGCGAACGAGTGACCATCCTGAAATTATATTTATGGCTTTTAAGAATTAGATTTTATATAAAATGATCAACAACGATTAAACTACAATGTGATAATTTTGGATGCCAAAAATCTTATTGGTGAATGTTGCTGCTGACTGTTCCAAATCTACGGATGCATATATCTTCCGGGCGCCACGTCGCACTTCTAGTCGCACACTCGCTATAAACTACACGAATTTTGAGTTCCATCTGATTGGTTAATTTTGAGTGACATTTCACTTGCTAAATTTTGCTGCTGACTGTACCTACGGATGCGTATGTCGCGTGGTTACCCGCTATTACACACCCGGGCGCCGCGCCGCGCTTCTAGTCGCACACTCACTATAAATTACACGAATTATACACTCCGACTAGCCGGGTGATATATTGTACAACTAGCTTTTTAACTGGCGGTTTTACCCATTCTACTAACGATTCTTCGAGGATACACGATTCGACAAATATGTTGATTGCAAAGGACTTTTTAGGCACAGTTCAACTACCTATTTGTTAGAAGATTTTGCCGTTAGTAATCAAGAAAAAAATCATGTAAGGCTGTGTCTTTAAAAATGTTCGATGTAGGACCAGTTGGCTATATTTTTAGAAAATGTGGGATAATGGTGTAAACAACAAAGTTTAATAAATTATAAGATTGGCGTTTTTTACCGCAGCGCAGCTTTTTTTTCTTGTGGGACTTAGTGTTTTAGTACTCTATGGCACTCTCCAGCTACAAACTGTACCTAATGTGTGACGAGAAGGAACGACAAACAAACACACTTTCCCACGTAAGATTGCGAGCTACAGAGCCTACTGCATGTCAGCGCACAAAATTATACACCCTACCGAGATGTTTGCGCGACGTTGCTAATGCCCGTATACAAACGAACACTCTTTTATTTGAGATTGTTATTTCGTAAATGATAGGCCGCTAGGATAATTTCACTGCCTAAGACAAGTCGGTCCAGCGGTTTCATCCACTGTTAAGTGAAGATTAATATTTTACTGATAGTTATAGATGTCGCAGTACGATGGCAGAGTTAGGTTAGAAAAAAAAGATGAGAGGCGTTGGATTTTCTGGGGGTCCGACGCTACCCCCTGTCCTACAGGGCGTCCGACAATACCTTCGATCCTCTAGAGCGTCCAATGGTTCATCCTGCCTTTTAGTGTCTGACGTTCCTCCCTACCCTCCAGGGCATCTGAGGCAATCCTGTTCAGGCTGTCTAATGTTACTCCCCGCCCTTCAACGTGTCCAACTTTACTCTTAACAGATCAGAGGGAGATGCATAACGTTCCTCTCTACTCCTAGTTCCCCCGAAAAGCAAAAAAGCCATAATACTAAACAAATCTAGGATTTTGGCCAAAAACCTGGATTAACTTAGGGCATGGCCGTAGGAAGTTTACGATTTTGCCATATACCGGCTTTTGGTCAAAAACCTAATTCTGCCATCATACTGCGACATACATACAATCTGTACAGCTGATATCATTTTACTGATAGTTACCTATAAAATAATAAATACCTACTTGTAGTATCTATATTTATCTGCGAATCAATTCACGTGCTTTCATTTATTGCTGTTTGAAATTAAGTCTTAAACTACGGCTCCATCCCCTAAAACTCACCCGCCGACACTCGATTTTCTAATTTACATAATTTGGTGTAACCGTTTCGAATATATGAAAAGCCCATCGAACTGACCAGCTTTACCCTAGGAAATACATGTTAAGTTAAGTATTTTTTAATACTCTGTATAGTGACTTAGTACTTTTATACTCTGCTTCGCATACCTACCTAAGTAGAGGGAAAGAGACAACGGCGTATGTTTCAACGACATTCGAAATCTGTCTCTGTCACTATCCGTGGTATTACCATTTGTACGGCTTGTAACTCAAAACTACACGCTAACAACGCTTTCGCGAGTTGTAAGAATAAATTTCAAATTGCTATTTACCTACGTGAGAGCTTTTGTGTGGAGCTTATTAACAAGACATATACATCAACGGCTGAACATGGGTCTCTATAGGGCGAAATTTAATGAAAAGGAACTACTTTCCCCAATAACTATGTTTTATTGCACCGTATATAGGTACCGAGAGTTACAAAACTACAAATAAATCCGTAGGAGATCCAGGTACTCATGAAACTGAACAACTTGCCCCATGGAACATGAAACATGAGTCCAAATATGAAAAAAAAATTGAGATACAAAATTCCCGATCAGCTGAATTCAGTAACTATGGGTGGTACATTTTTTTTCATATTCCGACCCATGTTCCATGGGGAAAGTTGTTCAGTTTCATCAGTACCTTGACCTCCTTTCGGCTTTATTTGTTGTTTTGTAACACGTTGTACTTAGTACCTGTGCCATACCTACTGACGACATTTTTCATGTGAGCGAGTGTAGAGCAAGATGTTTTAATACACTGAAAACGCTGTTGTCCTTTCTCATGATCTTAAGATTCCCATAATCGCCTTTTACGACACTTTTACGAATTGGTGTGATGCTATTTTAATCAGACATCACACGGCAGCTTATTAACAAATGAGAAAATGGTATCGTAGAAATACTCTTGCACGTGAAATTAATTTGCGCTATAGATGCGGTTATTAAAAAAGTCAATAAATTTGAAAAATGACAGTGTAATTACATGGGCGCTATTCAGTACGTATCTGAGAAACGGGTAACTCTACCTCGCTCTCAAATCATGGTCCTCCGTGTGACACGTCTTTTGGAATTATTATATTAACTACCCAATTTAAAGTTACCTATTTTGACTGCATAGCTACTACAATAAGAACACTTTTATTGAATTAACAAAGTATGTTCTTACTTACCTACATGCATATTGCAAGTTTTCCAAAAATAGATACAGTTCATCTAAAATATGTACCTATGCTTAGTTACAGGGTAAACTAATAGATAATTTATTACGTTACGTCCTTGTTGAATGTAGTCACACTAGTCACCCTAAAAACGTGACCTACAAGGTGTAAAAAATTACTGCAAATATTTGAAGGGGTGAACCAGTTCATAAAACTGAACAACTTTCCTTATAGAACATAGGTCAAAACATGAACAACACTTTTGAGATCAAACTTTCAGCCTGGGCGAGCTCAATGTCCAGCACGTACCTAGTGGTTCATCATTGGCCTCATACGTCTGTGACAGACGATTTATTCAAGGTCTGAGGCAAGATTTTTCATGGCTGTATAAGCGGATACGGGAGCGGCATGACTTTCTGCACGCTCCACAAATGAAGGTGGAATTGGAGACTGGCACATGCATGTTTAGATGTTGTTTTTGCCTTTTGTTTGCGAGACCAGCGAATTAGGCATCATCGTTAGCTTTACGTCTAGTGGATATCTCAATGATAATTATAATTATTAGAGAGCCCTGTGAAGCTACTCTCTTAAACCTGAAGCCGAACCGCGGCTTCACTCGTTCCATTAACGCATTAATCCAATTAAAGTATCAATCAAGAGCAATATTATACATTGTCTCGATTGAAACTTTAATGTCAATTATGACAGATCTCCATTACGGGGATTATCTGACTCTTTACTTTATGCTTCTGAATTTTTGCCCGACTCAAAAAGGAGAAGGTTTTAAAAGAAGTGAATTCTTAGTTTAGCTTAAATATATCGAAGTTTTGGACCAAGCACCAGAGGTCCTTAATCAGAATTTTTAAATTTAGCAAGTCGAAAATCAATTTCAAACAGTTCTGGAAACTTCAAGACCCCTTAATCAACGATTTAAGCACCACTTGCGGTTTCGTAGCTAAAATATTCTAGTACCTATGCACCGGCAGAACTACCTAATCTCAAGTTGAAAAGTCTGAATCTGATGATGGGACAATTTTGATATGAATAAACTCTCCAAATTTTCAAAACACAGTTTCTCCTCATTTGAAGTTGGTTCTCGATATCGAAAAGAGTTTTACTTTAAAAAATGTATTAATTCGTATCGCATTAAAATGCATGGGAGTATTTGCAGACGTCGGTTTAGTATAAGAGGTTTGGAATCCAGTTTTGCATCTAGTCGTACTTGTTAAGAGCTTAGCGACACCCTCTATTTATAGAATGTTCATTAAATATGTGTTCACTTGTCTTATAATAAGGCGTCTATGATAATTTTCCTTTTCTTATTTCTATAGGGACATGAAACATTTTAGAACCATTATGATATGACATGGGTCATAAAGATACATTTGATATCAAAGATTGTCGGCGTTAGTTGTTTTCTAATTAAATAATGTCATCAAATCAGCGACTTTATGTAAAAAATCTGCACTTGTTAAATCTACAGTGTTTTACAAGCAGGCACTTATTCAAACTGGTGAATCTAGGCATCTATACTCTAAAAGTACGAATATCTTTTAGTATGGGGCGACCTGCGAAATCACGAAAAAAATCTGCTTTTCCTTACATTTTGCCTGGGTAGGTATTTAACTTTTCTATGGAACAGTTTCTTTTTCGTATTTCACTGATAACCCTTAGTAAAAAATGTATAGGTGCCTAAATTCACCAGTTTACATACCTACTTGGCCGCTTGCGGGTAACACAGCGTGTTTACGATTTGACACGTTTGAAGTATTCTCGCATGCGAATTTGTTCTTGCGATGCACAAATAATCAGCATATATTGCACTGCATCCTGCTTTTGTAGGGGAAACCGAATTGCTTCTTAAAAACAATACTAAAATATAGGAAATATTTTCTCCTACTTACTTTTTTCCTGGTTAATATTGTTCTTAAAAACGCCGATAGCATCGCCACAGATTTTAAGTGCATCATCGATTGCTACGGCTGTAAAATCTGATAATAATCGCTCCTACATCGAACACTTTACTCATACTCTTTTCACCCTCTTAATACTTTGTAATAAAGTCCATTTTACTTATGAAACTACTTTACTAATAACGTGTAATAACGGGCATATAATAAGCGAATCGAGATAATTTTATACAAGTCATATTTTTAATTAATGGTTTCATACCTACTCAAGTTAGGCTCGGCTCTTAAGATCTCACGTTTCGTTCCATCTGATTGGTCGATTGCTACTGTTCGAAATTTAAAATTTATCGCCGTTCTGATGCTGGATACATGTTTATGATTTTATCTGAGTTATTACTTTAGGAGTAACGCTCTCTTACTTCCTGACTCTATGAATAAATATACAAAAATTGATGACTTTTCATTTTTCAGCACTTTTAAATCAATTTGTTCGACCGAAATAAAAAATAAAACTAATTACATAATATGCTCTCCAGCGACATCTAGTTCATCTTTAACAAAACAACTAAACTCACCCTCATAGTAACAATAAAACGGTCCCCAACCCTGCGCTCGCGCAAGGGTAGGCCGCTTTTTCTGCCACCTGTTGGAAGGTGGTTGTACTAACGTGCGAACCAGGAACTAATGCTACTATTGTAGTTCTGCTGATATAAGGGTAGTTTGTAGATGGCGTAGCTGTTTAGGGGATGAATGCCAACACAAATTTTTCTTGTGGTTTTCGCTATTACCGTATTTTTTCTATAAAGACACTATCATTAACCACTCGTGTTCACAATAATTATAGTTTCTAATTATAATATTTTCTTGTTTTTGCACACCTAGAAAACAATAAAACTCTTTTATTAAACTACGTGAATGGCTCTACCAGTCATACAACAGGATATGACTCTACTTATACTCATACAAAAAGGTCCTTTGAAGTTATGACTTAATTGTCTCTCAGCTTAATTGATTTAAAAAACAATCAATACAACTTGCGAATAATCATACAACTTTCCGATACCCAAAATGATCGTTAACACATTTACTGCTGGCATGAAATCTGGCAAGTTTTTGGTCCATATGGGAATTGTGCTGCGCATGCTACAGGCATACCACTCACCACACCTGCTTTTGTGGAGAAACACACGTAACGTCCGTTTGTGCGTTATTTTTGCGCAGCGCTAGATGTCACATGCGTAAGGAAAATGCGATTTTTCATCTTATTTTTATACAATACGGTTTATTGTCAAACGATGTGACAGACGCATCCCTGGGTCTTAGTTCATAATTAAATATGGAAACTGTGTCGCACATAGGTAGGTACAGCAGTCAAACTTGATGCCGATGGAATCCAAAGTCCCCAGTGCGGTACAGTCGAGATCAGCTTGGGCTTTGACATTTTTAGCCCAAATTTGGCTCATTAAGTTCCTAGGTTGGGAATGTGTAGCACATGCCGAAATTACACCTGCCTTTAGCTTGATGGTCCATTGAATTCAAAATTACCTACTAGTGAGGTACAGTCATTCAAAATTACCTACTAGAGTGATATCTTCAACCAAAATCTGACAGGTCCCTGGATTCAGATCTACCTATTGGGAATTGTGTCACACATTCTGCCATCGCAGTTGCCATTAACTTGATGCTGTTGGAATCCAAAATCATCAATACAGTCAAGACACAAAATAGAGAGTTTGCAGAAGGTTCATTTTGCCCTATTTAGGATTTTCGCGATTGTCAATTATTACATAGCCAATGTTGCTTCTGTCAAAAAACTCAAAGTATTAAAATACAAAATCTGATACAAAATGTCATAATATGATTCTTAGCAAATTTTAATCCAAGAAATAAGGTAGACCCGGGTAATAAGGCCCACCTAACAACGAACCGAAATAAAACCTTTATTTTATCACCCTCGTGTAAAACAACGTTTGCAACGTATAGTAAAATTTACTATTAATTGACCTATATGACTTTTTTATGATTTTGACAATAAAAAGTTACAATTTTGATCATTTTTCAAAACATCGATTTTTGGCCTTCCTAAACTGGGCATGTGTTATAAGGCCCCTGCTAATTTTATTACGTTTGGAGTTAAAGTCAGCGTTAATTATAAAAAACGGTACACTTATATGAATGTTTATATACTATTGAACCTAAACAAAAGCAAAAAGTTGTGAAATCATCAATATTTTCCAAAAAGACTTCACTTTCTCAGTGAGGAAGAAAACAGCCTGGCAATCGAAATTTCAGGAGCTAAGTGCAAAAAAATTGCCATTAATCCTAAAAGTATTTTTGTTTAGCTTAGAAAAAGGTATTTATTTTTATAATTACTTGTTTTTAAATTTTCATACATTGGGCCTTATTACCGGTATTTGGTTTGGATAGCCCCGATTGCGGGTTGCAAGGCCCAAAATAAAAATGTGGTATCAAAATGTATTTTTATTAATAACATAAGTGGATGTAAAGTTAATTTAAATTCCAAAAAATTATGGGCCTTTTAAGACAGCAACAGTGTAGAGAGGCCCCCAACAGGGCTTGTAAGGCCCAAGGAACAACCCCGTGGGGCCTTCCTAACCGATCGGGGCCTTGCAACCCGTATTCACAATTTATGAATAAAATAGCGTTAAAACCAGACATACCTACACGAATATCAATGGAATGATAAATAAATAAACAAATTCAACAATAATCTACTAATAAATTGCAGAATTAACTATTGAAAACTACTGTTTAGTGGGAGCGCAAAATAGCAAAAACACTGGCCGTGCCCGAGGTCACCGAACAACCAGCCGTCACTGGCAAAATAGCGGTCGCACGCGGCCCGCTCCGGCGTCCCTGCGTTCCTATTGGTTCATTTTACGCTTGCTATGAATTTGGCGCCAACCGAACGTATTTTAAACGGTTTTCTGCGTTTGGGCCTTCGAAGACTGGGGGCCTTACACCCCCGATGTACCTTATGACGTGTTCGTGGTAATCGTCTTCTTTGTTACCTTAAGTTCCCCTGATATTCCAGTCAAAGTCAGTGAAGTAGCCGTGACAGTGGCATATAATATACCTAGCTAATAAAATAACACTATCCATTTCTACCGGTAGGTGTTGCAAAAGGCGACGAACTTTAATTATTAGCAAAATTTACAATAAAACCGGCCAAGAGCGTGTCAGACACGCCCACAAATAGGGTTTCGTAGTCAATGTTTAAATATCAGGCTTTTCAGCATTACAAACTTAATTTTGATGCTGGTTTGTTAGCAGCAGTATGATGACCAACCGCAAATAGAAAAACTCATTTTTTTCTGAAACCTTTAAGGGTACGATATCCGTTATAGTTTTCATTGTAATTTCAGATTGTAAGCTATATCCCATATTTATTTGAAATTTTTGGCGTTTATTTTTTAGAAGTTACAGCTGGAACAAATTATAGGTCAAAAACGCCCTTTTTAAAAGCAAATATCTCGTGACAGAAACATTTTAGAGAATTTGTTTCAAAGAAACCTCACCTTAATTTTAAAATTCCTATTCAACGATACCCTACTCAATATTACAGAAGAAGAAAATAATTTATGCCCCCCTTTCACTTGTATGGGAGGGGGTTCAAAAAACATTTTAAATATTTTTTTCTTAACATTTTTATATTTGGATCAACACGATCTATCTTCTCACCAAATCTCATGTCGATAGCTCAAAAACTGACGAATATATGATGGCGCGGCATACAGACAGACAGACAGACATGACGAAACTATAAGAATGGAATTCCCTGCCTGCGTCTGTATTTCCGAGTGCATATAACCTGAATCTCTTTAAGTCTAGAGTGAATAGGCATCTTCTGGGCAAGCTCGCTCCACCGTAGATCCCATCTCTGCTCTAGGGTAAGATTGGGGTCAAGAGTAAGCCCATCATAGATAAAAAAAAAAAAAAAAAAAAAAAGGGTTTCTAGTAGACTACGAAACCCTAAAAAGTAAATAAAAATTATAATGGTTTTTCAAGTAAGTATCAACTTTACTGTATAACGTAGGTATTCAGTATACAGATCGTACTCCAAACAAATGAGAAAACAATTCAATATCAAAAAATAATTGGATCAGCTTTTAATATAGCCAATATCTGGTTTTGATATTTAAGTACCGGGTAATTAAAGATAAATACCTAGTATATTGGTATAAATATGAACATTCAATTAATAAATTGTGATCAACTTTATGTAAGTTAAAACTATTTTTTACACTTCATAATTATTAAAAATGCTAACTATTGGCAGTTCCGTATACTTGTATGATATCTTAACTTTTATTCGCGTAGGTAATATTAACTTTAATTAAAACGAGCAGGTAGTGCGACTGCCTGCGATGCAGAAGGTCCCGGCTCAATTCCCGGTGGGTCACTCACATAAAAGTTGATATTTCATACTTTGTGAATTTGTTCCCAGTGTGGTTAGGACATTGTAGGCTGAACAACCTGATTGTCCGAAAAGCAAGATGGTTCCGCGCTTCGCGTGAATTTGTTCCCAGTCTGGTTAGGACATTGTAGGCTGAACAACCTGATTGTCCGAAAAGCAAGATGGTTCCGCGCTTCGCAGGGCACGTGAAGCCTTCCATCCCGGGTTGCTTTCTATGATTACTTAGACAGCGGTCGTTACTCAACCATGTCAGAGGCTTACTAGTATCAGATGGTTGAAAAACTCTGACATCAGGGTTCTATGGTCGTTAACGGCTGGTGTGGTGTCCCTATCGAAAAAAAAGAAGAATTAAAAATAAAAGCCGCTATCAAATTAATAAAACGTACCTATTGTTACAACACCAAATGCATTGTTTGAATAGGTACTTAACTTAATAAAAAATAAAATAATGCTAATAATAATAAAATAATACTTACCACTGTCTATTTTCTATACTTGTAAGCCCCAAGCTCCACAGAGAGGACAAGGAAAGGACATAGGGCGTAGGGCATGACGCTTGACGTTTGACATCGCGACGTTTCCATACAAAATGTACGAAAAAGTATTGACAAAGGCACACACAAGCGTCGACAAAGCGTCGCCAAAGCGTCGCACCCATGACAGCTAGCGTCAAAAACTAAGAAGAATATTTGACGATCACTTGTCTGTCAACTGTCATTCTTACGTCCTATGCCCTCGTCTTTTTGGTGGAGTTTGCGCCTAAAGGTTCATCATTGAAACGAATACCTGAGGCATACCTACCTACGTAGATGACAAATTCAATGTTAAAAACTGTTATTGGTAAATAAATATTATAGTATCTATATAAGTCACATTCACATTCCTAGCAGAGCATTCTTTCAGCGACTACCTACCGAAGCGTCGAATAAAGTAGTCTTAAATTTTATACTTATCACAAGATTTCCTTTGGTTTGACGCTCTCAGTACTAGCGACAATTTTGACGCTTACTGACGTTAACTAGAGTAAACTGGAATCTCAGAGGAACTCAAGTAACCAAGACGATGGTTGCCACGAACGTCATATTTCTTGGATTAAAATTGGCTTCGATATACGTTCTTGTATCTGATTTTGCTGTTTTGATATTCTTATACTTTGAGATTTTTGACAGTCGCAACTCTGTCTAGTAACAAGTGACAATCTCGAAAATGTCGAGTCGAGTGTCGAGTGAACCCTCTGTGACCGAAGCGTCGTATAAAGTTTGAGTGATGCCTAGGTTTAATTTTTGTATCGCAGGATTTCATTTAGTTTTGACACTCTGAAACAACAGTGTTACATATTTTCGTCCAATACCGTTAATGCCCTCTGAACGAATCGACCGTCGATAAACCTGGCACGCACTGCAGCGCAGCTTTGATGGGAGTTGTCACACCTGCCTATAACCTGACGCCGCCGTCACCGGCTGTAAGCTGACTTGTGCCCAAGCTTCAAGAGGGTATATTTAGCTTTAGCAGAGCTTTGTGATGCAGTCGGTGCCTTGGAAAGTGGCAAGTGTTGCTTGTAAAATTTCTTTCACAGTCCAGTCCGATACAACAACATTTTTCAAAAGCATTGGAGATAACGATGATACGAAACAAGTTGCTCATATTAGTTTTTGCACTTATATCGTAAATATGAGAAATTACCCGAATTAAAGCATTAGCTATATAAAGCTCCTAGAGCTACTAAAAAGGTTGCTAGAGGCAACAAAACGAGAGCAACGTCATTTATTGCTACCTGTTGGATTCGCACCTGTCCGCTGCGTCTGCGCAGCGTGTCCCGCGATGCGACCGGCTCATTAACCAGCCGCCCTCGATCAAACGATACACGTCTAATGTCATCCCGAGAACTAGCCCTGAATAGCACCTAGATTGCCTTTAATGCTGACTCTTAAAATGGATTGACAGACTTGGATGGAAGGCACTTTTTACCAGATATTTTATGCGTCTAATAATACTAAATATGGTGCATGTAAAGCATAACAGAAGAATGTTTACAACACCATAGGGACCAGCGATGACTCTCATAAACGGCTTCTCGGACCGTACAACAAAAAGTTTATAGACAAAGCTTATTAAAGAAAACAAAAGCTTATAGACGCTAATAACACAATAAGGTTGTCGAACCGTTTACAGCATCTATTCTCCCCTAACGACTTCTAAATAGATGATACAAGCAAGTACATCTCGTTGTCCGAACAAGGTAATGGACAGGATAATTATGCGCAAGCGCAACGACGTGCAACAATAGCGGCGCGAGCTTACTGGCTCTATGGCATAATAAGCGCCGGCGTATTTTGATCAGAGCGCAACAAGTAGCAGCGCGAGCGCGCGGCGCAGTGGGAGGGGGGCCGAGGTCCGCCGTGCGCGCTCGGCCCGTGCGTGTGCGCGCGCCCGGCACGCGCCCCACCGCCACCCGCCGCCCGCGCCGCGCGCCGCGCGCCGGCCGGCCGCCGCCGCTGCGCGCGCGCGCTACTTATCGTCGGGGGTGCGCGCCACCTCCGCCAATCCACCGGTAACCTCCGCGGCACGCACACGTGCGCTCTCGACTCACTCCCCGAACAAGTTTACACTCGCGATGCCCATGGCGGCGATACACGCTTATCAAAATCTCGGTGTCAATCAGAGGCTGACGCAGCTTCAGACGCCTCCTCCTCGACGACTCGCACCTGCTCCTGTTGACAACAGAATTTGCAAGAAGAAAACTTACCTTCACCAGCCGTACCCGACGCAGCCAGCTTCAGTAGCCCGAAGAAACGCTCGTGAAAGAAACAGAGTGAAGCAAGTAAACAATGGTTTTGCGGCTCTACGTCAACACATCCCGTCAGCTGTTGCTTCGGCTCTCGCTGGTGGTAGAGGAGCCTCGCGAAAACTCAGCAAAGTTGATACTCTGAGACTAGCAGTGGAATACATCAAAAGTTTGAAAAGATTACTGGAAGAAAGTGAAGATGGGTGCACAGACAGTCAAATGACAATGACGCTGACACCCAATGGTCCACAAACACCTCCATCATCAGAAGAGTCCCATTCTCCAGCCCCGTCCATGGTCTCCGAAAGCTCCGTGGGACAAACATGTCACGATGCCTACGACTCCTACAAACCTATGAGCCCTGAAGATGAAGAACTTCTTGACGTCATATCGTGGTGGCAGCAACAATGATTAAAAGGTGGGTTTTATTACTTTTTCTTCCTTAATTCAATTTCCTCAAGAGTCTTTGATAAGATAACCTTCATAAAACTTCATGAATGAATCCTTAACGTGTGTTTGCATAAGCTTCGGAGCTTTGATAATTTTTATCATAGTGTTTACTTTTGTCGCGACGTTTGTTGATTCACAGTTCGGTATTATCATAATCTGTCGGATGTGTAAAACCTTGAACTAGAACTATATTTAGAAATTGGAATTTATATCTTCTTCCATTAGTGATTTGAGTTATGTTTATCGGTGTATAGTTTTTTCTTGAAAATCATATATCGCCAAAAAATTTAAGGCACCATAAAGGCATTTTTTCAACGATCCTTTTAGCTACGGTTACCTACCGGGCTGACTCTGAGCTTTTATGTTGCGCAAGTTGAATGGTGTATCCCGATCCTCCTACAGGCAAAAAGCAAACATCTACCTTTATGGTCGCGCATTGAACCATAGGATAGACTTGATCTATTCATTGTTAAATTACGACGACACAATAGGGTGTCTCCTACAATAGCGAATCTAAAAATATGTCGTCCCATAAAAACAGCTAGGTAGAACTTTTTTAACATAGAATATTCTCTTGCACTTTGCTTAGCTTTTATTAGATAGACCCGCATTCTAGCGTGTTATTTACTCCAACACAGCAATTATTTCTAACAATCTTGTGGTTCGCCCCGCATCTTGTGAGAAAATAACACGCAAAAGTGGTCTATGCCAATAATACGCGTTCATAAAGTCTATGCTCATTCATTTCAAGTGGATACAGGTTTCGCAATGTTTTTGCTCATATCTCACAAATGACCGTAAACAAGATACGGTCAAAAGCTTTTCAGAATCTTAGCCATATGGTCAAATCCAATAAGCTTAACAGTACCGGTAGCCGTCCCTAAAAGCTTGAAATTAAGCTTGCAAAAAATTACGAGGGGCGCTTCGTTGCCTATTAATTTTATTATGCCGGAAGACGAAATCTCAAGAGGAAATAGAAGGGCGGCGAACACGGCACACGTGTTACAATATTTGCTAGCCTATAAGCAAACATCTGGTGATACCATTCTCGAGAATCGTAGCGTCATACGGCAGCCGATAAACTTTTTAGGCTTCTTGTTAATCGATTACCTCAGCTTAGCTGACTGCAACAGTAAATCTCAGATGTTCAATTTTGTTTTTTCTTGTTCGCAGGAGCCGTGCATTACGGTGATCAGACAGCGCCCATTGAGCGGCTTGGTGATTGTGAAAAAATGAGTATTCGCTTCGAGAGGAGCGCGGGCAAGCAGGAGCGCGAGACTCAAGGAGCCTCTAATTAAGCTCAATCAGTATATTCCTAATGAGAGGGGATAATGGTTGACTATAACGACCCCATCGATGCATTCCGGCGACTGGACGAGCATCAAAGAATACTCCGAGCATTTCGTTCGTCGCCGGAATAGCACTGCTTAAGACTGACGATCATTCACTGTTCCAAACGAGCATTTATTGTTTTAAGTTTACTGAAGCATCGCTGTGCCTTAGATTTTAGCCTTACATTAGCTTCCAATAAGGCTTCGTTTTAGAATAAGTTACTTTATAATTGTTATCTAGTCATTATGTTTAAGAATAGATCGATAAGTTTACACATGATATTAAATAATGGATTATTAAAATTGCAAAGACATGCATTTTGCCAATTGTATAAAAGATCTTGGAAATGTTGAGACAAAGACTTTTAGTGTAAATAAAAACTTTAGCACCCTAAGACAGATTCCTAATATTGTAAGATATGTTTATGAGAACATTTATAATTACAGTAAATGATGCCATGCCTGGCTGTTTCTGTAAATAAATAATTACAAAAGATTTCGATATTTTATTCACTCTGAAATTCCCTGCTGATATAAATGACAGCATTTTACCTACCAATAAAATGCTTATTAAACTACTTACCTCCTATAATCATACTTAACATGAGAGAAGCAACTCATCAACACCTACAGCTACGGTCGCACCTATCTGTCCTTGCTCGTGATTGGCTGCTCCCACCTCCCCGCTCCTCACTCCGACAGGCAGGGCGGGGCGAGTCGGCCCGCTTGGCTTCATTGCGTCTCACAATAATATTCTAATTAGAATATTATAATTATTTTGTAGAAAATATTTTCAATTTTTTTACAAAATATCCCAGGCAGAATTAAAAATGTATGATTATAGGAGGTAAGTAGTTTAATAAGCATTTTATTGGTAGGTAAAATGCTGTCATTAAACAACTGTACCGTCCTATAATCATACTTAACATGAGACATGTTTCCTATCGCCTGGAGGAGTGGGAGCTATCGCCAATGTGATTAACTATAAAAAATTCAAATATTGTTAAATAATTTATAATATAGAATCTGTTGAATTCAATGATATTGAACCACTATATTAATGAATTAAACAATCATCAAAGGATATATAAAATGCCAAATTTCGTCATACCAGAAGCTCACTCTTAAATGACGATTAATAAGCGTAAATTATTAAAATATAAATGTTATTACAAATCTCATTTACTGTATTATGGCAATCTAGTCAAGCATATTAAATAATGATAAATACTAGAGTATTTAGCACATGACATAATGACTTTCCAAAATTTTCCTCGTATCTGAAATCAAATGCACAAATTACAGACTTACATTACCTAATCCGTTGTGAATAAATAGTGAATACACGGAAACACAATTGCAGTTTTTCGAACCAATCAACAAAAATACAATAGGTACCGTTTTCTTAAAACCCAATAATAAAGAAAAGAGGAAGGTAACCACCGTTAGCTAGCGGTAGGATACGCAAAATAGGTAATATTTATATAATCTTCCATTCTAACTACCTATCTAATAAGATAGTAAGTAAGTCAGCAACCGTTGCACACAGAAAAACAAAGCTGATACATTTCAACTGTGCTTGATTGCTCAAGCTCTAGGTAATGTAATAGGGTAGCCTGAATCCCTTACTAAAAGGTCAACGGTAAATCTTAAGGTATGCATTGTCCTAACTAGGCAATGGCAGATAGAAAACCTGGCCATCAAATACCTTAATTCAAATGAAATAAACTTTCTTAATATAATTACAATTGTAAAATCATATCTTCGTATGACTTCCTAATACGTATGGGCTTGCCATAATATTTATGTCATTAGCAAATAATTATCAAAACTAACCTTGTTTAGTCTGTCGGAGTAACGGTCAAGCTTCATAAAAACACAATCACTCTGGCTGTCACAGAAACTTCATTGTATGAATCTATTGGTATAATCTTGTAAGTACAAATAAAGAGGTGAATACAATTACTATTACCTCTAATAACAGACTATCTACCTCTGACCGTCCCTTGAAAAGCCCAAGTAACCGTTAAAATTTATTAAAAGCGCATGAACCTGTCTGTATAACGTACATATATAAGATAGCCCACCTACCGAGGAAAACGAAAACTATCTGCCTGTAGAACGACATTAACGTCTTTTAGGTAGTCAGCATAAACAACTCATTGTAAATCTCTTAATTGGTAATAGATTGATATCCATCTCAAAGTGCACCCGTGTACGCATAGTGCAACAGTCACCGTTAGTTCACAATGTATCTGTACGATTATAAACTACCATCGTACCTTCGTTTCGTCATCGTTTCTTCGAAATAGCATTTCCGCTATCTGTTTTCCAAAAAAAATATAATTGATAGACATATAACCTAATAGGTAGGTACTTTCACGAATGCCTGACATTCAGAACAAATAAAGTATATTGGAACAAACGGTATCATCTTTTGAGTTACGTACGTCTAAAAATAGACAGATTTATTCACCACTTTACGTTTCAAAACACCTTATGCACGGCAGTCAGAGTCTTTCACTCGTGACATAAAACATGTCAATTTGCGAAAGTACCCTCTATTTGAAATCATTAGTTTTGAAACGTGTTGTAGTGTTGTTTATTCCATAAAAGTACCCGCATAGACTGTAGGTAGTTTTTTGTTTATTTTCGCATAAGCTTTCATTCATAATAAATAGAGTAGGTAGCAAGATGACCACACATGAGGAAAATAAAAACTCATACCGATCGAGACGGTATTAAGAAAAATGATTATTTTGATATCGTTTTACAACTTTTTATCTCTAGTGCAGATGGTTAGACACATTACGTAATAAACATGTCATTCATATCATAACACTTTGAGTAGGTACCTATGGTAGTAAGTATAAAAACATCCTAGATACATACATATACGTATATATCACGCCTAAACCTTTACGGGGTAGGCAAACTTTCTAAAGTAACATTACGTATATCATGTCCAAGGTCATGGCAACCGAGGAGGTAGGTACTTCAAGTATACCTACCTTATGTTATGATATGACATGTAGACATTAGGTACTAGTTTTCAGTAGTTAGACTAGTTAAGACAATTTACCACCAGTTTTGATGTTTCATAGCTTGTGAATCTACAACAGAATGTAGTTATAAATTTGCAACATGATGGATTAAGTAAATCACCTAGGTACATTACATAAATCTGTATCCCAAACACACACTTTTCTCTCAATGAATTGAAAAAGCAAAAACTTTTCATAGTTTAGGTGTGACATTTATTGAATAGGTAGGTAGTTATTTACTTATCCGTTTTGAGATGAGGCCATTACAATACGGCCTCTTTCTCTCCCCACTTTTGTTTGTTTTCATGTTGCTTAAAATCTCGCTAACACAAGAAAACTTTAACTTAACTCTTCAGAGAGCTCTTTAGATTGTACATAGGTATTTTCTCCGGGGTTACTTGCTGCGAAAATACAGCACGTACCTATCTGAAGTAGGTACTTTCATGGCACTCTTTGACCATAGTTCAAAGAAGTAAACGAATGACAAGCGTAAGGGATATCCCTTAGCATGACATTAGTACTATCGTATTATATTTTTAGGGGACACAGTTGACACTGTAGTAAGAGATAACTATTTAATAGAAGTGATTTCTTGCTACTTATGACAGTGAGCAAGGGAAATGCATAAATGGTCGTTCCATTACAAGAACAATGTTGTAACTTATTTTTTATTTCATGGCCCAGTGAGCCACTGTAATGATCACAAAGTGAAACTGTTTAAGACATTAACCTGCAAGAACTTCAGCCCTGAGGTTATGGTAATGTCTTTATGACAATCTCCTTGCGTAGGTGTTTTTAACTAGCTCAAAGCTACGCAGGGGCATTCCATGAAAACATCAACTTCTAGTCGCTTACGTGACGTTTAGCATCTATTTTACGCTTATGTTATGCTTATGAATGATACAAAGCTACTGTATGTTAAATTTTTTAAAGCTTTTATGTTGATATCAAATCTTTTACACGGAAATATTAGAAGTCTCAAAACATTTTCTTGGAATGCCTCTACATAAGCTAAGATGTAAACTTCTTTTACTAGAAATTGTAATAGCCATTTCAAAGCAAATTTCATTGAAAATAATTATCTCAGATGCGTCCATCGGATTATGGACTTTGTAAACAAAAACGTGTCGGGTAGGTATTCAATTAGAATTCTTATCTAAATAAAATGTCACATGCAGGATTCGAACCTGCGAAATTCACTAGCACACACACTACCCTTCGTTACACTCGTTAATTTCGTCTGAGGCAAGGCCCTGACGGTGTACTATTTGTTTTTATAGAATACTTCGAAATTAGTAAAAGGGAGAACCCTTTATTTTGTAGGTAAGACATATCGTGCCTGCGCCGAATGTCACTGAACTTTCGGCTGTTTGATATGGGATAGGTATAAGAGTAATACCTAATACAGTACAGTTTATATCTTAAGCCACACAGTTTTATGAAATTCGCTGGCCGACTCTCTCTGCGCGAGGTATTAAAATAATATGTAGGTACGTTTCGAAACTTTTGGGTCCATGATGACCCCGTCCTTTGAGGAGTATGTAGTACCGAAACGCAACAATATACTTATCACTATATTTTGCGATATTTGTCTCGCATTACAAAATATCAGTTCGTCACGTATACAAAAGGCACTAGGACGAAAATTAAGGCCCTCCTGCAAGTGCAGGCGAGAGCAATCTGCATGACATCAAAAAGCACAACCCCTGCGCGGGGATGTAGGAGTCAAAGGGCTCACCATGCGCTGGCGGCCAACGTACTCCTAATGATGTTTTAAAATAGGGTATACCTTGCATTGCGCAGAGGTAACATATAAAAACAAGGGAACATGGCCTAGTTCGCGAAGCCATATAATATCAATTGTCATTGCAATAGAATAAAATTAGGTATATATACCTTACAAAATATCCTTGCTGAGATTTGATTGTTCTTTTTTGTAAGACGTTCTACGGACTAGGTGTGCCGTAAACTCTCACTGCATTATTCGGGGTCACAGCGACACCTTTTTTAATGAAATTCTTTAATTTTAAAGAAACACCTCAAAGAAAAAGAACTTTGGAGGTAGAAATTAAATATACAAGTGAGGACCACGTGTTTATAGCGTTGAACACGTTGCGACGTGTCACACAAAACACAAACTTAAAAACCACGTGTCTGATTACAGACAGAAGTTTTAATTAAATAATAAATTTGTTGATGAAAATCCATAAATCAATCAGTGACCTTACTTCACTCCGTGGCGTACACGGACGACATCTTCAATTATTTCGACCAAATAATACTTATAACTAAAAATATATTACCCTGAGGCAAAATGTATCATCACTTACTGATAACTAGCAGCCTACAACGGATCAACATTTTGTGTTGAAAATATTTAAATCATGTCACTAAAGGCTTATGAAAGGCACTATGATTACTGGATTTTCATTTGATCGTCCTCAAAAGAAGAGAACGAATTTATTACTTTGATAACAACCAAATTTCTTTAACACACTTTGCTTATTTAATTGGGATCTTACTCTTGATAAATAATTCACTGAAATAGTTATCTATTTAGATCACGGCTCGGCGCCCTTCCTGAACAATTTATTTACTCGTAAACGGACTTTAGACTGAGCTTGGTCTAAATTATGAACAGTGGTATGAAATTGCAAAGTAGTGTTCGACGGAAAACCGCCTTCAGAAATTTGATTTTCCAAGTGCATGCTCAATAAAATAGAAAGGACTTACCCATCTTGCAAACTCACTGAATTTACAATTTAAAAAGGACAGACATTACACAAATATAATATTTAAAAAACGAACGGTGTAAAACCGTTATTAATAAAAAATTTAAAAGAAAATAATTTTTTGAAAACGCCATATTACACAAAAATGAAATAGTTAAATTAAAATAATTTATTAAAGTTTATAATTTTTGAATTATAAAACTTTGGCGAAATTCAAAAAATTATCTTCTGAGGCGACCGCGCGCCGGCGTTGATAAATCGCCAATGAAGCCAAGCGGGCCGACTCGCCCCGCCCTGCCTGTCGGAGTGAGGAGCGGGGAGGTGGGAGCAGCCAATCACGAGCAAGGACAGATAGGTGCGACCGTAGCTGTAGGTGTTGATGAGTTGCTTCTCTCATGTTAAGTATGATTATAGGACGGTACAGTTGTTTAATAGAAGGATATTATTTCTTGTATTCGATCCGATCGAAGATGAACAAATTACTTGAATAAATACTGGCTTTAAATAAGTAGGCAAACGTACTATCGCTAGCAAATCCATCTACCCTTTGAAGGCAACAACTTATACTGGTTTTCCATACAAATACTAAGAATAATCTGTAATAGGTAAGTTGATCCTTAAAGTTTTTCAGTACTTGCTATTCAAGCTATCACATCTATAGTTGTTCGTTTCTGTCGTTCCCAGATTTGAGACAGTTTGGTAAATGCTTGTTACAAATTCGAATGATAGTAGAAGTTTATCGTTATAAAAATCTGTTGTGGATTTACTCTATACGGGGTGTTAGTCAGCTGATCGTGAATTTTGTATGGGAGGTCGGAATTGTTTTTTCGTTTCCCACCATTGGCTCCATAGTAAAAGTTGTTCAGTTTGATGGTATGATCATGCCTGCAAAGTTTTGGGTACACCGTCTCTAACACCCTGTATACAGTTACATTTAATTAAGTACAAATCTCTTGAGGGTGTAATCTACTCACCAAACTGAACAACTTTTGTTTGAAACGTTTCTTCGAAATATAAAAAAAAATTGGACCTCCCATACTAAGTGACAAACTATTTCAACATTTTTGTATGGGAGGTCCATATTTCGAAGAAAAATTTCAAAAAAAAGTTGTTCAGTTTTGTGAGTAGACCACACCCCTAAGAGATTTGTACTTAATTAAATGTAACCCTATATTAGTAAATGGTAGCTTCTTTTGTTCTATATCTATGAGTACTTAAAGGTACGATATCAAAAGTTTTTCCAGAGAAAGATACGTCACATTTCTATACTTTTAATACAAATCAAAAAAGTCGGAACTTAAAATAAATCTACGTGAATGGCGGTTGATTCCTTGACGTCAAGTTTGGGCTCAAATAAAAATGTATTAGAGCCTGTTGTGATTATTCAGAATGTGCATAGGTATTGCTCTACAAAGTTGTCTGAAGTTTACAACAAAACTACTAGAAAATTTTAAGAACGCATATTGACAGATCGGTAAGCAAAAACGATGAAATAATGAATTATATTCACCATCATTTAAGAATGTAAACGCATAGTAACTACCAAGTAGCGTAGTTACGCACCATATATAGACCAGGCAGGTTTTTGTAAAGCACCAACACGTATCTGGTTATTTGCCTTCGAAAATACCAATCGAGACGACGACAGGACGTCGCAAAATTAAAATAACAAAAGTTACAAAAGGTACGTTTTTCTACACGTGCCTCAACTCAGATTACATTTCGCAAAAGGGCATAATAACACGCGAAATACTCAGGGGGGTAGTTACAATTCTACATTTAATTTTGAAAAGACAATCCGCAGAAACTGGATCACGTAGAGCCACACCCATCGGATACAAATTGCAATATAGTAATTTTTGATAATGGAAGGGAAGCTCGCGCCATTATGGGTAGATATTTCCGTCGTAATAATTGTTTGAACTTGAACTATCGACAACATCCAAAGAGGTCTTTCTATACTGGCTATCCTTACTACTTGTATGCAAAATTAGAATATGT